>OX453246.1:24854037-25214049 GCA_949709985.1 Luffia ferchaultella | reverse complement strand
ATTAATAAAATAAAGATAAAATTAAAGGGGGCTCTCATACAAGGAACGTAACTTTTGCGACGTTTTTGGTGATTATTAGTTGTAAGATCATTTCTTACACTTGATATTTTAATGAAAAATGTATCACTATGTTGTCTATTAAAACAAATAATAATAATAAAATAAAGTTAAAATTAAAGGGGGCTCTCATACAAGGAACGTAACTATTCCGATGTTTTTGATGATTATTAGTTGTAAGATCATTTCTTACACTTGATATTTTAAAGAAAAATGTATCACTATGTTGTCTATTAAAACAAATAATAATAATAAAATAAAGTTAAAATTAAAGGGGGCTCTCATACAAGGAACGTAACTATTCCGATGTTTTTGATGATTATTAGTTGTAAGATCATTTCTTACACTTGATATTTTAATGAAAAATGTATCACTATGTTGTCTATTAAAACAAATAATAATAATAAAATAAAGTTAAAATTAAAGGGGGCTCTCATACAAGGAACGTAACTATTCCGATGTTTTTGATGATTATTAGTTGTAAGATCATTTCTTACACTTGATATTTTAAAGAAAAATGTATCACTATGTTGTCTATTAAAACAAATAATAATAATAAAATAAAGTTAAAATTAAAGGGGGCTCTCATACAAGGAACGTAACTATTCCGATGTTTTTGATGATTAGTGGTTGTCAGATCATTATTTACACTTGATATTTTTATGAAAGATGAACTACTATGTTAGCTAATAAAACAAATAATAATAATAAAATAAAATTAAAAATTAAAGGGGGCTCTCATACAAGGAACGTAACTTTTCCGATGTTTTTGATGATTAGTGGTTGTCAGATCATTATTTACACTTGATATTTTTAAGAACAATGAACTACTATGTTAACTATTAAAACAAATAATAATAATAAAATAAAGTTAAAAATTAAAGGGGGCTCTCATACAAGGAACGTAACTTTTCTGACGTTTTTGGTGATTATTAGTTGTAAGATCATTTTTTAATAACCCATATGAGTGCAAAGTTCTCTTTAATAGAAATGAATTAAGTCCAAACACCAGGTAATTGCTGTAAGTCGTTAAGGAAATCTCTCGATTGTGTATGGTCTCCATCATCAGATCTGTATGGTAATTATAACCCAAATGGGTGCAAAGTCCTTATTAATATTAATTAATTAATTCCAAACACCAGGTAATTGTTGCAAATCGTTAAGGAGTTCCTTCGACTGTGTATGGTCTCCATCATCAGACCTGTAATGGTACTTATAACCCATATGGGTGCAAAGTTCTCATTAATAGAAATGAATCAAGTCCAAACACCAGGTAATTGCTGTAAATCGTTGAGGAGTTCCCTCGATTGTGTATGATCTCCATCATCAGACCTGTAATGGCACTTATAACCCATATGGGTGCAAAGATCTCATCAATAGAAATAAATCAAGTCCAAACACCAGGTAATTGCTATAAATCGTTAAGGAGTTCCTTCGACTGTGTATGGTCTCCATCATCAGACCTGTAATGGTACTTATAACCCATATGGGTGCAAAGTTCTCATTAATAGAAATGAATCAAGTCCAAACACCAGGTAATTGCTGTAAATCGTTGAGGAGTTCCCTCGATTGTGTATGGTCTCCATCATCAGACCTGTAATGGTACTTATAATCCATATGGGTGCAAAGATCTCATCAATAGAAATGAATCAAGTCCAAACACCAGGTAATTGCTGTAAATCGTTGAGGAGTTCCCTCGATTGTGTATGGTCTCTATCATCAGACCTGTAATGGCACTTATAATCCATATGGGTGCAAAGATCTCATCAAAAGAAATGAATCAAGTCCAAACACCAGGTAATTGCTGTAAGTCGTTGAGTAGTTCCCTCGACTGTCTTTCAGCTCCACCATCAGATCGACTCCCGACCTTTAGTACTTGTAGTAGTATTAGTAGTAGTACTAGTAGTAGTATTTTATCAAAATACTTAAAATACGATACTTTAAAATACGATTTTCGAAGGATGTCCTCGATTTCTCTGGGATGCCATCATCAGATCCTGGTTTCCTTATCATGGTACTATTTCGGAGATATCTCCCTTTCACAAAAAAAAATCATCCAGTTCGGTTCATAAACAACGAAGTTATCCCTGAACACACATAAAAAAAAACATATATACGGTCGAATTGAGTAACCTCCTCCTTTTTTGAAGTCGTTTAAAAAAGGTGTAGCCTCGGGTCTCGTGGAAAGGGATATCCCGCCGACGGGCACAGTCGGGGGCCGTCTGTTGGATACTCCTTCTCGGTTTGACTCTACTCATTATTAATATCGAATGATTTTTTCGATATAAATAATGAATCCAGCAATTCGTAAAGTTTTAACTTAAATTTGAAATAAAATATTATTAGTGTTGTGCACGCTTTTTGTTTAGAAAGTCGTAGTTTGAATCCCAGGGTTTGTAGCAATGAGTTTTTTCTGACTTGAGTACGTAGATCACTGACACCGTGCCTCAGAGAGCACGATAACTTTTCGGTCCCGGTTACCATCATCAAACAGCAGTCGTTAAAATCCACCAACCTGCATTAGAGCAGCGTGATGGATTAAGCTCCAAGCACTCTGATCCTGAGGATAGGCCTGAGCCTCTGCAGTGGAGCATTAATGGGCTGATGTGGTAGGTATGGTAACTATTGTTACTGTAACGTATAAATTTAGAATCTAATTATGTTAGAGAACTTCAGCCTCGTCAGCAACCGAATATCTTGGATTACTTAAAATGTACAAAATATATAACAATTAACAAACTTTGAGTAAATATTGAAAATCGTGTGATTGTGATTGTTTTCACGAGCCACCTGTTGATTTGCGAACAGCGTTGCAAATATGCAATGCAAAATGCCTACTCTATAATTTATTAAAACTTTGCCGGTGCGGCTGGTACCTACTTTATAATTTTGGTACGGTAGTTTGTCGTAACGTCGTCATTTTTCAATGGCTGTTTTTTTATGTTACTAGTTCCTAACAGAATTCTTTATGTTTAACACATTGAAAAGTTTTCTTCAATTTAGTTATGGGGATATTATAGGATATTATATTTTTTTTAGTAAAATTGTGAATATAAAGATATTCGTTTTTCCTTGTGTTTTGTTGGCAGCGATTTCCTTTTCAAAAATTTATTTTAATAAAATATATTTACCACAAAGAATCTCTTTTCTTTTCTGGAACATATATTAAAAATCAATGACGCAAAAAACACTAATACATAAATATCATACTTTAAAATAGTTATCTAATATATAAAATTCTCGTGTCACAGTTTTCGTTGCCATACTCCTCCGAAACGGCTTGACCGATTTCGATGAAATTTTTTGTGCTTATCCGGTATCTATGAGAATCGGCCAACATCTATTTTTCATCCCCCTAAATGTTAGGGGTAGTCTACCCCTAAATTTTTTTTTTTATTTTTTAGACAAAATTTTTTTAGAAAAAATTTTTAAACATACAAAAATACATACAATCCTCAATTTTCACCCTTTTACGATCAACCCTTATTTTTTAATAGCCATTTTAGTAATTTAATAATTGCTTATATAAATATTATTTCGCGAAAGTGTAATTTATTTAATTGAGACTGACAGAAATTGAAACTATAAAATATTTGTGCCGCGGGAACGAAAACGGGAAAGGGAAGAACGGGAAAGAGTTAAGACTGAAATAAAAAAGTTATTCTTGATGAGAATGGAAACGAAAAGGAAATGAAACCAGGGCCAGGAACGGAAACGATAAAATGTTTATGCGATGGGAACGAAAACGGGAAAGGAAGAACGGGAATGAGATAAGACTGAGATAAAAACGTGATTCTTATAAGAAACGAATACCACCCGTGCAAAGCCAGGACGGGCCGCTAGTTTTGATATAGGATTTATATTGATTTAGAAAGCCCACGCTGCCGACAGTCTTAGAAAATTACCTAGGTATACTCTAAAACAAAAATAACTTGCCATTAGAAATAAATCCCTATTAATTCTGCTACGTCCATTTAGTGGAAAGTATTCTTTCATCAAGTAAGTACGGTTCTGTTTTTAACTGAAACTGGGTGTTATAAGTTTGACGTGTGTGTGTATCTATGTATCTGTCTGTGGTATCGTAGCTCCCAAACGGATGAACCGATTTGGATGCGAATTTTTTAATATGAAAGGTGAATTAATCGGGAGTGTTTTTAGCTATGCTTGATGAAAATCAGTCCAAGATGGCCGCCGCCACAAAATGGCGAATATTTTTCACTACTCCATCAATATGGGTATCAAATGAAAGAGCTTAACTAGCAGAATACTATATACTATATATGATAAAAATCAAATCAAAGATGGCCGCCACTACAAAATGGCGAATTACATTTTTTTCACAAATCCCTCAACATGGGTAGCAAATGAAAGGGCTTGACTAGTAGAATAATGTGCACTACATTGAAAGGGAATGAGGATTTTTAATTTACGAAATGAAAATTAAAAATTTGAAAATTATTTTTTTGTCTGATCATGTATGAATTAGTTTAACTAAATGACTAAGTTTAAAAATTTTGAAATAAAACTTAAATTTAAATTTAAAAAACCCCCGATAAAAAAATAACCTTTAAAAATTGTGATATAATACAAGTTTGTTCATTGTCAAATGATTTTTGATCCTTAAAGGCGTCTGGGACCGCTCAGTAAACTTAAAATACTTGCCTAATAATTAACGGTCCCAGACGCCTTTAACAATCAAAAATCATTTGACAATGAACAAACTTGTATTATTTTCCACTTTTTAAAGATTTTTTTTGCCGGGGGTTTTTTTAAATTTAAATTTAATTTTCAAGTACATATTGTAAAAGTTCGTTAATTAACAACAATTGTTTATATGTTTTTTTTTTTTTTATAGAAAAGCGGGTCTCTCAGTTTGTTGCGTATTTTTTTGAACGCGCTTTTCCTATTTCACATTAGCACGTAGGTACACCAGTAGAATTATGTTGGCCCTCCTTTTGCATATAAACTTTAAACTATGCCAAATTTACATTCTTCCATACCTGCAATGCACTTTAAAAGGAGTCAAAAGTTTTTTCTTAACGTATTAATATATAATTATCAAATCAAGTGCTTTGATTTTATTTTGAAGTAGGTAACAGATTTTGCAAAAATGTGAATATGTAGTTTTTGTTTTCTCAAAAATCAAGCTCATGAGCCTTTGAACACTTTTAGCTATTTCTCATAGTTTAGGATTTGGCCATACAGTCCCATCTCTAAACTCACCTGAATATAGATTTTAGCTTTCTGCACTGAATGTGTATGTATGAATATGTATTTCATATAGGTACTACACTCATTACATTCTCATATATACATCTCAGCGTCGTGATAGCTTGAGCGCAGCGAACGTGTTTCAAATTTACAAGGCCATGAGGCCGTGGTTTGAATCCGGGCGTTTTTCAGACTTAAGTACATACTTTTACTGACTCCGTGCCTCGGAGTGTACGTTAAGCAGTCGGTCCCGATGGCTGTCAATAGATTTTGGTGAAAAGTCAACCCTCATTGGAGCAGCGTGGTGAGTTTAAGCTCCAAGCCCCCTCAGCCTGAAGGGAAGCCTAAGTGCCTGTAGTGGGGTATAAAAAAGCTAAAGGAAAAATAGGAGTAAATGAGGGTGAAGGTGAATTTGTATAACAGTAAGGTACTGGTTTTTTATAAAAAATTGTATTCTTTAATTAAATATATTAATATTTTTGCATAAAAGTAAAAAACTTATAACAGCTGTTGGGCTGAACGTAGTCCAAACTATAGAGCATGTAGAACTTACCGAACTAAACCAAAAGATTAAAAATAAAGATATTTTAAACATGTTTTTCTCGATAACAATTACTTTGCGCCATCTGCTCACTTGCAACTTTTTGTTTAGTTCGGTAAGTTCTGCATGTTCTATAAGTTTGGACTACATTCAGCCGAACACCAGGTATAAAATACACCTAAGTGCGTGATTGAGTTAGTATTAACATGACGCGGCATTCTCTTCGCATCATTCGCATTCGCAACCGTCGAGTCGTCTCCGCCGCCTTGGCGCTACAGGATTCATTTCTTCTGTTTCTCCGCTTACTTCTTCTAAACCATTTTTAATAATTTAAGGAATTTCTTCCGGAATTTTTAAATTTACCTATAATACACACGCTTTTGCTTCCTGCTTCGTGTAGGTTTTGTAATATTTATTTAATTTAAATAGGACATTCTTGAATATACATGTATCTTATTTGATAGAAACGAACATTATAAAATTTCCTATGCCCCCATCCCCGCTCACTTTGCTTTGATAAGAATGGAACCGAAAACGGGACGGGACCGAGGTCCAGAACAAAAACTATAATGGCCTAATGAAAATGAGAAAGAAAATAGCGGGTATAAAACTGAAATAAATAAGTGAATACTATAAGAAACGAATAACCGACGAGCAGGGCTACGGGCGGGTCGCTAGTACTTATATCAGTATATAGATATTTTACACCCATACAAAGAGCAATCAGACATGTTCATGCACATAAATAAATATTTGTCCTAGACGGGAGTTGAACCCGCTATTTTTGGTTCAGGTCAGTCGACTAGATAAATAAAAGACATAAAAAATGCTAAAATACATTTATTTCACTTACTAATATCTTTGGTTTCTAAAATCAAATCTTTAATCACAATTTATTAACTATAATCAAAGGCGTTGTTCATAACATTTTACATGCTAAAGCTATAAAGTCATATTTCGAGATATTCAAAAATACATTATTGCCTCCATTGCGAAAATCCAACAAATATTTACTTATAAATTTTATTCACAATAATATAAACACGTTTATTGGCCAAAGTAGACGACGACATAAGTACAAATAGAATACAACAGTTGAGTGTTTGTCTACAAGTTCATATTTTTGCAAATTGGAGAAAAAAATCTTATTTTTTGTCACATTTCTCTAACACTGAGAGGTTCTGGTTGCTAATGTAGGTAATTGCTTTTTTGTATTTCATATTTATCATGGACAGAATCATATCGGAATTCAAAATAAGGGGACGATGTGTAATCTTAAAATTGTAAATGTTAAATGAGATTTTAAAATAGTTTACATACTTGAACGACGTTGATTAGGCGCATCGGAATTGCTTGTATTCCCGAACCCCAAATAATAATAATAATTGTTAATTAATAATTGGCAGTGGCTAAACCATGGAACATGGTACCTATTAAGGTTGGACGCTACCTGTTTAGTACGGCTGTTTAATAACAGATGTAGCCACCATACAAAGAAATTATTTATATTTTTCATGACCACATTTCTACGTTTCAGTTGATGAAACATAACATGCGACTATAAAAAATATTTTTCTTTAATGTTTCTACCTGACATCATTGATTGTTTCAACAGTTTCGTAGAGTTTGTGCAAAAATCCAATGTTTGAGTGATTCAGGTAGTTCCTGACGCCCTAATTTATTGACGAATAGCTTTCCGCCTGCGGCTCCGCTCGCGTGGACTACACATTTGTACCGGGACACCTTTTTCCACAGTAAAAAATAGCCTATGTCACTCTTCAGCCAATGAACTATTTCTATGCAAACCATTATAGCGGTCCCGGTACAAATGTGTAGTTCACGCGAGCGGAGCCGCGAACGGAAAGCTAGTTTGAAAATAAAATACAGCCCATGTTACTCAATGATATTGTAGCTTTCTATAGAGGAAAGTATTTTTAATAGTAGGTACATTATGATGCAAGTACGGTAAGCTGCATATTATAGTCGAGGTGTTTATAGGTACGAAACGAAGCCGAATGTGTATAATAAACCTATGACTATAATAGCCAGCTTACAGTGTACGAGCATCATACGACGTTTTTCAATACATTTACGATCAAAATTAGGTAGATACTTTAATGTAATAATGGCGGGAACGGAACTGCTTTTCGCGGTTTACGCATGCGTCACAAAAAGAATGCTCGTTTGTGATTGGTGTAAAGTAAAAAGGCCTGGTACTGTAAAATACAACATTACGGTACAAGTTTCGATGTCTTAAAGACCGTATTAATAGCAAACGTATTGAAAATGAATATTAGAAACTTGTAGGAACAAGAGGTTAGGTGACAAGATCTGCACATAACAAAAAATGTTGTCATCATGGTGAGGCAGATCAGGAGAAAGTAAAGAGTCAAACCCAGCAGATGTTAGCTGAGAACGAAAGGAACTGCATATTATAACAAGTCGAGCTAAGTATCAGTAGGCTTATGAATGAGCGTGATAGTGGATAAGAAAGAACGGGCGTCAGAAAGTCCTCACGTCTAAAGGTGGTAAGGGAGTGACTGTAAGGGGTAGTTGGAGGTCACTATAGGGATAAAAAATCCCGCGGTTAAGTTAACTCATAATCTACATATGCTTAGAGATATGAATTCCCCAAAACGAAAGATGCGAAGTCGCATCTTTGTAATTGTAAATCCGTGGAATTGAGATGCTATGGGGAATGTAATTAGGTAACTGACTTCTGAGCCGTCAACGTATTCATCTGTATTTTGCGTATATAACTTAAATATGTGCTGCAATAAATCTTTCATATAACAGACATTCAAGGACGGCTTTCAGACAAAATTTCAGGCAAGAATATCGCCAAAAAAATGGTAAGTGTTTGACCTTGGCGACAGCAAATGTGTAAATCCACCACTGCATACAAATAATTAGAAAGGGTGACCATAATATAAAATAGTAAGAATATCAAACGGCCAATCTATATACTCTTCATCAGATTACTTCCATTGTAGTTATTTTCCCGCCAAAATTTCTATTTAGTCGGGCAGCCAACGGTCTACTCTCCATAACAGAAAGTACATCCCACTGTATGTGCTCGACGCGGATGCCTGGAAGAAAAAAATCGTATATTATATAAGCAAAAGTCAGTTTGCCTTTCTTCGTGTCATAACTGAGGGATCATGATCTTTGATATGTTGATGATTTGAGGATCGGAGGGTGATGTGGGCTTTATTAAACCACGTGGAGGATGCCCGTAAAGCAGTTGGATACTTTAAGTGTAGTATATAAGTAAACCACAGATGAATGCTAATACACATTTAACAAGTACAAACGTCGTGTCGTGTAAATGTCGTGATAACCGAAAGATATTCACTTACTGAGCAGCCAACGCTCTGCCCTGCTTTTCCAAAACGTTTATCTAGTCATGATCTTGTCTTTGACGGCACCCGCCCCGGCCGTCAATGAGTAGTGACGCCTGCGCAGTTCTCTAGCCGCATCCAAGTCATGCCTGCACTCCGTGCTTGTGAACATGCCGGATATCCCTGTTAAATGTACAGAACAAGATTTTTTTAACAATGGTATGTTTACACAAGTTTGTATTATGGTGTTCTCATTCAGTATCCTATTTAACAAATAATTCGCCTAAAGTACTAACTACAAAGGGTTCAATTCTAAATGAACTTTAAACAATGCGTGATACAACGTATTCCGATTTTAATTAACTAAAAGCTATAATTTTGCAAAACTACAAAAAAATATCTATTCTATTAATTATAATACTTGTAAATATATAGTACTAGCGAAAACCCGCAACTTTGGTTGCGTGGTTTCCAGAAATTCTACAGTTTTTCAAATTTAAGATTAAACGATAACGCTGATTTCATACAAAATTTATTTGACCAAAACTAAAGAACTACATTTTGTTGTGTTTATTTTACCATTTTAATAAGATAAGTGTATCATAAACCTATCGTTGAATTTATAAAATATGTTCTTTCTTAAACCAAGCATTTCTAAATTCTGGTATTCGAAAAAACTCACTCGCACATACATATCTAAATGAAAAATTTTGAACTTTAAACACCAAAATTAGAAGTATTTTCTGTTAGAAAAACCATTTTAATAATTTGACGACAATTTTACGATGTATTTTACTTATTAAAATGATAAAATTAATATAATAACTTTGAATTTAATTTCCATTCTACCAGCCCATTATGCCCCACTGTAGGGGCTTAGGCCTCCCCCCAGGGTGATGGGCCTTGAAGCTTAATCCACCACGCTGCTGCAGTGAGGGTCGGTGGATTTAATGTTTGCCATCTGTTGATGGCACTCGGGACCAACGGCTTAACGTTCTCTCCGAGGCACGAAGTCAGTGATAGTTATATACTTGAGTCAGAAAAACAAATTTAATACTCCTGGCCAAAATAATATTGTATAGAAATCAGCGGTGTCCCTTAACCTGAAGTTTAGTTTAGTTAGAATAAAATGTAGCCAATAATATTCTCTGGAATGTCCTTTACTTGCAAGTGAAACTATCATCAAAATTAGTTCTATTTCAGAGATCAGCTCTAACAGTCATACAAACAAAAACAATAATTAATACGCGTATTTGACTTAACCTACGAGCAAATAAACATATGAGCACAAAAAAAAAGCCTTTGTTTTGAAATTATATACATAAATTTCATTTTTATTTATTTGTATTGATATAAATTTATTTGAAGTGTATTTATTTCTGGCTATTCCTGTAACATCTCACTTCGATTATAATAGAACGCTCTTTTTTTATTGATTTGTCCGTCTTTGAACCAGAAGAGTTTCCATAGTGAAGTTATTCTTTCGAGAAATACTAAAAATACAACCCACCTCTTTGTTCGGTCGCTGCAATAAGCTGCCTCCATTCCAATTGCAGCGCTTTAAGCGTGGCTTGGACTTCTTATTCTGGGCCGAGTTGCGCTGCCAGCGCTGCAATTTCCGTTACTGTAGCTTCGTTAGCTGCTAATTCCGCTCTGAACGCTTGATGCTTTTCTAGTTTCTTGATTTTGTCGTCGAAAGGCGTCACTCCTCCTGTAGATTTTTAAAGTTATCGTTTAAACGTACTGCTGCCTCCGATTCGTTGTGGGTAAAAAAACAATCTACCCTAGCTAGTATGGAGTGAACTGTGTTGTAGTAAAACATAGTATGATAGCAAGCAATATTTCTTCCCATTCCATCAGCCCTTTTTATACCCCACTGCAGGGGCTTACGCCTCCCCCAGGGTAAGGGTGTAGGGAGCTTCTACCACGATGCTCCAAGGCGGGTTGGCGGATTGTAACGACCGCCATCTAATGACAGCAACCGGCACCAACTGCTTAACCTGCTCTCCGAGGCACAGAGTCAGTGATAGTTATGTACTTAAGTCAGAAAAACTCATTGATACACGCCCGGATTCGAACCATAGCCGATTTTTATATTTCCAGTGGATTGGAACAGTAATCGGTGTGCCCATATATTCAATTTTTATTGTATATTTATTTTGCTTTACCGTAAAAGGTTTAAACCGTAAAAAAAAGAAGCATTACAAATAAATAGTGCTATTATATTCGATTACTAGAATGTGGAAATTATTGATTATGGAGATATAATAATTAAGTAATGGAAAAAAACAATACTTATTATACATGTTTTTTTTTTATTATGCCTACATCGCCTATCTGTTCTGTACGCTAAATTGCCAACCCCATTTCTAATTTTTGTCCAAAGTCAGCGCCTGCAGACACAACGCCAGCAGCTGAGACACTCCCTTATGTAGAAACTGGCACCAAAACTCCGGTCGGTTCAGCGGTCGGTAAACGGTTCGAAGCATATGCGAAAATCACACGAAAATCAGACGTTCAGAGCAAGACTTTTTTTCATTATTTTAAACGTACCTTCTTCCTGCATGCATTGACGGCTTGAAGCTCATCAGCTATGCGTAGACTTTCCACGTGGTTCTGTACTAGCAGTTTGTCGCTGTGGGTGGGTCAAAGTAGCCTATTTCTCGTCCTGAAAATAAGTTTACATCATGGTAAAATCGTGGAGTAAAATAGTTCGGTCAAATAGTCTAAGCATGACGAAGCATGGCTAAGCATTGCCAAGCATGGTTAAGCATGACTACCTCATAGGTATACGTGCAGCGAGGCGGGAGGAGTCGTAGTTCCGTAATATTTACAGGTGTCATTATAACTATACATTTTGAACGCCAACCGAATAAATTCGTCATGCAGTAGAGTATCATGATAAAGTCGCTCGTAATAAAATTCGAATGACGAGATTAATATAGTGGTTCGTAACACGAGAAGGCCCGTACTGCAATATGCGGTTAAACAACCTGCTATCGTTTGAGATTATGAATTGTAATCCTCCTGAATCAATAGAAATATTATGACTTTACACTTAACGTCATAACCATATTTAATATTTTTTCGGAAAAAAATAATTAAGAAAATTAACGCCTTAATTTTTTATTTTAAGGCGAAGGTATAGGTTGGACTATATTTTTGGGAAAAAAAAACTGTGTTAAAAATTCGGTACAATCTTTATTGTAATATATCTATTGTAAATATTAGAAAAAAACAAAAACTCGCCGTTTCCACCCCTAGAGTCCATAAAATAAGTAATTCATTCAAAGGTAACTGTGTACGATTTCATAATAAACTTCCAAGCAATATAATAGACTTGTCAATAAATAAATTCAAGAATTATGTGAAACGATAACTTATGTCTCAAGCATCCACTTAATTTTTAAGACAATGGTTTCTAGTGCCGTCACTAAAAAAAATAAGCCATTCAAGTTTCTTGCAGTGTTCTTTTTAGAGTGGTCGCGTACGAACCTGCCTGTACGAGCCTGAACTTAGCTATGGGATGGTCAAAAGTGACAGCAGAGTGTATTGCTTGAAAAAATAAATAAATATGTTCAGTAATAATAACGTATACATCATAACAACGTCTAGGCCCCAAACTAAGCATTAGCTTGTTTTGGGTACCAAACGAAGACACCACATACATATAACAACCAAGACTCGAAACCAGTATCGATATTCATCATATAAATACTAACCCGACCTGGGTTTCGAACCCGGGACCTCCTGCTTCGTAGGTAGGGTCGCTACCCACTAGGCTAAGCGGTCGTCGAGGTGTCGTCGTGAGTCAAACATAAGTTAAAAATCGGCTGATGATGAGAATTTAAAATTCTCAATAAACATAAATAGAAATCTCAAGATATCACCGTTAACTAAATCATCTTCATCATCTCAGCCATAGGAAGTCCACTGCTGGACATAGGCCTCCTCTCAAATAAAATTATCCGTCACAAACAGTTAAAAGTATACATAGAAATTTATATAGCGGCAAATTAAAAGAGATCTTTTAAAAAAACATCTAATCACAACCACCTATAACTCTGGTCGTTGGCAGTTGGCACGGAGCTCCTCCGCAGCAGCTACGAACAGCTGATGTGCCAGACTGGCTTGGAGCTCTCGACGTCGTTCGGCGGCGGCACTTTGAACCGCTTACCACTTGCGTTTTTCTTACTTCTATACTGGAGTAAAAGTAAATTATCGTCATTACAGTTCGATTCCTTTGTTAAGAGACTCTTTCGTTGTATTGCGCCACTGACCGATTGCCCGAGTAGTTAGGCACCCTAACTGCAGAGCCGAGGGTCGCGAATTTGATTCCCGTCCGGAACAAATATTTGTTTGCATGAATAAGTCTATTTGTTCCGTGTGTGGGTGTGAAAAGTACTTAAGACAAGCTCTACTAACTTTGGAACTAGATGGCACTGTGTGGGATGGCCCAGGTATTTATATTATAAAAAGGGCGGTGTACAGCTGCAGGTATAAATCTAGTTTGACGTAAATAACAGGACTAACTTTTCAATTTTTCATCAGGTGTACGTTCTGCCTCATTCTTAGCAAAAATTAGTGCAATTGGTTAAATCAGGCACCTTGTGACTACGCTTTGAATTTATAAACCATAAAAAATAATTATCTATTTCATTTACCTGCTGTCTCGTGACAAAAAAAAATCAAGGTATTTATATAGATTGACTGTTATTGTTGTTGTATAACTGACCTGTTAGTCGAGTGGTCGGAGGCGCCAACTGTAGAACCGAAGTTCGGGGGTTCGATTCCCGCCCAGTACAAATATTTGTGTGCATAAACATGTCTATTTGTTCTGTGCCTGGGTATAAAATATCTATATATGTATTTAAAAAAAATATTTTGTTTAGTACCCATAATACAGGTCTCTGTCTAGTTTCGGACTAGATGACCTTTTGTAAGATGTCGCAGATATTATTATTCAGCATCTTCCGATGTGACTGCTAAAGTATTGTGTATCATATGGATAGCAGTGGCGAAGGGTTATACGAGTATAAAAAATGTAACATGGCCCGGCCGTGACGATACACAGTTCTAGGAAAAGAACACTCAGTCACGACCGCTTAGCCTAGTGGGTAGCGAAACTGCCTACGAACCTGGAGGTCCCGGGTTCGAATCCCAGGTCGGGTCAGTATTTATGATGAATACTGATACTGGTACCGGGTCTTGGTTGTTATATGTATGTGGTGTCTTCGTTTGGTACCCAAAACACAAGCTAATGCTTAGTTTGGGGCCTAGACGTTGTTGTGATGTATACGTTATTATTATTATTTCTGATATTGAGATGCTCTATTCTAATGTTTATGATCAGACCCTACGCCATAGGTGTCTAGCGCCTAAATTATTGTGACTGGTACCCTTCACCACTGTCGAGTAGAATGTATTAAAACGCTTTTATATCGAAAAAAACTGTACAACACCAATAATGACCTATTAATTTATGTAATTAACTACGACGTGTAAGTACGTACTGTTCATTAGCATATTGAAGTATTCGCAGAAGTATTTTGGCGTTGTTAAGGAACGCGCGTAAGCGGTCGTCTTGGGCGTTGAGTCTCGCCTCCAATTCCTCGTGACGCTTCAGGAAAGCCTCTGCTTCGTCCACCGACAACTGTTATGCGACCAAATATTGTGAAGATGCAAGTTGATTTGCAAATTGTTACATACAGGATATTTAGTTAAACGTTGTCCAAACTTATAGAGCGTGTAGAGCTTACCGAACTAAAAAAAAGTTTAGTCCAGTAACTGTAACTTATTTGTATTTAGTAAGGGTAGACCTTCTAAGTAAGTCGTCTGTGTGTCTGAGTGTCGTGATACCCCAAGCGCAGCGAACCTATTTCAAGTTTACAAGGCCGTGCGGCCCTGGTTCGAATCCAGGCGTGTACCAATGAGTTTTTCTAACTTAAGTACATAACTATCGCTAACTCCGTACTTCGGAGAGCACATTAAGCTGCTGTTGATGGCACCCACGATGGCACGACTGCTATCTAGCAGTCGTTAAAATCCACCAATCCACACTGGAGTAGCGTGGTGGATTAAACTCTAAGCCCCTTCACATTTAGGGGAGGGGAATTTTTAGAATCCGATTAGTAGTTCCACAGGTTAGCGCGTTCAAACAATCAAACAAATACACAAACAAATTCTTTCGCTTTATATAAAAGTATAGAAAAATTGATATGGATTATATATATAGCCCATTATAAACAAAATTGATATAAATTTTAACCTTCTACATATTTTTTTTAAATATTTCAATTTTATTATGTCTATTCATAGAAATAATAAGTTTCATTAGACATTCAAGTTCCTGGCTCTTAAAGTTTATAAGATATTTCACTGTGGTTGACGAACAGACAGACGATAAAACGAGAATAATAAAGTTCCATTACATAAGTAATGGAAATGTAAAAATGGAGTATTTTCAACAACTAAAGGACCAATAATACGACATACCTCTTTGACTAGTACTGCCCGCTTATCAGCGTTAACATATTCTCCAGATAAATAATAGGCCACTGGTTGTTTGAAGTCGTCTCTTATGGCTGCTATCATAAGAACTAAAGCATGACTTGCTATTTACGGATCACGTCCTTGATTGCCATGGTCCTGGTAGCCATAAATCTAATCGTTTTCTATCGTACGATAATTTTTTTCTTATGGACATTTCGTCAAACATTAATATTGACCTGATATTTTATTTTGTGTAATTTTTTTTAAAGCTTCAAATATGTGATGGTTTATTTTATTGTTCAATGGCAGGTGATTTAATAAACTTTTAATAGTTGTTTGACAGGGCAACGGAAATAAACGTCTTAATAACCTGTAGCAGGCTGGTGAACGTTTATATATCCTCAAAGTTATTATTTTTTGATACATACATTTTGATACCTTCTTCCCTTGTGATGTTTTTTAAAGTTCCCTGATTGGCCTCGTAAAAGCACTGCAAAGGAGCTTGTTAGGTGCTTTGTCAACAACTTCATCTTTTAATAATTCTTGTAGAATAGCATCTGTATTCATTTTATTTTTGAGTTTGTATATTAGTCTTAAGTTTTTTCTACGTGTATTGTACAAATTTTTCTTTCGTTTTGATTGAACCTTGAACTTGTGAGCTGAAAAAACTTCTGGAGGTAACACTTTTGAATGTATTCCAGTTGTGGCAGCAGACATTTCTGGCAACTAATTCATTGTAGTCGGATATACTTGAGTATCAGTGGCCAGAACAGGTACCTACTTCCGGTTGACTTGTAGAAGTTGATGGAGTCAAGCCTTGCACAGACGGCATATTCACAAGCAAGTCAACTTGAGTCTGAAATCGGATAATTAATAACATTTATTGCACACATTTAAATGTCGTGATAGCCGAGTGGTAACGAGCCCGCTTCTTGTTTAGAAGGCCGTGGAATCAAATCCCAGGGCATGTACCAATGAGTTTTTTCTAACTTATGTACATAACTATCACAGATTCAGTGCCTCGGAGAGCACGTTAAGCCGTCGGTCCTGGTTGCCAGCAATAGATGGCAATCATTAAAATACACCAACCCGCTCTGGAGCAGCATAGTAGATTAAGCTCCACGTCCCCTCATCACGAGGGGAGGCCAAAGGCCCTGTAGTGGGGTATTGATGGGCTGATAGTATGGTATTGCACACATAAATGCTGTTCATAAATAAATATTAACTCTGTTGCGTAAGATTTTCTTATACACATTAAACAATTTTAGCTGATATATGCATAAAAAATGTAAGTTGATATGTGATTAAAATGCTAACAGTTTGGTTTTTTCACTATTGACAATCATCGATGTTGTCTGTGACCTTATGCATATATAATAATAATAATAATAATAATAATAAGCCTTTATTTATTTTCCATTCACTTACATTTTTTTTTTTTGTTAGTTAGTTAGTTAGTTAATAGTTTGCATTTGTTGATTAAGTAATTAGTTTAGTAGTAGTTAGTTTAAGTAAATTATTTATTTATTTAAATGGATCCCTCTTGGGTGAAGGCCTCCTCCAGTCTCTTCCATTCCTTTCTATTCTTTCCCTTTTCTATCCAGTCATTTCCTCCAAGTTCCATAATGTCATCGGACCACCTTTTGTATGGTCTTCCCACATTCCTTTGCCCCGTAGGTCCTTTCCATGTGGTAGTGAGTAAGGTCCATCTCTTGTCTATAATGCGTGATACGTGGCCGGCCCACTGCCATTTTAGTTTTAGAGCTTGTGATAATGCATCTTTTAGTTTAGTTTTCTCTCTAATGGTTTTGTTTTTTACTTTATGTATTCTTTTTAATTTCAGCATGCTTCTTTCCATCCCTCTTTGACATGTTTCAATCGAAGCTTTCACTTTATTTGTGTAGGTCCAGGTTTGGCAAGCGTATAGTAGGCTGGGATAGACACAAGTCTCCATTACTGTTTTCTTTAAATCAGATTTGTAACTTCCTTTGAATATTTCTTTTTGGGACCAGTATTTTTTCCATGCAATATTTATTCGCCTGTTTACTTCTTCAACGTTACTATTTTTCTTAAATGTTATTAGTTTTCCGAGATATATGTATTCCTCAACAAAGTCTAACTTTTGTGTACCTGCTAATATGTTATAATGTGTCGATCCATTAGTCATAATTTTTGTTTTACTAAAATTCATTTCTAGTCCTACTTTGATGCTTTCTTGATTTAGTTGGTTCAGCATTGTTTCTAGTTCCTCGGGACTCTCGTTAAAGATAGCAATGTCGTCCGCGAATCTCAGGTGGCTTAGATAGTTGTTGTTAATTTTGATACCTTTATTCCTCCAATTAATACTTTTAAACACTTCCTCTAGGACCGCTATGAATAATTTAGGAGAGAGAGGATCTCCTTGCCTGACTCCTCTTTTGATTTTAATATCGTCTCCTTTTCTTTCTAGTTTAATATTGCTCACACTGTTTGTATATATGTTCTTTATTATGTTTATGTATTTATTGTTAATATTCAGTCTATTGAGTGCTTTCCAGATCGCATTGTGACTTATGGTATCAAATGCCTTGCTGTAATCTATGAAGGCTATATATAACGTTTTGTTAAATTCTTTGTATTTTCCAATGATTTGTTCTATTGAATGTATGTGGTCTATCGTTGAAAAAGTAGACCTAAAACCTGCTTGTTCAATAGGTTGTGCATCGTCTATTGATTTTGTGATTCGACTTAGTAATATTGTAGCAAAAAGTTTATACAGACAAGGCATAAGGTTGATGGGTCTATAGTTTTTTATGTCTAGAGGATTCCCTTTTTTGTAGAGTAATATTATGTCCGAGCGGGTCCACTGGTAAGGTATGGTCTCTGTGTCTAGAATAAGATTAAATAGTTTAGTCAGGTGAGGTATTAAAATTGGAGCTCCAAGTTTAATAGCTTCATTTGTCACCCCGTCGGGTCCGGGACACTTATTGGATTTTAGTTTTTTAATATTTGTTGCTACTTCCCTTTCTTCGATTTCACTGACACCGATTTCCATATTTTTTGTATTTATTTCGATTGCATCGTCAATGATTGTATCTACTTTTTTGTAAAGGTCCCTGTAAAAAGACGTTGCCTGTTCTATTATTTCAATTCTAGTTTTTGTTTCTTTTGTTCCATTTTCAAGTTTCTGTATCCACTTCTTGTGGGTTCCTAGATCTTTATTGGCACGTTTTATACTTCTAAATTTGATTAAATTTTGTTCGATTATTTTCTTTCTATGTCTCTCATAGTCTTTTTTGATTGCTTTGTTAGTTGTTTTGAATATATTGCTAAGTTCTTTTCTTACTTCGTTGTTTTTAGGTTTCTGTCTTATCAGTTCATAACGTTTTTTAATTAGTGTTTTAGTATTTTCACTTAAAATTGTATTGTATTTTGTGTTGTTTATTTTTGTATTTAGTCCTTTAATTATGGCTTTTTCTATGTTATTGTAATAATTTTGTAAATTTTGGATATTTTCGCATGCTTTTTCGTCAGGTGAAATGTAATTTTCAAGCTGTTTGATAAAAAAATCAACTGCATCTGGCGTTGAAGGGTGTTTAAGACTAGTAGAAAAAAAAATTCTGGTTCTTTTCGGTAGGTCTAGTCTAAGTGTTGCTCGTACTGGTCTGTGATCCGAAGCAAATTTTATATTTGAAATAACCTCTATGTTTGTTATTAGTAACGGGTTGTTACATAAAACGAAATCAATTTCATTTTTTGTACGATGGTCAGGAGAGATCCAAGTCCATCTTCTACTTTCTTTTTTCTTAAAAAACGTATTCATTATAGAGAGCTTGAATTCGCATGCATATTTTATAAGTTTTTCTCCTCTTTCATTCCTCTTGCCATATCCATACTTTCCCATTATTAGATTTTCGTGTTTTTTAGGATTCCCTATTTTAGCGTTAAAATCGCCGATGACGAGTAATATTCCTTCTGATAGATCGTGTGCTTTCCCGATGTCATCGTAAAATTTATCAGTCTCATTTTCGGACGAATTTTCTGTCGGTGCATAAACTTGAATAATTGATATCGATTGGTTTTCTAATTTTAGTTGTAGTAAAGCCACTCTCTCAGAAATTCCCTTGAAGTTAATAATGGCATTTTTATAATGTTTTCTAACGAGGAATCCGACGCCATATAAACCTTTGGTTTCCCCCATATAACAGAAAATGTAATTGTTATATTCTTCGATATTGCAGTTGTTTCTTCTAACTTCTGACAATCCGATTATGTCGAAATTTATGTCTTTTAGTGCATAGGACAGCTCAAGATATTTTTCGATTGATGAGAGAGATCTGACGTTATAGGTACAAATTTTCAAAGTAGTTTTAAGTTTTGAGTTTTGTTGATTGGCTGGAGGGTGATGGTCTGATTCCCCACGAAGACCACTCGGATTGGGGAATGTTTTTGAAAAGTTAATATGGTTTGTTTGTCTTACTGTATCAGTGTGGGTGCGGTGGCCGATGACTTTTTCCTAGCTCCTCTTGTCTGGGGTATTGTAACTGGAGGTGTGAGATGAAAAGGAGTTTGATCTTCCACGCATCATATCGAAAGCGTTGATGCGGTGTGATTTGGCAACGGTGGAGTTACTTGCTTGGGCTTGTTGTTTACGAGTTTGCAGCATGGTTTCTGGCGATTCTGATTCTTTACGTTTGCGTTTCTCGTTGTTATTTTTAGTGTTGTTTTCTTTGACTATCAACTTGTCGTATTTTATTATTGCGTAATTACCCTTCTTCCTTTCTTCCAACATTTTTTCCTGTAGTTCCTTCCTTCTAGCTAATATTTCTTTCGGGAAGTCTTCCGTTGCGTATGCTTCCTTAAGTTTCTTTTGGTTTTTTAGAATTGCGTTTCTTATCCAATAATTTGTGAATGAAATCAGTAAAGGTCTAGGCTTTCCTGTCTCCTCTTTTTTTCCAATGCGAAAAATATTATCTATGTCTCTGTTTGTTAACATTATGTTTTGTAAGTCGTTGTTTAATTTTTGTAATATAAGCTCTAATAGTTGGTTTTGAGACTTTTCTGTTTCTCTGATCCCAAAGAGTAATATATTATTCTTTCTTTCATTTCTCTCAAATTTAAGCAGTTTACTTTTTAAAATGCAGTTTTCCCTCTTTATTTCTTCTATTTCTTGAGTTATGGGTTTTAATTTTTCATCAATTTGACTTAATATTTCTTTCGTTTGCATGTTCAATTCTACAATTATTTTATCATAAAACGCTTGGAATTGGGTGTCCATGGTTGTATGTAATTTTATTATTGTTTTTTTTTTTTAATTTTTATTTCCCTATATGTAGGTAGCTTGTAAATTACACGTAGTAAGCAGTGGCTCTTCGACACGACACGTAGCGGTCAATAGATGCGGTGCGTAGCGATCCGTTTATGCGTACGTAGCGGGCGGCTACACTTGGCGTAGCTTTACGCAGTATGTTGCTACGCGGTTTCGGTGTCTAGCTACTGGTTTGCAAACCGGTTACGATGGCTCGCTGTCTTGCGATCGAAGTGTACGTTGTTTGAATCTTTATTTGTCGTAGGTCAGTTATTTACAATATTCAACACACTGTTGTAAATATTTTTTCTTATTATTGATCACTTATTTACGTTTTAGGAATTTTATGAATTGCACTGCGTTGTGACACGATTTGTATTGATTTATTTCACAGTTTAAGCTTGTTACAACCACGGTTAACAGGTGAAATTATTAAAAAATTTAGGAGCGTAATGAAACACTGTTTACAGTCCGGCGCACCACGCCGTACCTTATGCATATAAGCATGCCTAATTTGTAGTGAACAAGGTAGTACTATATTATACTGCATTGTAAAAATAAGCAAAAGACATATTGTATTGTATTATGTACTAATGAGCACTTACCGAAGTTGAAGGTTCTTGGTTATCACTGTGACAGGAAACAGAATACCTATGCAATTTTTTATTTGCATAGTCGACAAATGAATTTCCTTTAAAATGCTTATAGCATAACATTTTATGACTACTGAACAGTTTTCTTTAAAATTCATTTGAGGTTTAGTCTTGGTCGGGGTAGCGAAATCTTGCCTATTCTTGAGCGCTATAAACAAAATAAATGAAAACAAATTAATGTTAGGATCATTGAATAGAAAACAAAATTATAATCCAAGTCACAATGTCACTGAGGACTTTGTTTTATAAAAATTTTATTTCTGTCTTCTAAAACTGCGTGAGTGTAAATACGCTAGTCAAAGTATCAAAAGAGGCCTGTCTTTGTAAGGACTCCGTACAAACGTATTTGAACGGTTTTTATACCTTTTGGTTATAACAAATTAAGGGTAGGTTACATTTTTCAATTAAACAATGTCATATGTACTTACCGGCGAAAAATTTATAGCCCAGGTCTAGGGAAATGGTATAGAACTAAACTTGGTTCCTCAGCCATGGACTTCCCGCGTTTGGCACACTTTCTGCTATCTTTTTTCACATGTTTCATGTTCGAAAACATGTCAACAACTTATAATTAGGAATAATGAAATAATAAAATTAGCAACAAATAAACCAAATATAAAGAACAGACAACAGAAGACAACAGTACTTTTAACGATAAAACACTGCTGATCTATGAAAACTTAAACTTCCTCGTGGCCATGCAAATTGACACAAATTATATGAATGAAATTATATAAACCATGCACAGCAATGCACTGTACCGGAAACAATGAGAGAGAATCAGTAAATATTACAGAACAATGTAATAATTTTAACAAACGAAATTAAGTTCGCTTCAATCGTAGCCTAATCGAGCCTAATCATGCCTAATTCACGAAACGAAACTTTAAACGAGGCGCTCGTTTTTAAGCGCACCTATCAAAACACTTTTATTTCAACCAATCAATGAGAGCGACGAGATCTTGTTATTGGACGTTTGCGCAAGTTTGCATCACTTACGATTTTTCTCGATGAGTGATTGGTTTGTACGTCGTGCTACCAACTGACTGGTCTCTTGATCTTGACGAATGTGGCGTTGCGTTTGCACCGAAGGTTGGTTGCACTGCCAAATTATGGCGGCAATAACTTACATCTCTGGGCTTACGGGCTAACATCTTAGTTTCAATTTGAAGATGAGAAAAAAATATTGCCATAACATGTAACTATAAAAACTAAAATTAATGTTTCCACTCAGGGCGGCAAAGATCCGTGCGTATTATTGTAGTCCCGAGTTTATGATAGATATCAAAAAATTATATTCTACCCAAGAATTTAGGCGAACGTACTAGAGGGAGAATTTTGAAAATGCATTTTTTTTCATAATTATTTCATTTAATTTACTATAAAATCGCTTTTGACTGAACTGAAAACCTCTGGATTTAGAAAATAGCAATGAGAAGATTTACCCAAAGGCCGAAAGCTAAAGTTTATATTTTCATCTTTTAATTTATGCCACCTCATTTAGATATGAAAATTACCAATCTAATACAATACAAATAACTTAATCTAGTGGTGTAAGTAACTGAAAATAGACAAGTTTTATTCATTTTAGTAATTCACAGTTGCTCCAGTACAAATCACCTATTTTGTTATAACTTTAAAAAAACTTTTATTTAATTTCACTTGTAGTACAGTCAATGAAGGCAAAAATCAGCTATAACCGCCTATTTCGTTGAACCTCCATAGATTTGGATGAGATTGAGTATGTTTTACCCTCTACTTCAAAAGTGACATATGCTCGTCTTGCGCTTTTTGCATTTTAGGGGTGAAATCCACCCCTTTTGTTAAGAATGGGGAAAAATGCAGATTTAACCATTCTGGCTTAAGTAATTGTGTTTAATTAGATAAAATAAATGATTTTTAATATTTATAGGCATGATTTATGTTTTTAATTAATTTTTGAACCCTTTTAACAAACACCCCTTAAATCGAAAAGCATAAAAAAAATAATTTTTTGTATTTCAGAGTTTTAAAATCGCATATTAACGTTACATAAACAGTTTGTTTGATACTTGTGATATAATTTTTGATTGACAGTGAAATTTCAACCCTTAAAAACTATCCCCTTATTGCAGAATCACTGTAAAAATTGGTTTCAAAAACTTGAAACTATTAAATAATACATTACTGAAGTGAAATCTTAATTACTGAGTATTAAAATATTTATTTATTTATTGCGAAATTTTTCACCCCATGTCATAATAATTTTTTTATCAGCTTTAATTAGTTAGAATCTTTTTTAATTGTTAAGATAAATTTTATTAATATATTTGAAATTTTATTAATATTATTCAATTCACATTCTTCAAACTACGACTTCAAACTACCCCTTGTGCAAAATGTGATGAAAAAGCATACTTTAAATTTGGAAATATTTTTTTAATATTTTTTGACTCGTGACACATTAAGAGAAAAATGTATTAAAATAAATATTAAAATATATGAAACGTTTATTCATCTTTTATTTAAATACATTTTTATTGTTGCTCATCACAGCTCTCTTCACCAACTTCTTCATTTGTTGGAGGGCTATTTTGGCAATTATCACCGCTGCATGATCCCCAGATTGAATTACAAAATAGCCCTACCCTACGACACCCACAAGAAGCACCGCAACCTTTTTTGCAACTGCAAAAAAACATTTTTAATAGCTCTTCTGGAGCAGGTGGATGAGGGTTTTTGTTTGGAAACAAAGACTCTCCAGTTTGACCCCATCCCAATCAACTGGACGAATGTCTTTGTTTCCAAGCCTCGAAAATATTTTTTTTAAAACTATATTCTGAAATGTAAATGACAACTATATATTTTTTTTATTTTTACACAATTCTTTGGTTAATTATGAAACGAATTTTTAATTATTAGTCAGAGAGTACTAAAATACTAAAAAATACCACGTGTATTTTAGTCTACTTTTGGAAATATACTGAAATATTCAATAGACACACATCATTCTAGAAAGCCCCACCACGTTTTCGAGCAGATGTTTACCGTTCCTTTCACTTTCTCTATCTTCAAAACACACATAAACACACCCATACATGTGTATTGTATTTAGTAAGCATGTACCTATTGACACGTTTTCCTATATATATGCATACTAAATATCTGCTTCAAAATTTTTTCCAATAAAATATTTGTTTTTTTACAATAACTCCGTTAATTTTTTCATCTAAAAACCATTTGAAAGGTAATTTCAAGAGCTATAAGACCGTCTTAACTAACATTTTTAAAGCCCTTACTTTTTAAAAGATAAAGGGTTAAAGCCTCCCGGTTACATGGCTCTAGCAGTAAATGTTAGGCTTTAAACATCTTTCTCTCGGTTATTTTTCATCTTATAAAAATAAAAAAATAAAACAAAATCTTTATTAAAAAAGAACTCAAATTTTGTTCTTTATCATTTTTACGAATAATCAAAATTCTTGAAGTAATTTTCAAAAGAAAATGAAATTTACGAATATTTGAAAAATTTCGATTTTATTGAATTATACTTTTTTTCAAAAATAAGCATTCTCAACCAGGCAAAATTTTTGAATTATTTATGAAAAACCGCTTTAAAGTATTTTTATCACAAAAAATCACAATCTTTGATCTTTAATAACTCAGAAATTTAACTTTATTAAATCATTCGTGCACTCGCAGTGGTCCCGCTATATTTTTAAGTTGTTCCAGAACACATGGCTCAATTTTCGTCTCGAGGACGCATCTCTATTGGGCGGCAGACGTCCCCGCATCTACCGTCCTGAGGTCCTCTTTTAAGGGGGGAGGCGGCGGTTATGAGCCAACCTCCTGCGCCCAACTCGCCTTCGGCGCTTCGGATCACTTGTTGGATCATCCTCCCTGGTTCGCTCCGCTATTTCTTTTTGCAACATCACTTCTTCACAAAACAAAAGTATCGCACTCCATGACCCTTCACTGTCAACCATAGCTCTTGCCAAAGCCGGCAGAGAAAGGTTTTCCCCCACCACCGCAACCAAATCGGCTCGCGACTTGTCCCACGCGGGGCACTCTTCCACCGTATGCTGTGCCGTATCTTCAGCATATCCGCACGCATGGCATTTTGGTGTTTGCTCCCTTCCAGCTATCTTGAAAAGGTACCTCCCAAAGCATCCGTGCCCTGAGAGAACCTGTGTCAGCCTGAAAGTGAGCGTGCCATGTTCGCGGACAAGCCATTGTGGCAAGACATCACGGATCGCCTCAATAGTCCGTAGACCAGCGTTTGGATGCGCCAGCCTGGCCACCCATTTATCTACTGCATCGTGGTAAAGCTCTTTTCTCTTGTTAGTTACCTCTAGTTTTGATGGCTCGTGGCCACGGTTCCGCGCATCCTCTCGCCAGAAATACACTGAAGCAAGGGCTTCCACGTCCAGATCCCAGGGCAAAGACCCAGCCAGCACGCACGCCGCCTCCGCGGAGATCGTTCGGTAACCCCGTATTGCTCTGATTGCCATCACCCTCTGCGGATTTCTTAGTTGGGTGAGATTACTACTTATCAAAGCGTCTGTCCACACTGGGGCTCCGTATAGGGCCATCGATCGAATAACTCCCATATATAGCTTTCGGCAAGAGCTATTTGGCCCCCCAAGTCTTGGCAACAGCTGAGATAGGGCAGCTGTCGCACTCTTTAGTTTGGGCGCTAGACGCCGGAAGTGCGCCTGAAAGTTTCACCGGCTGTCGAGGACAACGCCCAGATAGCGCATCGTCGACTCGACTTTTATGCATGCACCGCCAACTATTATGTGCGCTCCCATTGGAGGAGCTTTTCGGGGTCCATGGAACAGGATGGCCTCAGACTTATTTAAGGCGACCTCTAATCCGAGTCGCTCAATGCGTTCCACCACTAGGGCCACGCCTACGGTCGCCAGCGTAGCTGCGTCCCTATACGTCGCCTCACGCGCTGTCACCAGAGTGTCATCGGCGTAACAAATCACACCGACGCCTCGCAAGTTTGCTCCCCGCAGGACCCAGTCGTACCCAATATTCCATAAGAGTGGACCAAGGACTGACCCCTGCGGCACCCCGCAAACAATTTCCTGTCGCTTCCACCCCCGTCGCCCAGGGAAGGCCACGAACCTTTCAGAGAGGTAGGCCTCCACTATCTGGCGCAAGTATTTTGGCACACGGTGATATCTTAGAGCTTCTTTTATGCAGTCCCATGGGAGGGAGTTGAATGCGTTCGCGATGTCCAAGGACACCGCCAAAACAACTTCGCCCTGTAAGATCGCTTCCTTTGCCATACACTTTATCCGCAGTATTGCGTCTACAGTGGAACGCCCACTGCGGAACCCGTACTGACATTCAGCCAGGTCTGGACCCTCCCTCACCAAGTGCTGGACGAGGCGGGCAGCAATTACACGCTCAAGAAGCTTACCCACCTCGTCCAACAACACTTTTGGCCGGTAGGCAGCTGGCGAGTCAGGTGGGCGCCCCTCTTTTCGGAGCAAGATGAGCCGGCCGGATTTCCACTGACGGGGAAAGCGACCTTGCTCTAAGCAAGCAGAAAACAGATGCCGCAGTCTTGCCCCTATGGCATTCATAGAAAGTGCCCATGCTCGGCCCGGAATACCGTCCGGCCCCGGAGCCGTATTTTTACACTTCAGTCGTGCAACTGCGGCCGTCATTTCCGCTTCGGTCACAGCATTAGTATGTTCGTGCTCCGGAAGCCCTGGCTCATCCTCATCCTCATGAAGCGCCATCTGAGGTAGTCGATGGTTTCTTGTACGAGGGAACAAAGCCGTCAATACCCCGTCCAGGAATAGGGGCTGCAGACTCTGTGTGATGGGTGGAGTCCAAGGACGAAGTCTGCCTCTTACCAATTTATACGGTTTTCCCCACGGATCATCGTCGAGGATTTCTAGAAACTCCGCCCTGGATGCATCGATTGCCCGTCCGATTGCAGCCGTCAGGGTTTTCTTCGCCGTTCTATAAGAGGCGTACAAGCTCGATTCCGCTTCCCTGTCCGTCTGTCGACGCCGTCTCTGTCTCATGTGCCGTCGTCTCGCACTTGCGCACAGTGCGCGCAGTTGCGCGAGTTGCACAGACCACCAATACACATGACGCTTGGGATGCTGCGGTCTGACTCGAGGCATCGCTGCGTCACAGACCTGCGACATCGTAGCTTGAAACCATTCCGCCTCTGCCTCAACGTCGATGATTCCAGCGCGCGTTGTCACCCACGACGCTACTATAGATGCCTCTATGATCGCGTCCTTGTCGAGACGTTTTATCGCCCAGCGGGTACTATTTGTTTTAGAGACCATAGAATCCGGAGAGCGATTGGTTTGGGCATAGACATCAAACCGAATGTACAGTGCCGGACGCGACCCGCTAGCGCAGGACTAGCAAATGATATATCTACTATGGACCCACCCCAGCGTCGCACGCACGTGTCCACCGATCCCCGGTTCAGAGCAACAAGGTTGGCACCTAGCGCCCATTCTTCGAGAACCTCACCGCGTGCATCCGTGGCCCGACAGCCCCAGGCCACGGATTTTGCATTAAAGTCTCCGATCACAAGAACGGGATGAGGGTAGCCGCTGCCGACGATGGAGCTGACCTCTATTAAGAGTTGCTCAAACTCCGACAAGGGCCGATTGGGGGAGGCATATACTCCCACCACCATTAGATCCCCGACATATGCCGCAACGAGGCCTCGTCCCTTTATCTTTTTTCCTATGGGAAGGGAATCTGCCGAGGTTTGGGTCACAATAGCCACCGAGCCCCCAAGGTCTCCGACCCAATTATCCCTGGGAGGAACGGAGTAGGGCTCCGCAACTACCGCTACATGTATTGACCACTCCGCCATGCTCTGCATCAGAATATCCTGAGCTCTGGCGCAGTGGTTCAAATTCCCCTGAAGAAAGTGCAGGGCCATCTAATCGACTGCCATTGACACTCCCTCTGTCCGAACATCAGTTCTCGTCGACGTGTGAGCCGGTTGCGAAGGGACCCGAGGGCCCACACCAGCTACACCTTCCTTCTTACTTAAGCGCTTGCTTTTTGATGACGTCATACATGTTTTACTTCCCGCCCTATGGTCTGCTCATTGGTTTCTTGCTGCGCAGAGAGAGCAGTGCGGCGCAGCAGTGCACTGGCCTGAAAGGTGACCCGGCTGCCCGCAGCGATAGCATTGGTCGCTCCGGTCTACCTCTGCAGTGCATTTGGCGCGCACGTGACCTGTTTCGAGACATCGATAACACCGAAGAGGCCTGGTCTCCAGCAACTTAACTTGCGCTGAAACCCAACCAATCCTCACTCTACCAATACTCGCCACTTTTTTGGCAGCCGCCACTGGGCAGCGCAACCAAATCGCCCCTAGACCAGCAAAGTCAGTTTTAATTTCACCGGCCTTTATTTGATTCGCATGACATCCTCCGTCTCGCACTATGGCAGCCACTACATCTCCCGCTACTACCGAGTCGTCCAGGCCCGAAATGCGTATTTCAGCGCATTTGAATGGCCTGGTAACGCTGATGAGTTCCGGGCTTAGAGCCTCCCTCAGCTTTGCAGCAAGGGAGTCTGCTTTGTCTCCACTGGTGGCTCCCGGCAACTCTAAGACGCGCGCACCAGTGGCCGATCGCCGATAACTCACCGCTAGAATACCGAGATCAGCGAGATCGATTTTGGCTCTTACTTCCGCCAATACCTTGGCGTACGATACGCCCTTCTCCTCCGCACCTGGACGCAGTGCGATGACCACCGCGGCAGATCGGGGAACTCGGAGCCTTTGAGCTGCTTTTGGTTTCGACTGCCCCTGAGGCAGCGGGGTTATCCGTGCAGCAGACCTTTTTTTCGCGCCCCTCTTAGCCACCACGTTCCATCCTTCGGTCATGGACTTAGTAGAGGTGGGCATGGATCGGGGCTCCCCCGTAGTAGTCGCATCCGGCAAGAGACCGCCCTTGTTTTTGGGTCTTCTCTTGTTGGACGGGATAAGAGGGAGCGGTCTTGACTTAGCCCTTTCAACACTCGGCTTCGGCTGACCTGGGGCGGGACTCGGAGTGGCAGCCGGAGAAGCGCCACCCGCGACCACGTTGTCGGGAATCGTTGCTGCCACAAAAGGGCCCGCCCGCAAAGAAGGACGCAGTTGTCTCTCCGGGAGGAGCCTGTCGTCAATTGCGGCCAAGCGAGCAGTTACCATCGTTCCAACCTGGTTCATCACCGTACGACAGATTTCTTCCATCAGCGTTGGTTCCATTACTGGACATGTAGGAGGCCGCTCCCTCGTTTGTTCCGAATTCGAACCGAGCGTAGAAGCATTTTGCAGCCGCGCCTTCTCCATTTCCACCTTCAAACTGGTCACTTCATTGCGGAGACTGGTTACCTCTGATTCCAAACGGGCGTTAGATTCCTGCAGCAGCCTCACCTCCTCATTGGCTGTACGGGCACTCAGCTCCTCTACGGCAGCTCTGATTGCAGCTGCCGAATCCTTAAGCGCCCTCACAAATGTACCCTTTAGGTTCCTGGACGAGGTGGCAACTTTGTTTATAAGGGCCACCTCCTCCAAAACGATCTTGTTCAGGGCAGAGGCCGCCCTAGGCTTCCCACTCTCCCCCGCCGCTGAGGTCAAGGAGGACTCTGAGAGATGCATTTCCCTATTAGACCGTGCCTTCGACACCATGGCTGCAATATCTTCCTCAGCTTGTAGGCGGAGCTGGTCCTTTTTCGCAGCATTAAGGGCCTCTTTAGCTTTAGCCAGGCCTATGTACTTGCCAGTAGAAGGAGTGCGCCCTTTCCCCTTCTGCTTTTCACAATCGTCCCTAATTTTCCCCTCTTCCTCAGTTGAGGACGACGTTGTCACTCGCTGTCGCTTCGATTTCCTTTTTTTCCAGAAACGGGTTTCACCCTCTAGCGGCCCGGATTCTGACAGCTCAGTGACTATACTGGCTTCAGAACATGTCGCCGATGCCTTCGCCGTCTCAGTCGTCCTCTCGTTTGTCACTCTCGAAACTCCTCCCGCTCGCTGAAGCTCTGAAGCCGCATTAACGCCATGCTTCTTTCCTAGCCTTTCTCCTGACGACACAGTGATAGGAGTGTCTGGACGCGCGAAGACTTCTTCACTATCCTGGGTCTGGGTAGGTACTACCGACGGCGAAATTTCCATCGACCTCCCCTCCTCTGTTTCCCCGGTTTTGTTTGCGACAGTTTTCAAAGCGCTTCCTGTCTCGCCCTCTTTGGGCGGTGTGCGCCGGAGCTTAGAGCTCCTCTTTGCAAACGGGCTCACTAATTTTGTAACTTCTACCGGCGATATCCCTGTTGTGTATTGAGACATCGCTGAAGTCTTCCGAAGCGAGCGCGTTTGTGCCTTCGTAGATTTTTCCGTATCATTTGCGTTTTCAGAGTCCGTATGACTTGCTTTATTCGTCGTTAAATAACTTAGGCGTTCTTTGCCCCCCCCAGAATACGAAGGGCTGACATGGCCGGTCAGCCGAGCAGAGGATATACCCGGCTGACCAGTCAGTGTGAGGGATTCCCCACCATCAGTAGGACCCTCCTGAGGAATATGTTTGTTTGAGTTCGCCATTATCATTTTGTTCTGTAGTTTTGGACTACAGATTATCCACCTTTAAAATCAGGGTATGGTCCCCTAGGCCGCAACTTTCTTGTCTTCAGACACGCCCATGCCTAGTGGTTTTGGTTCGCGCCAGATGAACCGGTACCTCCCATATCTGGGAGGCTTTCCCCTATCCACCACCCGGGAGACGCGCCCGATGGGAGCTCCAGCAACTCCACACGGGAACCTAACCTAACCTAACCTTTTTTTTTTTTTAAGGGGTGGAAATCCATCATGGACTTCCTCCGCCTAAGGGAAGGCGGAGGGGCATGCCGGACTTTTACCGGCTAAAACCACCCCTGTCTCCTCGCACGTGCGCGCGGGGTCGCGGGAATCCAAATTCTTCCGCAGCCCTACACTAGTGCTGGCCCAGTCTATCCGGGCCTCGTCTTCTGCACGGGGTAGTGAGGCGTTCAACTACTTCGTGCGTCACCTCAGAGGCGCGCACCGACACGCGCGCGCGCATCCGCCTTGGGTCCATCGGATAAGGGCGAGGACTTCCCCAAGTCGCTCGCCCATGGACCCATTTATGGGGGCCGGAAAAGGGCATTGTCCGCCCGTCTCCTGTGCCCGGTGTGCCTTCTGCGGCCGAAGAAGGGAGTCGAGATCTCCCTCTCCCGTTCCGCAGTTTCCTTCTGCGACATCACGTCCTCGCAGAAGGACACCACTGCGTCCCACGACTCTGCGCTACCGACCATCTTCCGCACTACGGCCGGCAGGGACAGATCGTCTCTTACTTCATTTGTGAGGACACGACGCTGGTCCTCCCAAGCTGTACACTCGGCGAGCGTGTGTTGCGCCGTGTCCTCCCCGCAATGGACGCAATGGTGGCACCGAGCGTCCGGCTCCCTGTCTATGCGGCACAGGTACTTGCCGAAGCAACCGTGCCCCGACAGCATCTGCGTCACCCTAAACAACAGGGAGCCGTGCCTTCTCCCGAGCCAGTCGTCGAGTACTGGCCGGATCGCCTCGACGGTAGTGAGGCCGGCGGTAGGGCACAGAAGCCTTTGCCGCCATTCCGCCACTAAGACTTGACGGAGCTCCTCTCGGCGCAGCGCAATCTGCCGCTGCACCGGCCTCAAGCCCCGTGCCCACTCTTCCTCGCGCCATCGATATAGTGACGCGAGTACTTTCGCCTCTAGGTCCCAGGGCGGGGATCCGGCCAAGACGCAAGCCGCCTCGTAGGAAATCGTGCGATACCCGCGGACGACACTGACGGCCATCGCCCTCTGCGGTTTGCGCAGAATGGCGAGAGTGCTGGCCGTCATGTCCATCGCCCACACAGGGGCCCCATACAGGGCTATGGACCGCACAATTCCCATGTACAGCCGCCTACAGGCAGCGCTCAGGCCCCCCAAGTTGGGAAGCAACGTTGAAAGCGCGCCTGCTGCCCCCATCAGCTTAGGCGCTAGTCGCCGGAAGTGGGGCCCGAATCCCATCGGCTGTCGAGCACCAATCCCAGATACTTCATGGTAGACTCGATAGCTATCCGGGCCCCGCTGACCACGATGTGTGATCCCGGCACCGGCGCTCGTCGGGGGCCATGAAACACCACGGCCTCTGACTTGTTTAGGGCCACCTCCAGGCCCAGGTGCCAAATGCGGTTCACCACCTGTGACACCGCAGCCGTGGCTATCAGCGTTGCTTCCCTGTGCGAGTTCCCCCGGGCAGTGACGAGCGTGTCGTCTGCATAGCACGTCAAATCGGCGCCCGACGGGAGCTCGCCTCTCAGCACCCAGTCGTAGCCGATGTTCCACAGGAGCGGTCCCAAAACCGATCCCTGTGGAACACCGCACGACATGTGGTGCCGACCGGCACCGTCACGTCCCCGATAGGTGACGCATCTATCCTCCAGATAAGCCTCTACTGTACGGCAGAGGTAGGGAGGCACGCGATGGTATTTAAGAGCCTCCCGAATACAAGTCCAGGGTAGGGTGTTGAATGCGTTGGAGATATCTAAAGACACCGCCAGCACCACCCCACCCCGGGACACCGTCTCCTCCGCCAGGGCCCTCACGCGCATGATGGCGTCTATGGTGGAACGCCCTTGACGAAAACCAAATTGGTTGTCGTCCAGGTCCGGTCCCTCCCTGCACAAGTGGCTGACGAGGCGATCTGCGATAATGCGCTCAAAAAGTTTGCCCGCCTCGTCAAGCAGCACTATGGGCCGATACGCGGACGGTGAGTCCGCAGGGCGCCCGTCCTTCCTGAGCAGGACCAGCTTCCCCTCCTTCCATACACCGGGAAACTGACCCTGCTGGAGACATGCCGTGAAGAGCCCCCTTAGCTGGGGCTCTAGCTCCTTCAGAGCCAGGACGAGAGTTCGACCAAGAACTCCGTCGGGTCCAGGCGCTGTATTCTTAGCCCGGAGTCGCGACACGGCCGCTCTCGTCTCTGCTTGCGTCACCTCGGGGACATCGGTGCTCTCCTCTTCTGTGGAGTCTGTGGCTGAGGGCGAAACCATCGCCGGGGCAACGTGTCCCGTTCGTTCAGGGAAGAGGGTTGATATCACCGCCTCTAGCAACTGGGGTTGCATACTTTGCGTCAGTGGTGGCGCCCAGGGACGCAACTTGCCCCGTACCCAACGGTAGGGGCGCCCCCACGGATCGCGATCTAGGGACCCCAGCAGCTCCTCCCTGGCACGCGACTTAGAGTCGCCGATGGCCAGCTACAGAGTCTTCTTGGACGCGCGGTACGCCTCATACAGCGCGTCTTCCTCGACGGAATCCCGTCGACGTCGTCTCTGGTATCGCGTGTACTGGCGGCCAGACCAGTCGTCACCGCCCACTCTTCTAGAACCTCGCCCCGAGGGTCAGTGACCGGAGATCCCCACGCCGATGGCTTAGCGTTGAGATCCCCGAGCACCAGAACAGGACGGGGGTGATAGCGGCCTACGACGGCGCCCAACTCAACAAGGAAATCCTCAAAGTCGGTGAGACTCTTATTGGGGGAAAAATACGCCCCCACAGTGGTGATGCCGCCCGAGACCGCAGCAACCCAGCCGCGGCCCCGAGACGGGTCGGTCAGAGTCTCGCCAATAATGGCCACCAAACCATCAGCGCACCCAAGCCAGTTGTCACGGGCGGGGATGAAGTACGGTTCGGCGACCACAGCCACGTGGATCGACCACTCTGCCATGCTCTGGAGTAAAAGATCCTGAGCTCTGGCACAGTGATTGATGTTGCCCTGGAGGAAATGGAATTGTGCCATTATTGACATTCCATTCCCTCGGCAACGGTCCTGGGCCTGGAGTCGGCCGCGGAGCTATTAGCCTGCGGGGGCGGCGAGGTTTCCCCGGCAGGTTTAGAGGTCCTCTTCTTCTTCTTGGCCTTGCCGGCAGGCGCGCCACAGGCCCCCCCGCACACTTTGTGTCCCGCTGGCTTCCCTGCAGCCGAACATAAGCTGCAGTTGAGTGCCGCAGAACACTGGGCTGCCTTGGGGCCGGGCTGACCACAGCGATAACAGAGATCACTAAAGTCAACTTCAGCGGTGCACTTTGCCCGGACGTGCCCTTTCTCCAGGCATCGGAAGCACCGCAAAGCCCGAGGCTGCAGGAGTTTCACCCTCGCTGCAACCCAGCCAACCAGCAATCTGCCGAATAAGGCGATCTTCTTCGCCGACGCTACAGGGCATCGAACCCAGACCACGCCGAGTCCGGTGGCGTCGGCGCGTATATCGCCGGCCCGCACATTGTCCGGCGAACACTCTCCGCTTCGGGCAATGGCCGCCGCCACCTCCTCAAAAGTCACGGAGTCGTCCAGACCAGCAATCCGCACCTCTGCGGTTTTCATTGGCCTGGCGACCCGGACGTCCTCAGGGTTGAGGACCTCCCTCATCTTGGCGGCCAGAGCGTCCGCCTTTTCGGCACTGCCGCTCGCAGCACCAGCCACCTCGAAAACCTAACCTAACCAAGTCTCGCACTAACGCTCGTGCCGTACAGTCGCAAATCCGAGTCGCTTCTCGCAATTTTTTGCCATTTTTTCGGAACAGTCCTTGCTCGGTCCCTCTCGTACTATCTTGCAGTGTTGTCCATATACGGTCGCCGCCATCTTAGTTTGTGTCATCGCGAGGTGCCTCTCGTTTCTTCGTGAGAGGCGCCCCATTGCGGAGGCTCCACCTACTTTCGGCCGCCGACCTGGTGTTCCACCGACATCGGCGGGTGCTTCGAAGCCGACCCTCGAGGCCGTGTGGGGGCCCTGTTTGGAGGAGGACCTGACGCCCTGGTGGTCCACCGACAGCGGTGGGTGCTTCGAAGCCGACCTTCAGCTTCGGGTTGGAGCCCTGCTTGGACGAGGACCTGAGGCGAGCAGGCCGGTGCATTGTACGGGAGGTGGCTCGGCGGACGCCGACTTGACTTCTAGGAGCGACCAGGCAAGTTTTGTATCTTCGTAATAGAAATGCTTTATTCAATTCACACAACACACACATACAACAATACCTGTCTATCTACAACATGGATTTAAAAGTAGAGGAGTGTGCGATCGAATGTGACACTGCTCAGCATTAGTTGCGACCAAGTTGGACACAACGCTGGTTTTCAGCAGAACCACTAAGGAGGCGTGGACGTGCAGCGACAAAGGTAAGACATATTACTTACTGATTTATACAAATTAATACAACAATTAAACGTCCTCAAATAGGAACAGGACGTGGCAGTATTAAGTGGTAATAGTTCAAAATGAGGTAACTGATTTAATGAATAAACGTATATATCATATGAATTCATATGAATTTGTGCACAGTTGGTACGAATAAGTAATTTAATATAATTTAATATATAATATATAATGTAATGTGTGGCCGTATTAAAAAATGGGGTATTCATAGTACTAATTTTTGCTTATCCAGTACATACTTTTTTAGATGGAACTTAAAGCAACCCACAGTATTCAGCTCACGTAAAGGAGGCGGCAAGTTGTTCCAACATTTAGTTGCAGCATAACGAAAACTACCCCGAAAAACTGTTGAAGTGTGACGTGGTACAAGAAGCAAGTGCTTGGAGGCTCTGGTGGCGTACGGATTGCGCTCACCAGACCATTTTAGTTTCTCATATAAATAGGGTGGTTGTTTAGTTTGAATTACACCAAAAAGTAATGATGCTAAGTGAATCTTCCTCCGATTTTCCATTTTAAGAATGCCGGCACAATCAATAAACGAACTGACGTGTGTCCCGGGCGGTATATGAAAGCAAAAGCGCGCACACGCATTTTGTACCCGTTGCACTACTTTGTTTGTGCGAGCTAGTAAGCGCTCTCTATACACTGTGTCCCCATAGTTAAACTTAGAAAGCACTAAGGCATCGCAAAGCTTGATACGCATGTCAACAGTGAGAAAGTCACGCACCCTATATAAAATTTTTAACCTGTAAAAACAGATGCGCGCAGTTTCAAGCACATGACTCTCAAACCGCATTCCACTGTCCATTAGTACACCCAAATTACGCACCTCAGTCACCCTTTCAACAACATCACCCATTATATTAACAATAGGATCACACTTTAGAATTTGATGGACTCTGCTCTGGGACCCCAATATTAAATATTTTGATTTCTTAGGATTTAGCGACAATGAATTAGATTGAGACCATCGAGCGACCCGATTCAAATCCGCATTTAGTTTATTGATAGCTGAAAGAGTTTCATCAGGCTTAAAAGAGACATATATCTGAATGTCATCAGCATATATATGGTAATTACAATTTTCAATATTTTTAACGATGTCAGCACTGTACAAATTGAATAGTATGGGGCCCAAAATTGATCCCTGAGGTACTCCCCTGCTTACAAGAGCAGGTGCAGAGACAACTCTTGAACCGTTCTCCCTATGCACTTCTACAAATTGAGTCCGATCAGTTAAATAGCTAGCAAACCATTTTATCGTTTGTGTGTCAAATCCATAATAGGATAGTTTAGACAGCAACAGTGACGTATTAATTGTATCGAAAGCACGTGAAAAATCTAATAGTGTCAAGATCGTGCCCTCACCTCTGTCCTGTGCAGCAAGGATATTGTCTACTACATCAATAAGGGCTGTGGATGTGCTATGACTCTTTCTAAAACCTGATTGTTTATAGTTTTAAAACCTGATTGTTTATAGTTTATAGATCTTTCCAAGGCTTTTGATTGTGTCCAACATGATACATTGGTCGGGAAATTGTGTCATTATGGTGTTAAAGACCGTGCGCTCGACCTTCTGAGGTCGTACTTAAGTAACAGAGTTCAGAGGGTTGATGTAAGCGGAGAGAGGTCATCAGGATCCCCAATGTCGATGGGCGTCCCACAGGGTTCAATTCTTGGTCCATTCCTATTTTTAGTTTATGTTAACGACTTGCCTTACCTTGTAAAAAATAATCACGAGATAGTAATGTTTGCTGATGATACTTCTTTAGTATTCAAAGTTAATAGAAAGAAATTTACCTACGACGATGTAAACAATGCTATCTCCCAAATTGTCGAATGGTTCACGGCTAATAATTTATTACTAAATGAAAAAAAAACCAAATGCATAAGATTCTCGCTACCGAACGTCAAACAGGCACCTACCAATATTTTTATTAAAAGCGAGAATTGGACCTTGTGGATTCTACTGTATTCTTAGGAATCACATTGGACGCGAAATTGCAATGGGATCCTCATATCACTAACTTGGCGAGAAGGCTCGGTTCTGCAGCTTACGCTATAAAAAGGATTCGTTTCCTTTCGGACATAGAAACCGCGAGGTTGGTGTATTTCAGTGCGTTCCATAGTTTAATGACTTATGGCATTCTGCTGTGGGGACACGCTGCTAATGTTAATACAATCTTCGTGTTGCAGAAGCGAGCTGTTCGAGCAATTTATAAACTGGGATCTAAAGTATCACTTAGAGAAAAGTTTAAGGAAATTAATATAATGACATTGCCATCTCAATACATATTTGAAAACATTATGTACGTAAAAAAAAATATTACATTATTTAAAAAAAATAGTGATCGGCATAATGTTAATACAAGAAACAAAGATAAACTTGCTAATCATGTCAGCCGCCTCAATAAAATCACGAAATCTTTTAAAGGGCAATGTATACGCTTTTACAATAAGATCCCAATTGACATTCAAGATCTACCCCTTAATAAGTTTAAAACTACAATAAAACGAAAGCTTTATGCAAAAGCTTATTATAAAGTATCAGACTACTTAGATGATAAAAATCCATGGGTGTAAGCCGCTCGCCTATCAGTTTGTTTCAATAATATTATTCTTTAAGCACTTATTGTTAAAAAAAAAATTTTTTTTTTTAATAATTTTGTTAAAAAGAGCGTCCCTCAGTTTCTTGCGTATTCTTCTGAGAGGTACCAGCATTTTTGAATGCGCCTTTGTGGTGACGTTTTTCCACAAAGTAATAAAATTCACTCTTAAGACGTATTTCAAGATTATGTTACATAACTACGAAATAAAGATATTTTGATTTGATTTGATTTGATTTGTTTGAGTGGGAGTATATTATTAGTGTCGAGGTACCTGGTCAATTGCATACATACAATTTTTTCAGTGATTTTAGATAAACAAGGTAGTAAAATAATCGGTCTTATGTCTTTAAAATCAATTGGATTACTTTTTTTTGGAATTGGTTTAACTATAGCCATTTTCCACTCGCGAGGATACACCGATGATGCAATGGACTCATTTACGATTGCCGTTATGGTTCCAAGTGAGTGTGGTAAGGTTAAAAGTATCATATCTAAAGATATACCGTCAGTGCCACGTGCGTTGGATTTTAAGGAATTTATGACTTTCAGAACAACATTCTCACTGACTGGCAACAATTTAAAAGTAGATGGACAGTAACGGTTAAATTCATAATAAGATAAGTCAGAAAGGCTTACTTCATTTTTGCCAGGTACATCGAGAAAATGCATATTAAGAGTGTCAGGATTGTCTAAGTGTGCTGGTAAATCCGACTCTTGATAATTTTGTAAAACTGTAGTTTTTAAATTTTTCCAAAGCTGTCGAGAGTTTTTAATGTTTAAATTTATTTTTTTTTTCAAAATAGGCACGTTTTTCATGGAGTATCGCCTTTGAAACTACTTGCTTCAAATCTTTGTAATATTGCTTGTGAATATTACAATCGGATGTTGATTTTTTGTACCTAATATAGGCTTGATCTCGGGTCTTCATCATTTCGATAATAGTGTAAGTTATCCATGGGTATTTTCTATCTATAATATATATTGTCTTTAACGGGGCATGGATGTCAAACAAAAACATCAGGTAATTGTTGAAAGTCGCAACCATTTCATCGACCCCTTTTAAGGCTTCAATTTGCTGCCAGTCAATAAGGCCGACATGCCCATTAAATTGTTCCATGTCAATATCTTTTAAAGCTCTATAAGTTATCCATTTTGGCGAGGGCCTATCTTTTTTAATGTTAAGTGTGCAAGTTATGAGAGCGTGACTACTAAGATCAGGAATATGATTCACTAATACATTGCAAATTTGAACATCACTACATACGAGATCAATTAGTGTCTCACTGTGTTCCGTGAAGTGTGTCGGTTCGTTAACAAATTGATTCAATTTAAAATATTCAAGGAAATTATAAATTTTTTTTGTATTATGGTCAGTATGTTTTAAAATATTGATATTAAAATCTCCTAACAAAATAACTTTATCAGCCTTTGAGAAAGAGCTCATTGAGTCCGATAAAGCATCGATAAAGGTATCGACGTCCAACCATGGTGGCCGGTACGCCGTCCCAATAATAAATTTAACACAATTCATACTAATGGATAGCCACATTTGTTCCACGGAGGGAGCATGAGGATGGGCGCAGACGCGAGCGCTGATGCCCTGCTTTACATAAAAACCGACGTCGCCGCCGCGCGCTCGAATCTCTGGCGGACGCGGCACGTGCCGCAGCCGGTAACCGGGAACGACCGGCGCGCGCCCCTCCTCACCCCTCCTCAACCATGTCTCATTTATCGCCATTACATCGACCATGTATCTTTCCATAGCAACTATGAACTCATGTTTCGTTCCGAGCGAACCAGGGTTCAAGACACCAACCAACAGTTTTTTATTTTTATAAATCATTTATGAAAAAAAAAAAAATAATAATTTGATAGTAGGTACATAATACATTTCCTTGTCCCGTTGCCCCTTTGAGAACTTGTTGAGATAAAAAATAACAGCCAGATTTACAGTAATTAATATTGAGAAGAATAAAATGTGAATAAAATATATTATTTTGATTAAGCATAGTGTTTATAAGAAATGTAGCGTTTTGAATGTGTATCCTACCTAAAATGAAAAAACACATCTTTGCTGCAATAATAGTTAAATCGAGAAACGAGCGATTCGCACATTCGATCGCCACGTCCGTTTGCAAAAAGACAAATAAATAAAAAATAACTTTCAAAATGGTAACAAAATGCCGAATCAAAAGTTCTAATATTTTCCATCGCCAAAAACCCTCACGATATCTGATTCTAGACGAATACGTAACGCAGTCATCCCGGGCTCTTTGCGGGCGTATATATGGCCGTCTCTAGTCCACACAAAGCGCCAACTCAGTCGCCGACACTCTTCACGAACTTTGTAGAAGAGTTGCCTATTGACTTTGGTCAGCCGCTCATTGATGTAAAACCGCCGCGGCTCGCCCGCTAAGCTGAGGCCAGCAGTATCAGCACCACGGCGCACTCGCGCGCCCCGCAACAGGTCGTCGCGCAACGAACGACGCGACGTGCCAGACGTACGCTGGCGACGCGCGGCCGCGACGGCGACCCCCCGCCGGTGCCAGCCGCAGTATCCATCTCCCGCCGCTTACCGACGCGCTCCGCACTAACAATATCTAGCTTGCTCATTTCCACACCAAGTTTTTTTGACAGCAGCAGAACCAGATGCGTCAAGTTTTCACCTTTTTCTTCTGGCAGTCCCGATATCTCGACATCGTTCCGAAGCAATTCCTGGTCACGATCATTAAGATCAGCCTTCAGCTGCGCGACGGCCTTTTGCAACTCGTTCGTATTGTTACTGAGGTTATCTTGGGATGACGCTTTTTCAAGAGTAGCTAATCTGTCTTCGACACAGTCTACTCTCTCATTTAGATTCAGCAAGGAAGCATTAACGTGAGCCATTTCCGCTCTGAAATTTGCCATTTCTTTGCGAGTCGCGGCGAGTTCATCGCGGAACAGCCTGAGCTCGTGCATCAAGTCGCCGTCACCGGCGACGGCATCAGGGGCTCGCACGTGTGCCGACGTAACAGGGGCCTCAATATTGCCCCTCTTGGGAGTCTTGGCAACGCAAGCCGGACACGCCCAGGTTTTGGACACTCGGGAGTTTTCGGCAATATTTACGCAAGCATAATGTAGGGTGCCTAAACATTGAGTGCACTTGACACCCTCCTGCTGCGACATGAATTTACCACAAGCTCCGCATTTAGCCATTATTAATGAAATTTAGAAGAAATAGTTTACGTGGTCAATAAAAAAACTACCAAGACTTATTCTATAGAATTGCACTATATTTTGTTATTGTGGGTACTTTTATATGTTAATCACTTCGCACAAAATATAAATGTATTTTTAATTGATAAAACACTGTGTCACAAATTTGAAAACACTACGTAGCAACTATTGCAAACTCAACTGTACATAACTATATAAATTTTGAGCAATATAACTGTCTTTATATTTATTCTAAACGAAACAATACACAGCTATGTATGTTGTCGCTGCGAACGCCACGCGAGAGGAGGTGACGTAAAGATTTGTCTTGGCTGTACCGGGCTCGGGTGAGCTCGGACGAATTCGAGACCCTGTTTTTTGAATTCAGCGGGAAATTTTGACTTGGAATCGTCACAAAAAAAAAAGTTTTGGTCGCGGGCTGGGATTCGAACCCGCGACCCCGCCGCGACTTTCGTCCGCCGACCCACAAAGGCGGCACTTCGTCATTTTGAAACAACGACCAGTATCTGATTAATCGCGTTGTATGCTGGCCGCTATCGGCGCTGCCTTTTTGTGAAGAACAGTGAAACTAAAACTAAATTCATTTTTAAGTGACATCTGTGTTTATTGACTATTATTATATTTTATATTGAATTTGTGATATCTGTCGGGGTGACGTGGGTCGGCGACACCTGTCACTTTGGTGTCAAATCAAATCAAATCAAATCAAAAATCTTTATTTCGTAGTTATGTAACATAATCTTGAAATACGTCTTAAGAGTGAATTTTATTACTTTGTGGAAAAACGTCACCACAAAGGCGCATTCAAAAATGCTGGTACCTCTCAGAAGAATACGCAAGAAACTGAGGGACGCTCTTTTTAACAAAATTATAAAAAAAAAATTTAAACAATAAGTGCTTAAAGAATAATATTATTGAAACAAACTGATAGGCGAGCGGCTACACCCATGGATTTTTATCATCTAAGTAGTCTGATACTTTATAATAAGCTTTTGCATAAAGCTTTCGTTTTATTATAGTTTTAAACTTATTAAGGGGTAGATCTTGTCGGCTGTCGGTGGTGTCGGCTGTCGGTGGCAGCTGCCAGTGTCATCTGTCAGCTGTCATTGTCACCTGTCGCCGATCTTTTGCCAGTTCTGGCAATAGGCGGGCTGGCGTATGTCGAGTAGTCTTGGCGTATGTTGGGAACGCTCTGATAGGGAATTTTAGCCGGCCTGTGTCCTTCTGGTAAATACCCGCTGGGTTATTGTGCAAAATTTTTTGCTGAACTGTTTCTGCGGTTTATCTTGCTGTCTGGGGCTTGGAAGGGCATACAGAGGCTTCGCGCGGCGCATTTTTGGTTTTTTGGGTCGGGGAATCGAAATTTTGTAGAAAAACTGAAATTTAATTTTTTATTGTACAAAACGATAGCCGGCGGCAAGGAGTATATCTGGAAAAATTTTTGTTAAAATCGGCCTGTTGGATCGGGAGATATCCTTAAAAAACCAAAAAAATTTGAGGGTAGTTTCATAAAATATTCTAACTGGAGTATCTCTGGATCTAGCGGTCGTAGGGGGGTCATGTTTGGGCTCATTCTGTTTGTCTTTTCGAGCTCTAGGTGATAGGCTTGTCAAAATCGCAAAAGGTACTAATAGGTGCAGTCCGCTAAAAATAAATTGGAACTATATCTATAATTTTAAGTGACATCTGTTTTATTCGTAATAACTAATTTAATTATTTTGGGATTGTCATATATACTGTCGGAGGACATAGTTCGGTGGCACCTGTCACTGTCAGTGCCAACTGTCGGTGCCCGCTGGATGATTGTGTAATTTTGTGTTGCTGGACCGTTTTTGCGGCTCGTCCTGTTGTTTGGGGCTTGGAACACTTACAAGGATTTTGCGCGGCGCATTTTTGGTTTTTTTGGGTCGGGGAATCGAAATTTTATGTAAAAACTAAAAATTTATTTTTTATTGTGTTAAACGATAGCCGACGGTAAGAAATATACCTGAAAAAAGTTTCATTGCAGTCGGCCTGGTGGATCGGGAGATATTCCCAAAAAACTAAAAAAGTTTGAGGGTAGGTTCACAAAATATTCTCCTTGGCGTATCTCCGGATCTAGCGGTCGTAGGGGGGTCGAGTTTGGACTCATTCAAATCGTCTTACTGAGCTCCAGACGATAGGCTTATCAGAGTTGCAATTTGTGCTGCTGAATGCGGTTCGGGGCGGGAAACTTTTGTTTTTGTAAATTATAAATCTCGGAATTTTATATTGCTTTGTGTGTCATATTTGGGCTAATAGTTTACTGTTAATGTTAATACCTGTTGAATATTGTTGTTAAAGTTGTATTTATTTATCATTTTATTATTAAAATTATTATTAGGTATATTTTTAAATAAAATTCAAATTAATTGCCATATCTAAAATTGCGTGGGCTGGGTCTCTGGAGGACGCGCCTCATTTCTGCTTTTACTGTGGTGGGATTGCACATTACCACATTTTGATTTCTGCTACAATACAACTTATTGACATATTTACTTTGTACACTTCAGTTTTATTATTTTGCATTTATTTTATTATTGACAAATTTAATATTTTATTGTTTGACATTTTATTGACTTTATTTTCTATTTATATTTGACATTTTATTTACACTATTATATTATATTTGTTTATTCGATTGCTGTCCATTTACATTGGAGGCCGGGATTCTGATATTACAGAGTTTCTGATATTACCGATAAATAGGATAGATCCTTGGTCGGGATGCCAAGTAGTGGGTGCTCGTCCGTGGGGTCTTCCCCTTCTGCGACCGGGAGCGGAGCTGCTGCAAAGACACGAACCAAGCGTCCGCCTTCGATTGCAGGTGCTTCTAAGGCGCCCATAAAGAAGAAAGTCCTGGTGAAGAGATCTGTTAAGTTGCAAGAAGCTGATGCTGCGGTCGCGGGAGGGACAGATGGTCGCGCTGGGTCCATGAACGTTAGAGAAGAGAAGGAATCGGTGCCCGCGGGGGTCGCGGCGGCGACTGGCCCTGCCACTCAGATGTTATCCGCCACTGAAGTTAAGTTGACGCCGACAAAGAGGGTGGTTGCGGAGCATGGGGCGGCGGAGTCGAGGTTTGCGGCGGCCCTTGCGGACACCGACGGGGGAAGTTTTATGAGATTGGAGGCGGTGGGCCATTTCCGCAGGGATGTTTCTCTGGCGCGGGAGGTGGCTCGCGCGCGGTTGCTAGGGTCTCCCTTGTCACTGGGTTCTCCCGCGGCGTCATCGATGCCGTCGCCGAATAATAGTCTTTCACTGTCGACTGGGCCGGCGCCGGCGCCGAAATTAAATAACGCTAACGAATTCTTGAGTGAAGCTTGATCGAGACGAACGAACATTTGAATGATTTTCCTTTGATTGTGTGTTGCCATTTAAATTGCGTTCTTTGACTCTGGTTGATCTTCAACAGATCCACTGGTGGATAAAGAGGAAAAAAAATATCCGTAGATACACCAGTGGATTGAAGAGGAAAAAAATTATCCATAGATCCACTGGATCCTAGTGGAATGAGCCCATTCCAGCAGCGTCACAAGTTGTTCACGGAGTCGCGTAATGTATCTTGTCACGTTAAGATTGAAACGAAGAAAGGAGTGTAGATCTCAGGTTTTTCTGACATAAAAAGAGAAATAAAAGAAAAGTGTGAGACTAAAGTTAGGTCAGTCATTTACTATAACAGATTTAGATACAGCTAAAATTTAGATACATCGGAACGCTTAATTAAGATATAATTTAAGTTCATATGAGCCAATATTCCACTTGCTTCCCAAACTCCCATCATCAAGGAAACCATCGGTAATTTTTAAAGTCTACGAATTAAGTTTGGGTTGGCTTTCCAAAACTACCACTCTATGGGTATTAATAAGAGTTAGGCCGTCCATGCCAACTTTCCTTTCATGCCCACTTTTGATTTTTCATATTAAAATTCCAGCCATGCCAACTTATTTAACTTTACTAGGATTTAGTTCCTATAAGTCTAATTTCTTACGATGTCTACTTTTTCAACATTACATTTGTGTAGTTTGTGTCGCCAACTTTTATAAAAATGTTTTTCGCTTATTTCATAATGCCTACTATTTGTACAGTCAAATCAATTTGTACCCTAAGTATTTTTTATTGTTTTTATCCCTTGGGGAATAAAGATGCAACAGCCTCTACTAATATAAACAAACTAATGCTAAACTTCCTATGCAAACCATAAAAGATATTTTCTTGTCATGTTCTTCTATATATTAATATGCGAAGGAAAAGCTTTCAATCCCTTACTAAGCATTGATACTACGCTCATGGAGGATTGTTTGAGTTAGGTGAATGTGCGTCTGAGTACAGCGTTGATATCATTTTAGTGCAGGAAACCTTTCTATCTAACAAAAGGCCCAGGGCCTGCAAAATTAATAATTATAATTTGCTAAGAACGGACCGCGAACGCGGAAGGGGCGGCGGTACCGCAGTGTATTTTAAACGCTCGCTGTACTGTTGCCCTATCGACGCGCCCTCTCTTATTAATGTAGAGGCGACAGTGTGTAGATTGGCTATGACCGGTCACGGGACCCTTATCATAGCCTCTGTATACCTGCCGCCGACTAGTGAGTTGCTCCGGAGCGACATAGAAGCCCTTCTCGCCCTTGGAGATTCCGTTCTCTTATTCGGCGATCTTAATTGTAAACACACAGACTGGAACTGTGTGTCCACCAATACGAACGGCCGCAGGCTATCGGTCCTAGCCGAGGCCCTAAATTTAGATATAATCGCGCCCCTTACCCCGACGCGATTCCCCGATGTCAATTCGCACCAACCAGAAATTCTGGATTTCGCGATACTTAAGAACGTGGGGCTGAAACTGAGCTCTATCGAGACGCTTCACGCCCTGAGCTCGGATCACCGCCCCGTTCTTATGAAACTGGGCTCGCCGGAAAGCCCACCGGAAGACCCCATCATCATCACCGACTGGGACAAAGTCCAAGCCGCGCTCCAAAAAATCGATACCCCCGATCTTAATAAAATCCCATCGGAAATCAATTCCAATAACGAAATAGATTTAGCCATAGGGGCTCTTACTGAGCACGTTCAAAAAGTGATCGCGGACTGCTCGCGGAAGGCGCCGGCGGCTAAACCCCGTCTGCGCCTCCCGCCCGAAGTGCGCGAACTCATAAGAGCCAAAAACGTTGCCCTACGCCGCGCGAGCGAATATCCCACACCCGAGTATAGGTCACGAGCGCGCGCCCTCCAACGCCGCGTGAGAGCGCGCATAAGTGAGTTACGTAACGAACAGTGGAACGACCTTATGGAAGGCATTAGGCCAACCCATAAGGCCTACTGGAGTGTCGCCAAAGCGCTCCGTTTAGACGGACACGCCGCGTCCCCCCCACTTAAGAAGCCAGATAGCTCCCTCGCGTTTGACGATAACGAAAAAGCTGACTGTCTTGCAGATAGTCTTGACTCCCAATGCTCAATCAGCACACTTCCGTGCGACCCCTCCCACGTAGCCTACGTTGAAAACGACGTACGCAATCACGCGGCCCGTCCGCCCTCAGCGGATCTTCCCCCAGTCACTTGTGAAGAAATTAGCAAACATATTAAGGAGCTTAAAAACAAAAAAGCTCCGGGTCTCGATGGTATCAATAACAAAGCACTCAAATGCTTTTCTTTTCCATTAGTCGCCCTTCTGGCAGCCATTTTCAACACCTGCTTCAAAAACTGCTACTTTCCACCGATCTGGAAGGAAGCTGTCGTAATCGGCATTCCTAAGCCAGGCAAACCTCGAGACCTTCCCACCAGTTACAGACCCATAAGCCTCCTCAAGGTCATGGGCAAACTCTACGAAAAAGTTTTAAAGACTCGTCTCTGCGATCATTTATTTGGAAAGGGACTAATTATAGACGAGCAATTTGGCTTCCGTCCCCGGCACTCTTGCCCTCAACAAGCTCTCCGCTTAGTTGAATACATATCTTCCGGTTTCAAACGGAAAGATAAAACCGTAGCAGTTTTTTTCGACGTAGCCAAAGCTTTTGATAAAGTTTGGCATGCAGGTTTAATATATAAGCTGCATAAACTTGAAGTCCCAGATAGACTAGTTTTCATAATCCAAGACTATCTCACCGACCGACATTTCATCTATAGACATGAAAAATCAATTTCAACGCGTAAAACGTTAAAAGCGGGAGTCCCGCAAGGCTCCACCCTCAGCCCGATACTGTACTCAGCGTACACGAATGATATTCCGTTGCCGCGCAACGGAGTCCAATTAGCACTGTTCGCCGACGACACAGTGCTCTATTTTCGCGCGCGCACCAATGGCCATATCGCCCCTAGGCTACAGTCCTCTATAGACGAACTCACGCAGTGGTTTCGCCTATGGAAGATTGAATTAAATCCGGACAAATCCGCGGCCATCTGCTTTCGCCATTCCAAAGCGAAAGCCCGACTCCTTATCCCACGAAACATAGACACACTAAAAATGTCCGGTGTCAACATTCCGTGGCCAGTGGCGTGTGGTGGATTTGGAACATGGCTACGCCAACACGACATTTGAAGTTTAACATCATTTTGGTGGAATCTTTAAAGTTCAGATATTTACCTTAATATGTCTGAAAGTAAGTTTTTATTGCGCGTTTTTACGCCATCTGTTGAAATTTTACTAACCTAGTCTAACCTATTAGTTTAGTAATAACGTAGCAGATGGCGCTATTTGGCAAAATTATATAATCAAATTGTGTGCTGTGTGAAGATAATACAACAGAACTAGTTTTTTATTTAAAAGCAAATCAAGGTAATTGTGAGAATATCCAAACAAAAAATAAAATAAAATAGGTACCTAACCTATTAGACAAACGAAAAATCTCTATTATTAAAATATCTATTATTTTACCTAATGATTTCACCTTAGTTAAATACATCATAAATACTTATTTATATATAATAAACTCGTCAATGACTTCATTATAAAATAAACCTGACCCAGACCTGAAATATTACGTAAATATGTGTGGATTCGTTTGTAAAAATCATTGTTTATAAAAGCTAATTGGTTTATAAAGCAAGAGATAGGTAACTATGTTCTGTATGATTTTAATTACCTATTTACTTTGTCACTGTGCAATGACTGCGAAATACATTTGTTTCAGTCCATTGAAATCCTCCAAAATTTCCATTTCGTTATTTGACACTTTAATTTCACCTAATTCATCATTACTTTAATACAACTTTAAAACATAAAACACAACAAATCGCAATGAATGCAATGCAATGAACACAGACAATAATTGAAAACAATAATGAAGTTAGTTTAGCCGCAGAATTCGCAAAGTTCTGCCTGCAGTCTAATTACGTACGAATTTCATGTCGTTATGCCTGGCTTAATTCCAGTATAAAATCCAGTAGGTACCTACCGATGATGCTCGAAACGTAAGAGGGATAGATGCCATTCATCACTACATGTAAGAAGAAGACAGACATAAAAGACGTAACTCATTTGGCTTGCCTCACGGCGTGTTCGCAACGTGTCGGTTGGCGTCGGTATGTCGTGATCGGGAAAGAGAGGGAGGCCGGTGATAGGGTATTAAGATAGGTCAGTAACAGTCAGTAATAGCGCGCCATTGCATTATATGCGCGAGCGGGAAATTCAAACACTCAAAAGAGTACAAACTCTAGCGTTTTCCATCATTATTGTAGGAAAATTTTAGACATGCATGGCTTTTTGGCTTTCAAGGAAGACCCGCGCCTGTCCGTGGCATCATAACTATAAATATTTAGGTATAACGCTTGACAAGCATCTGCACTTTCGCGATCATGTCGAGCGTGTTAGTAAACTCGCCAAATTTTACATGGCCCGCCTCTCTTGTATGATAGGTAGCCGCAGTAAGTTATCGATGCGCAACAAGCGCACACTTTACGTGATGGCCATCAGACCGGTCATGACTTATGCATGCCCGGTCTTTGCTTACGCCAAAGAAACGGTACTTAAGCCGCTACAGGTCATACAGAGTAGATTCTGTAGAAAAGCCGTCGGTGCTCCATGGTACGTTCGAAACAGTCTGCTTCACAGCGATTTCGACTTACCAACCATTTCCAAATACATGAAGGACGCGTCAGAGCGCTTCTTCGCCGCCGCGATCGCGCACCCCAACCCGCTACTTTCGGCAGCGGCCTCTTACGAGCCCCCGCCCGCCACCCACTTTCTCAGACGTCCACGGAATGCATTAACAGATCCTCCTGACGATCTCACCACCGAGGTTGAGAGTCTCAGGAATGCAGGCAGATCAGACCTTCAGTCTGACATAGGTGAGCAGTACCTAGCGCCCGATATCACCTAGTTAACGTAGCAAATCTGCTCGAATGGCATCTGAGCCTTGTTTGTTCACAGTCGGGCCGTCCAGCTCGAACTGCCCTCCATTGCCGAGGGACCGACACGCGTCGGCCCTTATCCTTTTTTTTTTTTTAATCATACGCCTACGAGACGGCGCCCTTAAGGCGCCACCCACCAATAGGCACTAACACACCGAAGCATCCTCAATGCGTCCGGTCGTTGGTCATGCCAAACCCTAAACGCTCTCCGGAGTATAGGTTGAGGAGTCGTTTAGCCGGTCGGGCTGCAAAAAAAAAAAGGAGGATTGTGATATTGGGCATAGTTAAAGTTTATGTGGAGTAGAAGTGCAGAAAACTAAATTCTATGAGTTAGAATGTTGATGCCAACTTTCCTTTCAATGCTCACTTTTGATTATTTCATACTCATGAGGACACTTCTCAACGGTGAATAGCGCGAACACGAAACTTTATTTTTACTATAAATATTAAATCTAATTTCTTTTTTACTATTTTGGCATATTTATAAGGCCGGAACACTTAAAAAACTAGCCTAAAATTCGCATATATATATATATATAACTTTTTTGTTGTATGTATGTATTTTAAATGTATTTTAAGTGAAATGTATTTTACTTTTATTTTATTAATAATTGAAGTAAAATTACATGTATTTTTCTGTGTATTATTTTCTTCGGTATCTATAGTTTCCATCAAAACAATGATAAGGCAGCTAGACGCCAGAGAAAAACGAAACTAATCTGGAAAAATTCTATGACCACAATTTTTTTACTTTGTAACAGGATTTCCTGTATCTCCTTTTCTCAAAGTTGGCATAGTGTTACTTTTTATAAGAGTTAAAGTTAAAGAAGGAATAAGGGAACGAAATCGTAGTAAAGTTAAATAAGTTGGCATGGCAGGAATTTTAGTATGAAATAATAAAAAGTGGGCAGGAAAGAAAAGTTGGCATGGACGGCCTAACTTCTTTTTCGTATTTTCGCATTTCTAAAAATTCTAAAAATGAATTTATTCTTTTCACCTCGCTCCCTTCTTTCTTATTATTAATGAGTTTCGGTGTGACCATGGACTCAGAGCTCACATTTGTACCATATATTGACAATAACTTAAAGAAAGCATACTATCAAATGGGATTTGTTTTGAGGATTGGAAACCTTTCAAAAACCTATTGCTTATTCAGTCTGGCACCTACATTATGTTTTATTTTTGTGTATAATATTAAACAACGTTTCCAAAGATTATCTTTTATTTAATAGTTACTAATTACAACTACGTTTTACAAGCAAACTCTTTTTTCATTATCAATCAACTAGTCAATCTCATTCTCAAACATAGACAACAAAAACTAAAACCATAAACTAAAACGTAGATCTCAATCAATATTTAACATCCTCCTTCTTCAAGCCTTTTAAAATCTATTTATTAATCTAATAATTTAATCTAACACATAGTCTTTATATCTAGCAGGTGTTACAATTTGTCTGGTTCTTGTTTGTCCCATGAGTCTATTATTTTCTGCATTATCATTAATCATCATCATCATCAGCCCATTTTTACCCCACTGCAGGGGCTTAGGCCTCCGCCAGGGTGAGGAGGGGGGCTTGAAGCTTAAGTTCACCACGCTGCTTCACTGCGGGTTGGGAACTGTAACGACCGCCATCTATTGACAGCGTCCGGGACCGACTGCTTATAACGTGCCCTCCGAAGCACGGTGTCAGTGATATTGTGTACTTAAGTCAGAAAAACTCATTGGTACACGCCCGGATTCGAACCATGGCCCGATGGGGCCAAATTTGAGACAGGCTCGTTGCTGTCTGGGCTATCACGACATTTATCATTAATAACAGTGTTATTCTGTGAGCTGCTATTAATATTGTTCATACAATTATTATCACTAGTAATACTATTTTTAGAATTATTATCAGAATCATTTAACATTATCCAATCATCAATTTGGACGTTACTTTGATTATTTCTCTCTGAATAAGACTTATGAAGCATATGTGAGTTTCTTCTAATTCTATTATTAGTTTCTAAATCTTTGACTAAATATGAACGTGGTGATGCATGTTTAGCAATCACTATTCCGGGAACCCATGTATTTTCTTTTTGTATCAACACATTATCATTGATATTAAATTCTGGATAAACCCCCACTCTCCTATCATGGTACTCCTTGTATTTTTCTTGATGTAACTTGATTTTTTCTCCCAAGTTATGCAGTTTTGGCTTTAGTGAATTATTATGAATTGCAAATTTAGTCCTTAATATTCTACTCATGATAATTTCCGAAGGTGAGCAACCCAAATGCGGAATAGGTGTACTTCTATAACTTAACAATGCACTTTCTAAGTCTTTTCCTTCTTCCCTACTTTTCTTAATTAAGTTTTTAGCAATACCCACAACTTTTTCAGCCATTCCGTTTGATCTAGGATATTTCGGACTTGATGTGATTAACTCACAATTCCACTCTTTAGTGAACATTTTAAAAGCATATGAATCAAACGGAATGTTATCTGCAATTATTGTTTCTGGAATACCATGACAAGCGAATACAGACTTTAAACATTTTATCACATTTTCAGCTGTCTTTGTTTTAAGTTTGATAATTTCTAACCATTTCGAGTAATAATCAATAATAACCAAAAAGTCATCACCAGAAAAATGACAAATATCAACACCAATTTTATTGAATGGCAACTCAGGAATGTTATGAGGTATGAGTTCCTCATAAGATTTATTTGGTTGATATTTTTCACAAATTTTACATTTTTTAACAAACATGTCTATATCCTGAGATATATTTTTCCAATATACACATTGTCTGGCTTTCAGTTTCATTTTAACAATACCTAGATGTCCGTCATGAAGCAAAGTTAAAAAATTTTGTTGTAATGATTTCGGCACTACTACTTTATTGTCCATGTAAACAATGCCATTATCAACAATTAAATCTTTTCTGAAAGACCAGAATGGTTTTACTGCTTCAGATACATACTTATAATGAACTGGCCATTTTTCCTTACAATAAGTAATTATTTGATTTAATACGGAATCATTTTTTGTGTACAATAATCAAATGACTCTATACTGAGAACCGTCCCATTAATGTCAATCTCATTGTCATAAGTTTCTTCTAAACAATTTCTAGAAAGTAAATCGGCTACATACATATATTTTCCTGGTAAGTACTCTATTCTAAGATTATATCTAAACAACTTAAGTTTCATTTTCTGTAATCTTTCTGATGCTACTTTCCACAAATCCTTTTTAATAATATTCACTAGTGGACTATGATCTGATTGTACCTTTATTTCTCTCCCATATATATAATTATGAAATTTTCGACATGCAAAAACTATACTTAATAATTCCTTCTCTATTTGGGAATAATTAATTTCAGCACTAGTTAGTGATCTTGATGCAAATGCTACTGGCTTGTTTTCTTGTAATAAGCAACACCCTAAACCATGTTTCGATGCGTCACATTGCATGATTATTTGTTTGTTCTGGTCAAAATTACTTAATACCGGTGGATGACAAATAACATTTTTTATATTATTTAATGCCTTAGAGTGATATTCAGTCCAAATAAATTCATTTTCTTTTTTCAATAATTGTCTTAAAGGTTCTGTTAGCGTTGCCATATTAGGAACAAAATCTCTAAGATAATTAATCATTCCCAAAATAGATTGCAGCTCTTTTACATTTTTCGGAATTTTTAATTGTTTTATAGCTTCTATTCGATTGTCATCGGGACTCATGCCTGCCTCAGAAAAAATGTGACCTAAATATTTAATTTTATTTAATTTGTACTGAATTTTATCAATATTAAATTTTACATTATTTTCTTTAGCTCGTTTCATAACCTGATACAATACTTTATCATGTTCTTCCTCATTAGTGCCGGTAATAATTAAATCATCAAAATATACTTCAACTCCATCTATATCACCAAATATTTTATTATTAAACTTTTGGAATACTTCTGGAGAACAAGACAAGCCAAAAGGTAAACGCAAGAATTTGTAATATCCGAATGGAGAGCTAAATGTACAGATATCAGTTGAATTTCATCGAGTGCCACCTGCCAAAAACCATCTTTTAAATCTAAAACTGTAAATACTGATTTATTCGCTAATGACGCTCTAATGTCTGATAATGTAGGAATCAATTCAAAATCTCTCTTTATCGCATTATTTAAATGAACTGGATCTAAACATATTCTTAGACTTTTATTAGGTTTTTCGACTACAACAATGTTACTGGTCCATTTATTAGGTCTCTCTACCTTTTCAATTACTTTACGGTTAACTAACTCATCTAATGTGTCCTTTAACTTTGACTTGATGGCAAGTGCCACTCTTCGTGGAGGGCATATTACTCCTTCTAATTCTTCATTAATGCGTATTGAGTATTTATCGGAAAAGGTACCTAGGCCCTGAAAAACGCATAAGGTTTCTGCTATGAACTTATCCTTTTTAACATCTACTACATCATTACTGTTGACCCTTCTGATTAAATCTAATTGTACACATCCTGTTAGACCCAATAATGAAGTACAGTTACAATCTACGACCAAAAACTCCAATGAAATATTATGTTTATTATTTTTGCACATCAGTGTAATTTTTCCTAGTGGCTTTACTCGGAAACCCCCATAGGTTATAAGTATCAAATTACTTTTACTTAACTTCCATACAGATAATATGCTATTGAGATCCCTAAGTGTAATTAAATTTACCTCAGACCCAGTGTCTAACTTTATTTCTATATTTTTACCTTCAATATTAATGGTATGATACCATTTTGTCTCATTTTTACATTTTCTAACTAAATTTACATGTACACACCTGAGTTCCTTACCAACTGCATTATCACACACATCCTCCAATGAAATATCATGCATCTTCTTCAAATTGTTTGGGTAGTTATTCCTTGTTAAACATGATTTACTAAAATGATTCGGTTTTTCACATTTGTAACATATCTTTCCAAAAGCTGGACATTTTCCATAAATATGTTTCATACTACATTTCTTACATTGATATAATGACTTATTATTGTTGGCCATATTTACTGACACAGTGCTTTCCTTTTGTATATCTTTGATTTGGTTGTCATGAGCTCCAATTCTGCACAATTCAACGGCCCGTTCTAAATTTAGATCTGGTTCAGGGAGCAGCCTGCTCTGTATTATCTTGTTTCTTGCTCCCAGCACCAATTTATCTCTTATTAGACTCTCCAGCTGCTGATCTCCAAACTCACAAGACTCCGCAGCCAATTTGATTTCAGATAAATTATTGTTCACAGTCTGGCCCTCTTTTTGTACCAATGTGAAAAACTTATATCTTTCATACACAACATTTGTACCTTGATTGACATATGTGTCAAATTTTATAAAAATATTTTTAATCGATCGTTCTTCACTATCCTTCCATATGAAAGCATTATATATTTTTAGCGTGTTGTCATCAAAACGATTCAGTAGTAATGCTACTTTTTCTTCTTGTTTTTCTTTCCGAGATGCCACCAAGTATATTTCGAATTTTTGTTTAAATAGTTTCCACTTTTCTCTTGGTCCCTCACCATCTAGGGACAATTTTTCCGGTGGCATTGGTCGATCATTGTATTCGCTGTCCGTCGCCATTTTCACGTTGTACTCGTAATACCTAACATATAGACTTTTAATTTACCACTTGAATATTCTATAACTTTCTTTTTCACTTTATTTTATGCCGCAGCGCCATGTTTTATTTTTGTGTTATTAAACAACGTTTCCAAAGATTATCTTTTATTTAATAGTTACTAATTACAACTACGTTTTACAAGCAAACTCTTTTTTCATTATCAATCAACTAGTCAATCTCATTCTCAAACATAGACAACAAAAACTAAAACCATAAACTAAAACGTAGATCTCAATCAATATTCAACACATTATAATGTCATTAACCACATAGAAAGCGTTCAGCATAGATTCGTTACGGTTATGGATTACCAGGACTGGAGATGAGTATATTGACTATGAGACCTCTGTTAGGACACATGTCTAGCTGTTATCGTATCGTCGTCGTGTCTTACTTCAACTTCAACAGATACGATCAATAACTTTGGAGTACCTATTTTTGGATTGCAATCTCAATTGGAAAGTACACATATCAACCACTGCCAACCGCATTAGAAAACTTATTCATGTTTTCAAACGCTTAAGACATATAGGCAATCCGGTGGTTCTCAGGGGCGTGTTTTTGCAATGTCAGTGTATAGTTAACTACTGTATAACAGCTTGGGGAGGAGCACCCAAAACCACTATGTTAATACTTGAAAGAGCACAAAGAGCTGTAATCAAAGTTATGAACGTTAAAAAATTTCCATATCCGTCGGATCTTTCGTATAAGGAGAATAATCTATTGACTATTCGTCAGCTTTTTATCAGATCACTTCTTCTTGGTCAACATACAAAAATTAAAACTATTGATAGTACTTAATTTAAAACGGAGAAAAGATTTGATATTTGACGCTGTCCCTTGCAGTACAAGATTTGCTCAGGGTTTTTCTTCTTTTCTGGGTTCTTTTATATATATAATAGAGTAAGTAGAGAAATCACTATGAAAACTTACACTAAAAGGTCATTTAAGAACGTACTCTTTAACTATCTTAAAGAATTGGACTATAATTCAACAGAGAAACTCTTCGAGATTAGTCCATAGGATTGTACTGCCTATTGGTGGGTGCCTACTTATATATTTTTTATTTGCAATATCACCAATTTTCTGCATGTATAATGTTAGGCTTGTATAGACGCGTTTTTTCTGTTTATGTTTGTTTAATATCTTGAACAATAATTTAGGCTGAATTGCTCTTTATTTTTAACTTATTAGTATTATTGTCCTGCACTTGGAACTGTATAGTTTCTAGTTAAATATAAACATTGACACTTTATGGAAACTGAAGACACTGGCCCTTATAGTACAATTTTTATTAGTTTAAGGGTCAGGGTCAACATTTATTTGGTTCAAGTTTTTCTGTGTTATTTTTATTATTTATCATATTACTCTTAACTTAAGCTAAATTGTGAAGGTTATACTCATTAAAGAATTTGTATTTTTATTATTTTTATTTGACTGTATTGATGCAAGTATCCTTTACAAGATTATCAATGACGTCTTCGATGTCCCTGCACTTCTGGAATCTATTTTGTTTCAAGTTTCATTTACATGAATACGTATCTTGTTCGGAAAAACAGCTTTTTCATTAGGAAACTGCAAAACTTGTTATGCGAGCAATAGCTTTATCAGACGTGCTTATAGACTTTATAATGTTAAATTGGTTGAGGTGGACACATTCTCCAACTCTTTGAATGAATTTAAAACTAAAATTATTGTATTTTGAGCAGTGTCGTGAGCTGCAGCTGGGGTTGGCTTATAATTCATGTCTTATTTCTGTTACAAATTCATACTGTTGCTCAAGTAGTATAATGTTACAGCTCGTATTGGGTAGGTATACCTCTGGAATGGTTTATTTTATACTAATTTGGGTTTTATTTCAGAAAGTTACCTTTGTTATATTATTTTATGTACCCTTGAAATTAAGAATACTTTAGGTCTTTGATATCATTGATTTGATAGATACATTTGCAATGCAATTTTAATATTGCATTGCAATATTAAAATTTTATTTTATATATTTTAAAATTTTAATATTGCATTGCAAATGTATCTAGAAATTGAAATTAAGACCGTCAGCCAACATCTGACAAAAACTGAGGTATCGGGAAAGCAAGAAATGACAGCAATTGGCCCAGAGGTGTCCTTGTTTAAGTGGGAATTGTAAGCGCGCGGTATCTCCGAATGTTGTTCAAGTGTGCGTGCTAAGCGACAACCGACGAGTTTCATGGTTATCACGATTCAAGATACAGAAAAAGTTGATTCTATGTTCGGTAGGTGCCTAAAACCAAAGGCCACTTTCATTACGGCGGAGCTGTGGGGTGGGACAGATAGCAATAAAATGCATAATATTAGCATGTTATTTCAGTTTATTCATTTTTATATAAATATAAAGTTGTTTTAAATTATTTGAATACATTTCAGGTTCACAGTGAGAGCGCAGCATTCGAGTGACTCGGCCGAGCGCAAGACCGTCGGCGTTGGTCGCGGCAGTCGCCTTACCGCCGCGCCGTCTGCATGGACACTTCGGTGAAGGAGGGGAACACTATAAAGCTATGTAAGATATCGGATTCGTCCTTTAGGCGGAACAGAAGTGCGCCGGCGCCAATTCGCGCCGACAGGGTTCTTGCGGTCTCGATTCTCAAGCACACGCATATAAAAATAGATCATCAATCTCGAATAGACTATTCTAAAGAGGAACGTAAAGAAAGTAAATGCGAACGGTTCAGTACGATATGAGACTATACGCGAGAGCACCATTTCTGATAATTGTATAATACTATACAAAACCAATAGTCGGGAGAGTCACTCCCTTTTCACTATATCATTGTCCGTACAGACGTATGTACAAGATGGCACAGTGTGTGGCGGCGCATCGATCGGGCGCAGGCGCGGGTAGTGGCGCCGCGCGTCGATGTCACACGTCGGTGGTGAGCGGGCGGCGCACTTCCTCTTCTGCGTCCGACTCCTCGATGTCGCACACGTTGGCCGAAAGCGTACTGCAAGAGCCGCGCGCTCCGGCGCCGTGCGCGCCTACGTCATCACTGTCGCCAAGCAACGAACTCCTCTCTTCTGCGGCAACAGTTAACTTGATATGTAAGCCTTTTATTTAAAGTCAAAGGATCAAGAGAACGGGCGATCTCACCGAGCATGGTAATAAGACTAGGAGCGTCGGCGCGGCGCAGTCGAGGAGGCGCAGGCACGCCGTCGGAGTCGGTGTCGGCGCGTGGCAGATACGCGTCGGGATGCAGTGCGTAGATATGCCGGACGTTGCGGGTGCGGCCATCGCCATCGGTGCCACTGAAGCCATCATCGTCGCCGGAAGAGCCTCCACTGCTCCGCGTGGCGCGCGTTCTTCTTCGTACGCCGCGCCTATATAAATGGCACTCTATGTATACAAACCGCAACCCACGTTTCGATACATATTGACTAGCTGTGTCTGTAGGTGTATATGTCCAGAAAAACAGATGATGTTGAGTTTTATATGTACACTCATTGATTTAACAATTTAATAATAAGGATTTGTAGTCGCTAACCAAACGCGAAATAAAAGCGTCCGCAACGAGCGTGGGCTCATATGGCCATGGCGCCCGCGGCCCGGCTCCGTTGTGCGCGTCAGTGCATGCAAATACTTATTACGGTTCGGACGTGTCACACTGTTTACGGTAATGTGACGAGAATTAAATCGTGATAATCTTGAAATTAAATTAAAAATAATCGAATAGCCGTCTGTCGGCATAAACTAATGTTAAATTATAATGTTTACTTACCGCAAATACCATATTCAGCTCTTTTTTGCGTCTTTGACGAGTAGTTTTACAAGTTTTTACGACACAAGTTGGCATCGCGCACGTTTACTCGGTGCTAAGCCATTACACCGACTAAAAGCCGGTTGGAAGACTTATTGCCTTTTGGATGACTTCCTGCGCGGACACTTTAGAACGCGGACAGCACATCCAGTTACATTATTGGTATATCAATGTGTACACTAGATTTGCACCCACTACTTTTGCGTGGTCTATACATTAGTGTTATCAACACAGGCATGTATTTAATCCCAGTTTAAATAATGATAACAAAAAAGTTTCATGACTTAGAGTGCATATAACGAAAATGACGTTCATTTTAAAATTACACTTTAAAACCTAGGAAACGAGTACTATGACTGTTTCAGCATTATCGATCGTATCCCTCATTATGCAACAAGAACGATGCGTCGGCGAAGTAAACACTTACGTAGGCGTTGTGGTGTCAGAGCGGTCAGAGCGAAGCACCCGAGACGAGGAAGGCGGGTCTGAGGAATCAGGACGTTCCGAACCCGCTACTTCGCTGATGGCGGCTCCTAGTGCCGCCGTGCCCCAGTCCGAGCAGTCCCAGTGGTAGCCTGGAACAACAGCGCTATCGTGAGTGCAGCCGCGACTTGAGACGCCGCAGCAAGGTTGACTACCCACCGCCGAGCAAGTGAGGATCGGGAGTAGGAGGCGAAGGCGCACGTCCGGCAGCGCGCAGGCGGTTGTCCAGCAGGCCGGGCAGGGTTCCTCGCTTGCTCGTTCCAACTCCTTTCAAATCTGCCAAAATAGCAAAGATCGTCAGCGCCGGTGGGAGGGTACCAGCAGGTGAACGAGTGATGTGCGCACCGTTATAGATTTTGTTGTCGGTGAAAGTGCGAAGGTGCATCTGTTCCGACCAGGGCTTGTCAGCGGTAAGTGCAGCGGCGGCGACGGGAACGTTCAAGTTGCGTAGATAATCAGGTGGGATGAGTTCGAGCTCATCGCCGGCGGAGCCGTAACTGCGCAACGTGTCCATATTGTTGAGAGGAGCGCGATGTGGAGAAGAGCCGGTTGCGCCACCGTTACCCGCGCCACGGCGCTCACGCTGGGCCTCCAGGTTCGACAGCTTTGATGTACGCTGCAAAAGCGAGAGGGCTTAATGAGTACACGGCTGGGCTAACGCGACCCCGGACTGCGACCTTTAAATGAACCTTAATGTCGTGCGGCGTAGCAGCACTATTAAGTAGGCTCTCCTTGTGCGGAGGTACGTCGGGATCGGGTGCGCGTGTGCGGCGCCGGCGACACAACGTGAGCAGCAGCGCAGTCAGTAACAGCACGGCGAGAGCGGCCGCGACGCCGGCCCACAGGGGCCAGGAAGTAGCGCGCACCCACCGTACGGTCGCCTCCCACAGGCCACCCGCGGCTTCGCCGGCCACCACGGCGTCCGAATAGAGCGGGTTTCCGCAATTCATGCCCGTTTTGTCGGGTGGGCAGAGGCAGCGGAAGGAGCCGGGTTCGTTGTGACAAGTGGCTCCGTTGAGGCAAGGCTCGCCCGCGCATTCGTCCACGTCATACTGCACCCCGACGACCGGTGTAGCGCACGATGTGCAAGAAAGAGTACAAATAAATATTATGCATAAAAACGAATGACTCTTCTGTGGTGAAAACTCTGAGTACGAAATACGCATTACCAGTCATTTATTTATTTATTATGCATTATTATTTATTGGGAAAACTATCAGTTCATGGTCATGGCAACTGCCATAACCTGTTCATAGTTTTATGAAAGTCCTTACTGAGTGTATTTCCGAGAATTTACTGTCGAATATTAGGGCAAATTTAGAACACAATTACGAAAACTGGATATCGTAAAATGATTTATAAATTTGTATGTCATATGCATGGACTCAAACTAGGTAAGACTTCTCGGCGGTGCATTTATTGTCGAAACGATCCTCCGGGTTCGACGTTATCTTCTGGAATGCCTTACTCCGCTACACAAGAAGGAATAATAGAGGTATTGGGTGAGATCAAGGAGCTTCGTTCAGAGCTAACAGAGATTAAAAACGAGATGAGAAGTACTTCTACGGGTTTACAGAGCCGAAATAGAAAGTGAGCTGAGATGGAATGTCGCTTTGCAGGATTCGAGGATCGGTTAACCGTTAGTGAGGACAAAACGATTTCCGTGTACAAATTGCAATCGGATTTGCGAACCGCGAATGACACCATAAATACCCTCGAAATTGAAAATAATATTTAATGAAATCAAATCAAACCCTCGAAACTGAAAATAATATTTAATGAAATCAAATAAAAATATTGTTACGGGCTACCAGTTCTAATATTGACGATGCACTGAAACACTGATTTTAGTTCACTTTACTTTATTATAATTCCAAATCACAAAATAATCCAAGAGCAAACAAATATCGAACACTAATTGCACAGTTAAAACACTCCGCACTTCGCAAATTGTCGCGCTTGACTTATTTCCAAAAATCGACTTGCTCGACGCCGCGGACCATCGCCTTATATAGCTCTCTCCCTTCCACTAGTCACCGTCTCGAACATTCTATCTCTCGAAATTTATAAATTACATTTTAATTTCCTGGACCGTGGGAGCGGAATTCTAGCGCCGCCCGGCGCCGAGTGGCGTCTCTAAAAATGACCATCGATTTTTAGAAATATCGCGAATATTCCTTTGAACGACGCCGCCTCTGTATTTAAATTAGTGAAATTAATTGTTCGTCTAGACTTTTCGGTTTTATTGAATGGCTGTGGGAATTTTTCTCGTAAGTTCGATGACCTGTTTTGGTACTATTGTAGATAGGTGTCATGCTTTTTCTAGTGAGTTCGATAACGTCGTCGCGAGAGTAGATAGGCGTCACACTACCCCCTTCTTAGATTTGCTCGTCCCGAGCAATATTCGAACCTCGGTAAGGGGCTAGTCGATCGATGTGCACTATCTTTGGCTTTCCTCGTAGACCACGTTGTATGCGGTACGTCACGTCGTTGATCCTGGTTATCACCTTGTACGGTCCTTCCCAACGGTTTTGTAGTTTGGGGGATTTACCTTTCCTGCGCCTCGGGTTATGCAACCATACAAGAGATCCCTCATCAAAGCCAGTGGCGGTGGCGCTTCGGTCGTATCTAGTCTTCATCTTTTCGCTTGCCAGAAGACCATTCTCTCTGACTTGCTCATGAATGTCATGCATCCTTTCCTTTAGGTCCGACACATAATCCGATATTGGTCGCGGGTCGTCAGGCGGCCTGCCAGTTACCAGGTCGAACGGTAATCTTAGTTCTCGTCCAAAATTGGCAAACGCTGGCGTGACCTTTATGCTCTCATGTTCCGCCGTCCTATAAGAGAGCATAAACAACGGAATATATCGGTCCCAGTCCTTTTGATGTTCGTCGACTAATTTTGCGAGGTGGGTTTCCAGCGTTAAATCGCGGTTAAATCTTTCGACCATTTCGTCTGATTGCGGGCGGTATGGGGTTGTCCGTGTTTTGTATATACCCAAGATACGGCACGTCTCCTGGAACACCTGAGATTCAAAATTACGACCTTGGTCCGAGTGAATCTCCAAGGGCAGTCCACATCTGCAAAACACTTCGTCAACCAGTTTAGTTGCCACTGTCACTGCCTCCTGATTGGGTATTGCGAAAACCTCTGGCCACCTCGTAAAGTAATCAACCACGACCATGAAATACTTGTTGCCATCATTAGATACAGGAAAAGGTCCGGCTACATCTACTGCGATTCTTTCCCAAGGGGCTCCCACGTTGTACAACTGGAGACGTCCTCTGTTCCGCGTCGTCGGGCCTTTCACGGCTGCACACACAGTGCACCTCCGACACCAGTCCTCGACATCTTGCCGACAGTAGACCCAATAAAATCGCTTCCTGATTTTCTCCAGGGTTCTCTTCATGCCCAGATGCCCTCCTGAGGTACCATCGTGCAAGGCTTCCAACACTGCGCGTACTTTTGATCTTGGCACGACCAACTGCATAATTGACTCCCGTCCACTTGGGGTTTCCCATTTGCGATACAACAGTCCATCAACCATCACTAAACTGTCCCATTGAGCCCAGTAACTCTTCATAACAGAGCTCAAGGCTGCAACTTGGTTTCATTGTGGTTTTGGACTCCCTTGTATTTTCCAGTCTATGATGGCCCTTAGGTCACTGTCCTTCTTTTGCTCCTCCTTCATTGCATCGGTAGTCCACTCATCACTAACGTTATTGATGGTGATGGCCTTAACTGTTTCTTCTTTTTGTTCTCGTTTGGAACAATGCTTACACTCGTCAGGGCACGGCCTACGCGAGAGAGCATCGGCGTTTCCGTGCGATTTTCCACTACGGTGCTCGATCTCAGGCTCGAATTCCTGAAGTTGTTCGATCCACCGAGCCACTTGTCCTTCAGGATCCTTGAACTGGAGCAACCATTTGAGAGCGGCATGATCTGTCCTGAGCTTGAACTTCCTGCCCAAGAGGTATTTACTGAAGTGGCGCACCGTCTTCACTACAGCTAACAGCTTTCTTCTGGTCACACAGTAGTTCCTTTCCGGTCTTGACAAGGCCTTGCTGAAGTATGCTATCACGACTTCCTTGTCGCCTTGTCGCTGTGATAGCACTCCTCCGATTGCCAAGTTGCTGGCGTCGGTGTCGACTACGAACTCTCCGGTCTGATCTGGATAACCAAGGATAGGTGCTTCACAGAGTCGTTGCTTACGTTCTGTAAAAGATTTTTCGCATTCTTCAGTCCACAGGAATGCAGTCTTATCTTCTGTAAGCCTGTGCAAAGGTCTGGCTATTCCCGCAAAATCCTTTACGAAACGGCGGTAGTACGAGCATAACCCCAAGAATGCTCGCACCTCCGATTTGTTCCTTGGAGTTGGCCATTCCCGTACTGCTTCGGTCTTTGCAGGGTCCGTTTCCACGCCTTCTGTCGAGATCACATGACCCAAGTAGTTGAGCCGTTTTTTGAAGAAGCTGCATTTCTTCGGATGTAGTTTTAGGTTTGCGGCCCTTAGTTTCTGAAACACTTGCACCAGGTTTTGTAGATGTTGGTTGAAGTCGCGTCCCATAATGATCACATCATCAAGATAGACCAGGCAAGCTTCACCGAGAAGGTCGGCAAGTACTACTTCCATCAGTCTCTCGAAGGTAGCGGGAGAATTGCACAAACCAAAAGGCATGACCTTGAACTGCCATAGACCTTTTCCAGTTGAAAAGGCAGTTTTCTCCCTGTCCTTTGGATCAAGTTCTACTTGCCAATATCCACTCTTCAAGTCAAGAGTAGAAAACCACTGGTTCCCTCGCAGCTTGTCCAATGTGTCGTCAATCCTAGGTAGAGGGTAGCTGTCCTTTTTGGTCACGCTGTTGAGCCGACGATAATCCACACGCTGTTGAGCCGACGATAATCCACACAGAATCGCATGCTACCATCCTTCTTCTTGACCAAGACGACAGGAGAACACTAAGGACTTGAAAAAGATTCGATGACATTATTCTTCCTCATGTCATTAATCATCTCTTCTACTTCTCCTTTTCTGCTCGTGGGTATTCGCCGAGCTCTTTGACGAATAGGTAGTTCATCGCCTGTGTTTATTTTATGTTTAACTAGTGACGTTCTGCCAACGTCACCTTCCTTGAGGCAGAAAATGTCGGAGTAGCGAGTCAGCACTTCCTTTACTTTCGCATATTCTGCTTGAGTAAGGTCGTCCTTGCAGATGTCCACTTGTTCGAGAACTTTCTTGCCTCCACTCCTCGCCGTAGGTGACTCCACTTGCACACAACTTCTCATCCAAGAAACTTCCTGACATTTCGCAATCGCCTGATTTTCATGCAGGACAACAGGTGCGTTACTGAAATTTAATAACCTGATTACTGGATGTCACTCGCCGCTTCTTAGCAGTGTCCTGGCCGTCAACCAGTTGCGCTTCTTGCTGTGGGGTAGCTGGTCAACGATAACGCTTCTAATAGGTCCCTCGTTCGTCGATGGTGGTAGTTTCACGTTGACCAAGGTTTGCGTGTAAGGCGCTAGCGTCGTTTCTTTAGCACAGCGTACCACACCTCTAGGTCCGCCTTTAAAGAAAACTTCGTTATGGCCGCATTTTAGTACTCCATTGGTCACGTCGATTTTGCACTGAAACCGTTGCATGAAGTCCAATCCGATAATGCAGTCGTCGGAGATATCAGCCACGATGACAGTGTGCGAGTATTGCTCTTCTCCCACCTTCAAAGTCACCGTGAGCTCGCCGTGGACAGGTATCGGCTGGCCGGTAGCCGTGACAAGCTTCAACTGAGGAGTCGATCGCTGGATCCTCTGTGCCGATTGCTTCACTAGTCGTGGTCTGACTACCGTCCGTGTTGCCCCAGTGTCGACTGTGATTGGACACCGAGTACCATTTACCTCGCCGTCTATGATGAGACTGTTCCCGTTGAACACCTGTGAGATGACGATTTTCGGTGCTGTGTCACGGCCAGCTTGTACTTGGGTTCTGCCTTTCCACTGTGCTTCGTTCCTTTCTGTTCTTTGTCTTAATTTAGGGCAGTCAATCCGAATGTGCCCGAACTGCTGACAGTAGAAACAGCGCGGCGTGGATCGGCGCCTAGGTGGTAAAGCGGCTGGTTCTACTAATTCTCTCACTCGTTGTGTGCGAGGCTGCGTGAGACTCGTTGTGTGAGAAGCTGTGAGACAGGAGTCTCACAGCTTCTACTTCAAGGGCATGCGCCAAAGCATCCTTCAAAGTTTATGGTGCCCAAGTCTGACGGTTGCCCTTACTTCCAGGTCCTTTATTCCGTCGACGAATGTTTGTACCAAATTCGTGTCGACGAAATCAGTGCCGGCCGACGGGTATGCCTTTCTTACGATCTTCTCAATTTCCAAAGCCCACTGCTGTAAGCTCTCGCTGGCACGCTGCGTTCTGTCCCTTAGTTGAGCCCGGTAGACATGCTCTAGGTGTTTGTCGCCATATCTGGAGTCCAGCGCTTCCAGTAGTTTTCCGTAGCTCTCAGCGCTGTCTGGTGATGCCTCAAGGACCGAGAGCGCCTGTCCTCGCAGTGCCACCGTCAGGGCGGTCAGACAGTGTTCGTCCGTCCACCCATTTGACGATGCCACTGTCTGGAACTGGCGTTTGTAGGCACTCCACGAAGTGGTACCATCGTACGGCGGCACCTTAACCCGAGGGCCGGAGTAGCTGGTTCCACTAGGCCCAACCAGTTTCAGATGTTGTACTTCTTTTTGGAGCGAGTCGCAACGGGATTTAACGGGGAGTATCTCATCACCGTAGCTGACTAACCTGTCTTCATGCTCGCGTAGATTTTCTTTGAGCTGCTTCACCTCCAGGTTTACTTTACCTAAAGTTTCTCCAAGCAGCTTCTCCATACGCTGCGCCTGTTCTTCCTGGCGACGAGCTTGCTCCTCCTGCCGACGAGCCTGCTCCTCTATGAGTTGGCGTGTTTGCTCCTCCTGGCGACGAGCTTGCTCCTCCTGCCGACGAGATTGCTCCTCCTGCCGACGAGCCTGCTCCTCCATGAGTCGCATAAGAGCGCTTAAGTCGAAGGTCTGAGCAGCAGCGGCCCCGGCGTCCACACTTACATTTTCAGCGTTGACGTCGTCCATGACCTCGTGCTGCTGATCCGCTGCCGCCTGTCTCGTGTGACGTCTTCTTGACTGAGACGAATCCCTAGGTGTTGTTGGCATCTTCAATATTGCACTTCTGACACCAAATGTTACGGGCTACCAGTTCTAATATTGACGATGCACTGAAACACTGATTTTAGTTCACTTTACTTTATTATAATTCCAAATCACAAAATAATCCAAGAGCAAACAATATCGAACACTAATTGCACAGTTAAAACACTCCGCACTTCGCAAATTGTCGCGCTTGACTTATTTCCAAAAATCGACTTGCTCGACGCCGCGGACCATCGCCTTATATAGCTCTCTCCCTTCCACTAGTCACCGTCTCGAACATTCTATCTCTCGAAATTTATAAATTACATTTTAATTTCCTGGACCGTGGGAGCGGAATTCTAGCGCCGCCCGGCGCCGAGTGGCGTCTCTAAAAATGACCATCGATTTTTAGAAATATCGCGAATATTCCTTTGAACGACGCCGCCTCTGTATTTAAATTAGTGAAATTAATTGTTCGTCTAGACTTTTCGGTTTTATTGAATGGCTGTGGGAAATTTTTCTCGTAAGTTCGATGACCTGTTTTTGTACTATTGTAGATAGGTGTCATGCTTTTTCTAGTGAGTTCGATAACGTCGTCGCGAGAGTAGATAGGCGTCACAATATCTTTATTTCGTAGTTATGTAACATAATCTTGAAATACGTCATAAGAGTGAATTTTATTACTTTGTGGAAGAACGTCACCACAAAGGCGCATTCAAAATGCTGGTTCCTCTCAGAAGAATACGCAAGAAACTGAGGGACGCTCTTTTTAACCAAATTATTAAAAAAATTTAACAACAAGTGCTTAAAGAATAATATTATTGAAACAAACTGATAGGCGAGCGGCTTACACCCATGGATTTTTATCGTCTAAGTAGTCTGATACTTTTATAATAAGCTTTTGCATAAGACTTTGGTTTTATTGTAGTTTTAAGCTTGTTAAGGGGTAGATCTTGAATGTCAGCTGGGATCTTATTGTAAAAACGTACACATTGCCCTTTAAAAGATTTTGTGATTTTATTGAGGCGGCTGACATGATTAGCAAGTTTATAAATCCTTGTATTAACATTATGCCGATCACAATTTTTTTTTTAATAATACAATATTTTTTTTACGTACATGTTATCAAATATATATTGAAACGTCAATGTAATTATATTAATTTCCTTAAACTTTTCTCTAAGTGATACTTTAGATCCTAGTTTATAAATTGCTCGAACAGCTCGCTTCTGCAACACGAAGATTGTATTAACATTGGCAGCATGTTCCCACAGCAGAATGCCATGTCATTAAACTATGGAACCCACTGAAATACACCAACCTCGCGGTTTCTGTGTCCGAAAGGAAGCGAATCCTTTTTACAGCATAAGCTGCAGAACCGAGCCTTTTCGCCAAGTTAGTGATATGAAGATCCTATTGCAATTTAGCGTCCAATATGATTCTCAAGAATACAGTAGAATCCATAAGGTCCAATTCAATTCAAAATTATTAGCCGTGAACCATTCTAAAATTTTGGAGATTGCATTGTTTACGTCGTCGTATGTAAATTTGCGAATCAGTACCTACTCGCGGCTAACTAATGTTGAGATCTCTGGCATACCTCTTAGCTTCGGTGAAAACATGAAAAAAATCTGTGCTATGCATTACAACAAAGTTGGCATCGATTTGGATGACAGAGCAGTAGACTCTATACACCGTGTGCGTAGTTTTAGTAATTCGCCGAATGCTGGGGGTGATCAAGGTTCGACAACGACTCATCCTCCTGCAATAGTCGTGAGGTTTACTAGTCAAAAAGTAGAGACCAGCTACTGGCGGCGGTGCGTGCGCACCGAGGGCTCATCACCGCCAACATCGGCATTTCCGGGCTGGCTGCTAAAATGTCAAAACTAAAATGGCCATCTTACGCCCTCAAACAAGCAAATTTTAAAACATGCCAAACAGTTAAAAGTAGAACTTAATTAATAACATTCATACGAGTATTAACATAACGTCATAGTTTTTACAATTATTCATAACCAGAAAGATCGTGCTCGTTTGCAAACAGACTTAAATTCATATGAACTGTTTTGCAGGTCAAATAACTTATTTTTAAATCCGGGCAAATGTTTTACCAGAAGTTTTTATACAAAAATGAATGTCATTAAATTGCTTTTATAATCTCTGCAACACGGTCCTCTCATGAGTTACACAAATCTGAGATCCGAGATCTAGGTGTTATCATCACCATCATCATCATCATCAGCCCATTTTTACCCCACTGCAGGGGCTTAGGCCTCCCCCAGGATGAGGAGGGGGGCTTGGAGCTTAAGTCCACCACGCTGCTCCACTGCGGGTTGGGAACTGTAACGACCGCCATCTATTGACAGCGTCCGGGACCGACTGCTTAACGTGCCCTCCGAAGCACGGTGTCAGTGATATTGTGTACTTAAGTCAGAAAAACTCATTGGTACACGCCCGAATTCGAACCATGGCCCTATGGGGCCATATAAATTTGAGACAGGTTCGTTGCGCTCTGGGCTATCACGACATCTCGACATCACGACACGACGAGGTGTTATGATTGACACTAAATAAAAATTTGTCCCACACATCAATATAATTGTAGGGAAATCATATAAGCAGCTTGGCTTTATACTTCGTATGGTCAAACCGTTCAAAAACCCCTCTACCTACAATATTTTTTACAACAGCTATATTCGTAGTCATCTTGAATTCGCTTGCGCTGTGTGGCATCCGTTGTATGGCATTAGGCTGGAGCGGAGCCAACAGATATTCGTTAAGTCCCTTGACTACAGAACAGGTTTTTATTATAGTGATTATGAAACATCCGTTAATAGACATAATATCCAGCTACTTGAGCATCGTCGTGAGTCGTGACTGTGTTGACGCTGTACTACTTTACAAAATAGTTAATAACTTTGTGGATGGCCCCTCGTTGCTGAAAAATATTTTCTTTCATGTTCTTCGTTGAAGGAAGAGAAGTTGCCGTCAAAAATCTTTTTTTTCAGTTCCAAATTGAAGAACATGCTACGCGAATAATAGTTTCTCGGGGCGTGCCTGTCGGTTGTATAACAATCAATTATGTAATGTTGATATTTTCAATTGCACCCTAAGTAATTTAAAGAAAATACCGCATTGCGATTGAAAATAAAGCAAAGGAAGCTGACGAGTTAAAGAGATATTGTAGCAAAACTACAAGATCAACTTAATTTGCACATTCAAAAAACACTCCGAAACCGAAACAACCCGAACCGCATCCTCAGGACTACTGCCACAAAAATACTGAATTTTGAGGAAATTTAAACAAAGTCATGACTCACAAGAACTGGAGCTAAACAAAAATCACAACACGAGTGTTTTATCGGCAAGGCGAGCATTATGTAGCGTTTTCTTTATTTCTTAGTGTGTAACTATGTGTACTTGTAACCCTTTTATAAAATTTTGCTGTTGTTCATTTTCTTTTTCCTGTGCTGTCAGTTAATTTATTTATTTATTTTATTTATTTATTGTGGGAAAACCAACAGCTGTTTTATGTTATGTTATGTTATGTTAATAACGTATGTTTTGGTTTTCTACTTTATATCTATGAGTGAGAACCTGTTATTGGCCTTTTGTAGCTATTATGTGTGTCAATAAATTAATTTGTGCTGTTGGTTTTCCATACAAATAAAATAAAATAGGTATATTATCCTAAATTGAGATTGCGATGTTTGATTGATGGCCGCGAAAAAAGCCAAAAAAACATATAGAATTCATATAGAAAACAGGAATTTATTTACTTATATATGTTACACCTATTTTTACGAAAAGCAGATGACATATCTAACTGATCCAATTACAAACCCATCTCGCTTCTTGGATGCTTTTCCAAATCATTAGAAAGTATTATATAAACCGGAGATTTTTTAATTTTTGGTCGTACCTGACAGAGCGGGCCGTAGTAGCCGTGGCAGCGACAAGACGGACCCCACTCGCCTTCCTCGCACTGGCCACTATGTGCGCACACGTCAGCGCCATCAGGTGGCCCGCACCAGCGGCCCAGCTCGCAGCGCGCACCACGCAATCCGGCTGAGCACGCGCATACGAAGCCGGCCGGTGCAACAACGGAGACGGGTGCTAACGAACACTCGCCGCCGTGCAAGCACGGTTGGGCCGCACATGGGTCCGTATCTAGCTCGCAACGGCGGCCCGCAAACCGCGCGTGGCATTCACACCGGAACGCCTCGCCGCCGACCGTACCGCTCGCGGCTTCCAACAGCGCCCCTGGACCCGGCTCGCGGCACGTTCCTCCTGCAAAGGATTTGTCTTATCACTAATTCGTTTATATTTCTACAGAAACGACGATAGCGAAGTCGACATTCTTACGCGTACCATGCAAGCAAGGATACGAAGCGCAGGCGGTGGGCGCAGCGAGTGGCGGACAGGAAGGTGCAGTGCGCACCCGTACTCGACGCACAAGTTGCGCGCGGGATGGGGTTACGTCGACGCCTGTCGCGGGCGCCTCGCCTAGAGGCAGCGGCTCGCCGGCTAATATTACATCCGCTAGGCAGCCGACGAAGCCGCGCGTGGGTTGATCGGGCGCGAGCGCGTGCGCGTGACGCTCGAGTCGTGCGCCCAAGTAGAGGTGGTCATGTCGTAAGTCGAGGACGGCATTGGGCGGAGGCGCGCGACCGGCGGCTACGTGACGGTCCACAGCCAGTCGGACGGAGGCGCCGCGCCGCTCCAGACGCAGCTCATGCCAAGCACCGTCGGCTACAGGAACGTCGACGCGTATCACGCCCTCACCCGATCCGAGCGATAGTCGGAACTGCACGCTACCATCCTCGATCTGTTTGATTTACAGGCACACACTCACTCCTCCAGCTTTACTGAAGTAAATTTGCATTTACTTAATAAAGTGTAGTGTATGTGTGGTTGGGTATGTATATGGGTGGTGTACGGGTTTTTATTAAAAAAAATTCCAAGACATGAAAATAATTAGGAGCCATGGATTCAAATAATACAGTAAAAATTATAAAGAAAAATGTAAGACCGCTTTGCTTGGCAGATCCAAAGGGCTATGTATAGACAAAACGCTCACGTTAAGAATTCTACAAATACACACATAAGTGGAAGGTTGCGTTTTCGACGATGAGTTGTAGAAATACTACTTAAGTCTGCGACTACTCAAGACAACCGATTAACTAAGCACATTTTACTGAATTAGTATTTCAAAGACGATTACGCGCGTTGTATTTAAGTAGCTTTTCTTGCAACTGGCAGTAAATCTGGAATGGATGTTGACGTTTTAATTGTTTGAGTGTAACACCTACCTCGAGTATGTTGTAATCGAGGCGGCCAGCGGCGAAGGCGAGAGTGCCGTAAGCGCGTCGCGTGCGGAACCGTAGCGACAACATTAGCTCGTCATCCAGCAATCGTCGTCCGTTGATGACACCCTTGTCGACGCGGTACAGCAGGTACGCGTCGCCCGATAAATGTGCCACGTCGGCCACCTCGGGCAGCATCGCTGCCGTTTCGCATCGCTCGCCAGCGTAACCGTGTAAGCAGACACAAGCAGCGCTCAGACGCGCCGGGGCCATCACCAAGGAAAATACCTCGGTAGCCACTGTTCGCACTTCTTCAGCACGAAGTTCAACTCGCTCAGCACAGGCACCGTGTAGACAGCCACCACAAGAACCACGTACTAGTTCCTCCACGACGAGGCGCGTGGCTTGTTCAAGTTCAGCTAGGTTAGCGTTAAGACGCCGGCGCACCGTTTCCGCCGCGTGGAAACCGCCTCCAGGAGCGCGCACAGCAAAAACGACGTCAAGGTCCCGCGCGACCTGTCGGCGCGCCCGCGACGATTCCTCTTCATCCTCGATAGAGGGCTGCACGGCCAGTAACAAGACGTCAGTGGGCCGAGCGGCAAGCGCATTACGAACAGCTCGCACGAAACCTTTCCGGTGAGCGAGGACGAAATCGATATCAGCAACCTCACGAAAGCGGACCACCACCGCCTCGGTGAGCATCTCATCAGAGACGAGCTGAACCGTGACGCGCACTGCAGCGGCAGTAGCGAACTTGCCGTCCGATACTGTTACATTGAGTCGATACTCGCCAACATCGAGTCGCGGCAGCGCACGCAGGGTGCCGTCGGCAGTGTCAATAACGAAAAGTGCGGCGGCAGAGGCTGGGGCGGCCAGTGAGTAGGTCAACGTGTCGTATACGTCACGGTCGGTGGCATAGATGCGGCCCACTACACCACCAGGGAACTCATCCAGGTATGAGTTGACGAGCACTTCGAGTGGTGTCACGGCTGGCGGATACTGCGAGCGCTCGACAACGCGCACCTCGACACGTGCGTCCGAATAAAGTGGCGGCGTGCCGTTATCAAACACGCGCACGCGCAGCACGTGACGGTCCTTAGCACGCCGGTTGAAGCGCGCGGCTGTCTCGAGGCGGCCATCCTGGTCGAGTCGGAATGCGCCCATCTCGTTGCCTGCCTGAAAGTCGAACGTAAACGGCGCACCGTTGGGTGGCGCATCAGCGTCCGTCACCGTGAATCGGAGCACCGTGTAACCGAGTGGACTATCTTCACGTACGACAGTCGTGTAATTTCCTTGTGCGAACTGTGGAGGGTTATCATTAGCGTCGGTAACACGCACCCGAAGCGCAGCTGTGGCGTGTAGCGTGGGCACTCCACGGTCGTCAGCGCGCACGATCAGTTCGTAGAGGTCGCGACTCTCCCGGTCGAGAGGCGCAACAACACTCACGTACCCGGTGTCGGGGTCTATGGCAAAGCGCCCGTCCTCGTTGCCACGCTCCACGCTGTACACCACTTTACCATTGGCAGCTACATCGGCGTCATCTGCTATCATTTGCACGACGCTGTGACCGAGGGATGCGTTCTCGTCTACCTGCGCATCATACGAAGTTTGTGCGAAGGCAGGCGCGTTGTCGTTGCAGTCGACCACAGTGACATTGACGGTAGCGAGGTCACTAAGCGGTGGCTCGCCTCCGTCGACGGCCTGTACAGTGAGCAGGTACTCGCGGGTCTTCTCGTAATCTAGAGGACGAACAATCGAGAGTACCCCGGTCATACGATCTATAGCGAACGCGTCGCGTTCATCGCCGCCGACAATCGCATAGTAGACGTCCGCATTGACGCCGGTGTCAGCCGAGACGGCGCTGACATGCAATATTTCGGTGCCAACGGCGTCGAGCTCTGGCACCCGCACGTGGTACTGGGCGAACTCAAATCGCGGAGGGTTGTCGTTAACATCGGCGACAGTCAGTACCAACAACGCGGTCGCAGAACGCGGCGGATCGCCAGCGTCCCGTGCCACGACACGCACGCGGTGCGCAGCACGTGTCTCGCGGTCGAGAGGCGTTCCGAGTGTGACGATACCGTCTGGTGTAATACGGAAGGTAGTGGCGTCCCGCGCATCTAATGCAGTCTCGTCGAAGGTGTATCGCACGAAGCGGTTGACTCCGGCGTCTGCGTCGATCGCGTGCACTTTAGCAACGAGTGTTCCAGGCTCAGCGTCCTCGGGCAACGTAACACCATAACGCGCGGTCATGAAGCGCGGTGTATTGTCGTTGACATCGTCGACGGTGATTTCGAGCTCAGAAGAGCATTCCCAATCGGCACGCTCGCGATCCTGCGCGTGCACTCGCAAGGTATAAGAGGCACGTGTTTCGCGGTCGAGCGCAGCGCCGACGGTAACATGGCCAGATTGCTTGTCGACAGCGAAGCGGTCAGAGCCGTCGCCGGTGATATAGAAACGCGAGCGTGCGTGCTGCGGCTCATCGGCGTCGCGCACTTCGACATCGACGACGGGCGTGCCGGCGGGGGCGTTCTCGGGCAGCGCGACGTGGTAGCGGTGGCGCACGCAGTGGGGTGCGTTGTCTGCGAGCAGAGAGCCGGGATTAGCGCGGGGTGGGGCGGTCGGGGCGTCGGGGCGAGAATAACTTGGCGATACTCACCATTGACGTCGACAACGGTGACTGTGAGTCGCGTGGCAGCAGTAAATTTTCCGTCGGTAGCCAACAGCTGTATTTCGTACACCGGTACGAGTTCGCGATCGAGCGCTCGCGCCACGAACACTTCGCCCGTAGCACGCACACCAAACTGACAGCCAGGGTCGCCACTGGTCACGTACATATCGACAGGACTCTCGTCGTAGTCGGCGTCACGCAGCTCAAGGCGCGCCACCACAGTACCTGCGGCCCACAATAATCCCGTAGGTCAAGGACACGTAGTCGTTTGTGCAACTATAGAACATTCAGCAATTTCACTTTTCAGCCCCTTATGTGCTTAAAAATAGACTATCGCCCTTTTCATTTTAACGCCTCTGACTTTGATAATCTATTAAGTGTTATTCAATAACAAAAATTAGGCGCCACCCTAGTCCGAAAGTAAGCAAGTATTATGCTTGTATTATGGGGTATTTTATAATTTATTTATTTTTGTTTAATATAATAATAATAATACATGGGACTTCCTAAACAGCGTCATCTAGTCCCAGAGTAAGCAAGTATTATGCTTGTGTTATGGGTTATTAGACAACTGTAAATGGTTACACATATAATAATATATACATATATAAATATTTTTGCGAAGACATATATAACAACCAAGCCCCGGTACAAGTATCAATATTCATCATATTAATACTGACCTAACCTGGGATTCGAACCCGGGACCTCCAGCTTCGTAGGCAGGGTCGCTACCCACTAGGCTAAGCGGTCGTCATTTATTTTTATTATCTTAAGAAAACCAACAGCTATACATTTTTCATTTTTTTTTTAATTTATTTATTTGCAACATACAACATACAATAAACGCCAATTAGCAAATAGTTATAATAAAGCTTGTACGGAAGTAGTCATTAGATATCAGTCCGTCACCGACTTCTAAACTGGGTGGTTAGCCTGTACTATAGGAGTCGATGATGTTCATTCACAAAAATTGACACAAATACAACCCGTTACGATCACGAGTTTACAGGAGGCTGCACGAAACAACTAATTACAATCAATATTAAATATTGATTTAGGATACGGATAGAAACATGGATGTGTGTGTGGGTGTATGTGTGTGTGCGAGTGTGTGTTTGTGTATGTGTGTTTGAATGGGAGTGTGTGTGTGTGTGTGCGTGTGTGTGTGAGTGTGTTGAGTGGCGACAAAGAATGGTCTTAATATATACAACTGTCTCACTGTCAGCACCTACGATTCTGCATAAATCTTGGTGGTAGGATAACCTCTACGTTTAAAGAACATAACCTTCAAAACCATTCCTTGCGCGCGTTCTAGTTTAGGTATAGCATTTTTAAATGTGCCACTCCATACCGGAATGCAGTAAGTTAAAATAGATTCGCAGAGACTTCGATAGACCATTCGCCAGACCATACAATACATATAGTAAACCTTAATAAAAACAGGAAACCAATGAGAAGTTCTCACAGGTAGTGACGGAATTGTATAATTACTCAGCCCAACGCTACAACAGCAACAAAATCTTCGTAGCACCTTCGTAGCACATGTCAATATATAATAGAATTTAACTAACTATAAATTACAAGTTATACAAAAATCTCCCCCTTAACTTTTTATTTACGAAATGTATCCAGCAATTACAGGCAAAATAGTTATCTTTGGCGAGTGTGTAAAAAATTTGAAAAATGTTTCAAAGTGCCAAGTAGATCATCAAGCGAGGACAGGAATTCGTCTACATTTACGATGGATGGCGATCGATAAAAACTAATCACAGCATGATCAGTGCCAATAATAGTCACCAAACAACTCGCATCATTAATTTGGGGTTCGTATACTTTTACACTTAAAATGTCTTTTATAAACAATATAATTCCATCACTTTTGTTTAAGTGGTTTTTGTTGGAGTGAGTAAAGTAGTTCGACATACTAGGCAGTCTATACGCCTTTGGCAACCAGCACTCGGTAAGAATTGTAAAATCATGGTCTATATTGATTCTTTTTAGCAACACCTGAAAGTCATCAAAATTCTTACTAATGCTTCGTATGTTTTGTGTGATCAGTGACAAACCATCGCCTGAAGACTCAAGCAATGTTCTACATAAATTAGGATCGTCAGTGAGGTGCGAGAATCCTGCATTTATAGTTAAATCAATGTCTGCATTTAAAAATTGAGATTCAGTATAAATAACAAAAGGTAAGTATTAATGATATTAATTAAGGCAGGTACGTTGATGATGAAGTTGACACTACCAAACGGTGCAAACTGAAAACAATTATCTTTAAAGCTGTTGCATACAAAGGCTTGAAAAGAAATAATGTGAACTCTTAAAATCGTTGAGTTAGTTACAGTAGTAGGTACAAATATATGTGTTCCTAAAATAGTTTCTAAACAAATCACCAAAGAAATACAATATGAAATCTAAATATATATATATGTTAATAAAACACAATACGCTACAGGACACCAATAAGACAGGCAACATTTCTATTTTACATAATAATAATAAAGAGCTAAGAAGGCAAAACCCGCAGCCTAGTCACTCAACATTTTGGTCGCGAAACTTTGTCAATTCTGATTCGCTGTAGATTTGGATGGCTGGAGAATTTTTGACTTCCTTATAAATATTTTGCCACCTTTAGACCATGCATAGGTTATTAATTTATCAGAGCGAAGTTGTTTGCAAAGGTACATTAGCTTACGAGCCAAAGGTGTGAGATTTTCGAATATAAATATCAAATTATTTCACCTGAGATTCCAAGCAAACCAGAGTCAAAACTAGGTTCGCGCTTCACCTTCCGCTCAGCATTAAACCTTCTCAGACCCACCATCATAGAATCAAGCATGCGAGGCGTTTGAAATTTTACAATGATTGGCCTTGATTTGTTTTTTGTGGCCGGCATTCTTCGAACCTCTAGCAAAGCTTCATCTAGAAGAGGTATTTTTAGAAAGTTGGCTATTTGCTTGATTATGGATCCGACGTCCTCATTGGGAAAATACGGTACACCACGGATTTCCAGCTCATTCATACGCAATTGACGCAAATCATCTTCATGTTGTTTTTCAAGTTTTCGATCCGGGCTTTTAATTCAGAATTTTCATTTTGGATTTTTACCTGAAAGGACTTCAGTTTATTTACCTCAGAGCTGAGTTGTTCAAAAAAGTCAGAAACATGAGTAATTGAATGAGTCAACTCATCTTGTTTAGTTAGAATTATATTTTGCTTTTCACACAGTTCGTTTATTTTCAATTCAAAACTATGTTCCATTTCTTTAATTTTTTGGTTAACTGTTATTTCTAAATCTGCTAACAGCTGACTTTTAATCTCATTCAGTTTTGTATCCAGGATTTTACCAATTTCTTTAATTAAATTTTATTTGTTTCGAGTTGAGAATCACAGTCTAGATTCTCAGCCGAGAAAGATTTTACTGGTCTCTCCGAATTGTCTCCCTTCTTCTTTTCAGCCACTTTACACGTCGGACATTTCCACTTCGCTTTATAATTACTAGCAAACTTAGAGAAATTTTCCTTTGATATTCCCAAACACTGATAATGGTATGTAATGCTGCAGCTTACACATGTTTATAGACTCTTTTGCTTCCAATCTATCACCGCAGTCAGCACCGCACGATAGTGGCATCTCTCAACGAATTCGGCAGTAGTGGATTACCAGGAGCGCAAGGCTGGTCAACAGCGCATAAGACTTACGTGAGATGACTTCGTCGAACGAGCGAGACGGGTAGAGAGTAAAAAAAACTTCAAAAGTACCAGGACAGCAGAAACACAAATCGCGCTATACCAAATCTCTCGCACAGAACAGCGCCCTCCCACCACATCTACACTCCTATTATTTGACAATGTTATAACGTGGTTAATACTTAGCGAATTTTAATTAATTCAACACAAAAAACACGTCTTGCTTCTTTAGCGACGGAGACGGAAGGGGCATGTGTATTATACCTAATGTTAAATAGATAGTTTTAATTTTGAATGTTGACATAAGTTTTGTACGGTTCTTTTAAATGTTATCGTTAGATTTCGATAAGATACAAATCAAATAATAGACAGTACCTGGTAGTGCGTCCTCAGACACAGTGGCGACGTAGCTGTCGTTGGCGAAAACCGGCGCGCAGTCATCGTAGTCGCGCAAGCGGACTAGCACGGTGGTGCGCGCGGCGCGGCGCTGAGCGACGGGCGCGCCGTCTGTTGCCACCACCGTCAAGCGGTGCTCGGCAGCACGCTCGCGGTCCAATGGCGCCGTCAGCGTCAGCCAGCCTGAGTGTACATCTAGTGCGAAAGGTGCACCGGTGTTCTCGCTGAGCACGTACCGCACTTCACCATTGCTGCCTGCGTCCGCGTCCTCCGCCACAACTATCGTATTACACCAAGGGTACCGGTCATTTACCGAGCCACAAAACGCAGATGAGTAGGAAAAGTGGACCGACCTTGCAGAAGACTGGAGTGTGGAGGTGTATTTTCAGCCACGATGACCACGTACGGTTGCGAGTGAAAGGCAGGTGCGTGTTCGTTCTCGTCCAGCACATGCAGTGTCACTTGGGCCATGGTCGCAGGAGCCGTTTCGGCTGCATCCGCCGCTGGCATCGCTAGCACACCAATGTGGTGTAGCGGCTGCGTTTCACGGTCGAGCGCCCCTGCTAGCGTGAGCCGACCGAGCGTATCAACCACGAACAGGTCTCGGGGCCAGAGGCCCTCGGCGAGTCGCAGCGTCACACCCTCCTCCGGTACGCCCAGGTCCGTAATGAGTGTGCCTACGCAAGAAACTGGTTTTGAGTTGCGAGTGGAGTACAAAACATAACGAGCGATACATGTGACGCAGAACATACCGGGAGGCGCACTTTCGGGCAAGAAGAAGTCGGCGTGCGCGAGTCGCAACACGGGCGCGCGCTCGTCCGTGGCTAGCACGTAAACAGCAAGTGGCGCGGTGGCGTGCAACCCACCACCGTCGGTGGCGCGTACCCACGTCGTCAGCAAGCGCGACTCTACATATACCAAACTTTTATTTTCAACTTACACTTTCAATTCACTTTGTAATGTTATAGTTTAATTGAAACACCGATGCTTCGTGTGTTTAGTTTAATAACGTTAATAATTAATATTTCCAGATAATTACAGAGTTAAGTGGAGTTAGATACCATAAGCTAGCACATAGCTAGACCGTGACGTGGAAGTGTCTCGGTGTTGCCAGTGTCAGCTTTTAGTTTATGACATCAGTTATTACACACGTAGCCCTGATAATTCACACTAATAATGAAGAAGTAATAGAAGTAGAAGAAACGCCGAAGTTAGTGTACATATGCGCCATAAAAAAAAGAGTCGTGAAAACGCGACTAGGACAGATATAGAACTTGTAGGGAGCCAAGCAAATGCTGCGTCGAGCGGGACAAAATGGAGGCGGGGTTCAATGACGAAAGCACGCGCGACATCTCTCCGATTCGACCTTTATAACCATAAAGGTTGGTATGGCCATGGGAGGTGGTAGGTCTATTCCCAATTTCGTTTTTTTACAAAACGATTTTTTCATCATATAAACGTCACACTATTGGGCACAGGCCTACTAATCTTCAAAAAGTAATAAATAATATAAATATGTAGTCCAACTAGAGGAAGCCACGGGCGGTGGTTATTCACTTAATCGTCAATAGATGAAATCAACCCAAGCTTGACGCTGTCGTGGAGGCAAAGCGCTAAAAAACTTATATTTTGTTAAAAAAAAAAATAGAATTACATTAACTATAGAAAAAGCATAAATCGTCCTTTTGTAAAACAGAACTGATGGTCGCTAAATAATTTACGTAAATAATATAAGTGATAGAAGTCTAAAAAGTTCATTTCGAGGCCTAAATATTTCCTAGTACTCATTAGTGATTGTTTCCTGATGTGAAGAGCTAGATTCGAACTTATACCATTTGTAACGGAATTGCAGGAGGGACAGGGTGGTCTAATGGTGCGGGCATTACCGTATTGCGAAGCGTTGCGGGCTAGGGATACAGAGCCAGATTGTTGGTCAACGATAAAGAGGCCATGTGCAACGTTTTTCTCGCCTGCTTCCTCCGGCTCTGGTTCGTAGATTGAATACGCAACGTTGGCGTTATCACCCTCATCCAGGTCCACAGCCCGCACCTGTGCACCGAAGCGATTAAGAAGGGACAGCGAGCGGGCTGCTGTGGACGACGCAACGGACACGCACCGTAATGAAGGGATGACGTCGTTCGGGGTGCACTGAGGCGCGATATTCTCGGTGTAAAAATACGGGTGCGTTGTCATTGAGATCTGCGACGCGCACGCGCACGGTGGTGTGACGCAAGAACCCGCCGCCGTCGCTCGCCATCACGGGCACCGTCCACTCGCTGCGCCATTCACGATCGAGCGGTGTCTTCGTGGTAACCGCACCGGTTGCCGCGTCTACTGCGAATGTCTCTCGTAATACAGCTGAAGGGATCGAATATGTAATGGCGCCATACTCGCCCCAGTCGGGGTCATGCGCCTTCACCTGCAACAAGCGGAGAATAAGTCAATGCGAACAAGATGAATGATAAATGGGAGAAAATCAAGGAACACACTCACAGTCGTGAGTAACAGCGGTGGAGGCTGGTTCTCGAGCGCGCGCGCCTCATACAGTAGGTGGGTGAACTGTGGTGGTGCCGTGTTGTCCGGCGCGAGTGCAACCTTGACGCGTGCAAACACGGCATGTGCTCCATCCGACACCGATACATTCAACGACACAGAACGCTGCGAGGAGACAACGCCACTGGCCGATGCGAGGATCTTGAATGCACGAGCGTCACCCACCGTGATCAATCCTGCGCAGCACGCCTCATTATATATAATATCATCGAAATATATCTCAAAACCAGTCGAGAAAAAAATTGCTGTACCTGTGTCTGGTTCGACATGAAAAGCGCGTGCGCGCGTTTCATCCGGGTCAGCGAGTGCGTACTGCAGACGATTCGCGTCGTCCACGTCGGGGTCCCAAGCGGCAACGCGTGCTACCACGTAGCCGCGCGTCGCCGCTTCCCAAACCCGTGCAGTCACCAGTGCACGCTGCATGCGTGGTGCACTATCGTTTACGTCGTCAAGGTCGAGCCAGATGTGCGCAGCAGTAGAACGCGGCGGCACGCCTGTGTCTCGCACCCCCACTACGAGGTGGTGACGTGCACGGCGCTCGCGATCGAGCGACCGCGCCACGCGTACCTTACCCGAGACAGCATCTATGGTAAAATGTTCGGCGCCCTCGGGTTCATCCTCTTCACTCTCGAGCCAGTACGTAAGCTGTGCGTTGGCGCCTGCATCCATACACACACAAATCGCACATATATATATATACAATGTTCAAGTGATATTATACGACGACTTGAATATTATGACGACTTTGGTGTGGACTCACGTACGTAATTATTTATCAGATATTAGCGAGGCCAAAAAAATTAAAAAGGGAAATTCGAATTGACGGACTACAACAGAATTATCATAAAAAAAAAGACAAAGATAGAAATACATAAGGAATTAATATGTTACAAATTATTACAATAACAATTACAAAAAAAAAATGTTGGGATACATTTTGCTAAATCATGGTTATTAAAATACGAAAAAACTATTTGGTTTCCGAAAATTATGCTACTTTTAATTTTTATTTGAAGTTTTAAAACTACTAAATAATAAAAATCTACTAAAAATGGTCACACTGTGGCGCACTATGCTATCTGCGTTTTAACAAAATAGTTCTTTTGTCGTCACTTTAGCAGCACTGGCTGTCAGCACAAATATATATTGGTGATTGGTGCAAATTAAAAAATGTTCGAATGTACATCAATCGACAATATGTATTTGCGCTGTCAGCCAGTGTTACCAAAGTGCCGGCAAAGGAACTATTTCATGCAACGTACAGCGTATATAGCGGTACTTAATAAAGAGGATTTGAAACACACCGGTGTCGTTGTCGGTGGCGCGCAGGCACAGTATAACTGTGGCTAGCGCCACGCCCTCAGACACTCGCACGTGGTACTCCTCTTGTTCGAATTCAGGCGCGCAGTCGTTGGCGTCCTCGACCTGGAAGACGAGCGCAGCGTCTGCGTGTGCACCCGTGACACCATCAGTGGCGCGCACCAGCAGTGTGTGCGTGCGCGCCGCCTCGTAGTCCAGCGCACCCGCCACGCGCACTACGCCTGCCCACAACACAACATGTCAGTGCCGGCCACGGGCGGGCTTGCGCCGACGTGACCGCGGTGGCACATACTCACATGGATTATTGCCTCGATCCGTCGCTGCGAAATAAATAACTAAAGTTAGGCTAAGGATGCATGAACTGTTTGAGTAGCCATAAGAACAAACGTGGACTGCTTGAACAGGTGATATATACTGCTGTAACATTTTCTATTACAATTGCATTTGGACATACAATCACCTTGCAGCTGTTCATCCAAGCGGTCCGAGTATCTAATCGTGACAAGCCAAGAAACATTTTAAAACAGCTATATTAATTGTCCTATCGTCGTAACACTATATAGTTAAAAACATGTAGTATAGATAATTACATTATAAATTTCATAAACCTAATATGACTATTACATACCAAATAGCTAAAACATAAAATCTGAAAAATTATTAGGGTATCCGTATTTGATAATAATTTTAACTTGATCGCTGTTTCCAATCCTCGTTTCTGAGGAAAAGGGCATTGACAGACAGACGAACAACAAAGTATTTTTAATTACGTTCTTAAAAGATTAAAATAAAAAACAGAGGAACAATCGTTTGTCCGTTCGTTCCACTGTGTATTACACACTCATCGGGTGCTTTCGGGATAGTTTTGTAATTCTAGGGCATGCTTCTTATAAAGTACATATAAAGTACATGTAAAGTACATAAAGTTCGGTATTTTACGATAAAATACTGTAAAAATGTATTATTTCATGTACATGACTGTTTGTTTTTTAATGAATTGAAAAAAAAGTTCATGCCATATATCGTTAAATTTTGTATGTATATGTTGCATGTAATAAGATATGAGGGTCCAGGTCTATGAGAAATTATGTGATTATATGTAAGCTAAGTAAAAGACTGTTTGTCTCTAATAAAAACTATAATAATAATAAATAAATAAAATAAAATAATAATAAAAAACAGCGAGACGAAAGTTAACCAGTGGGGGTTTTTTTTTTAAATGAATAGCGACTTGTCATCTCTTATTAAGTGTTATAGTTTGTAGTGTATCTATTTCTATAGAGTTTTTACACGTGAGAGCCTTTTATTGGCTATCTGATATTAAAATCGATTGTTACTCTAAAATATTATAGCTGTTGGTTTTCCTAACAAATAAATAAAAAAATAATATAATCAAAGACCACACAATGCTATTGTAAGATTCTTTGAAAAATAGAGTTTATTGACCATAGCCATATCACTATAATTTTTTAGCCTAATAAATGTAAATTCATAGTATACAATAAACATTTATGTATTAAATCATTACCTATTTATTTTTGTAAGGGTAGTGAAAAGCAGAGTTTATTTCGAGTGCTATTGAATCTTCGGTGCGGTCTGAATGTATTATTCCACCTTCGACGGACATTCATAGTTTTGCATCCTTGGTTAACAATTTACTATTTAGGACGTTTTTAACAGTTCGTTGTAAACTTATGAAGTAGCTAATAGTAAACAAACGACTCCTAAACTGACCAGTGTCAAAGTCAAGCTCGAAGAGGCGCAGCGTGGTGCTCGCCGCTTCGTCTACCGGCTCGGCTGGGAGCAAGGTGTACACGAGCTGCCGATTGAGCGGGGAGTGTGCGGCCAGTGCCGGCGCCAGTGCTTCGCCCGGGGCCGCATTCTCGCGCACCACCAGCACGATACGTGCGCGCTCCCACCACGGCGCCGCACCGCCGCCCCACACGCGCACCTCCACATCAGCCTCGGCGCCGCAAGCCGGAGAACCGCCGTCGAACGCAGCCACCACAAGCCGGTAAAGCTGATTGCGCGCGTCCAGAGGCTGTTTGAGAGTGATGCGACCAGTATGCCGCTCCACGCGGAACAGTTCGCCATGGCCACGCTTCATCTCGTAGCGCACCTCGCCGTTGTCGCCCGCGTCGGCGTCCAGCGCGCGCACTCGCATTACCTCCGCACCCGCCTCCGCACCTCCGGCTACGCCGGCCACATAAGGTCGCTCCACGAACACGGGACAGTTGTCGTTTACGTCGGTCACGGATAAGTGCAGACGCGTGCGAGCGACGCGTGGTTCATCTGTATCCGCACTTTCGGGTGGCTCGCTGCGCGCCTCCACAAGCAGTAGATAAGTGTCGCACGCCTCGCGGTCAAAACGACGACCCGTTGTGCGCACGGCGCCCGAAGTGGACCCGATCGTGAACAATTCGCTCGGGTTAAGGATGCGAAAGACGACATGCTCGTCGAGCGAGGCACCGAGTACACTCAATACCGCCACGGTGGCCACCTTGGTAGAGTTCTCCACCACGGAGCCGTAATAGTCGGCCTTGTGAAAAACGAGGCCAGAGTTGGGTGCGTCGCGCACGCGCACATCGAGAAGCGCTGTAGCCGAGTGAGTGCCATCCGAAACGCGCACGCGGAGGCGATATCGGGGCGCAAGGCGGCCTGCTTCACGCACGGTGATTGCGCCAGAGCCGTCAATGGCGAAAACGGTACTTTCGTCGCCTTCAATGATGTCGTAAAGCAATATTTCATCATGAGTGTCGAGGTCGTGGGCGCGCGCCACCGCCACTATCACCCCAGGCGCTGTAGGCAGCAGTAGAGTGGCGTTATAAGAAGAGCGATCGAAGCGCGGCGGACAGTCGTTGACGTCATCGACAAGTACGCTCACGAGGGCAGCACTGTCCGAGTAGAGGCGCGGCGATCCCGTATCCAAAACCTGAACACCATCAATTTTAACTCGATTGTGTCGATTACGTATGTTAACTTAGATGTTGTAGGGCCTCCAATAGAGCGACGCTGATGTCGGTCACGTACGTCAGCAACGTAGAGAACTTCATACAAAGCACGCTGCTGATCGTCAGCGGAGCTTTGTGTAGTTTTGTATTTGATATCAAAAGAAGCGCTGACGTACGCGACCGACATCAGCGTCGCACTGTTGGAGGCCTAAATAGTTTGGAGGATCGGGTCGGCTACAGAAAAGGTATGCATAATTCATATTAAAGCAAATCGATCACTAGTTTTTATTGCATAATATACTAATCCAATCACGTCCAAAATGGTGTGGAAAATCTACAATACCAATATTATAAACTAAGTTTACTTATTACTAACGGTATCTACGATATAGACATTTATATATAGAGATATATATGTTTACGACTTTAATTAACGAATAGTTAAATAAAATAAAGAATCAAAATCATAAATAGCCATTTTATTTTCTTGTCTTGTAAATGAGCAAATCATCTCCCTTAGTAATGTCATGGCTTATTTTATTGTTTTGCTATTTGTGCCATTAAAAAAAAACAACAGTGATTGCTCCACAAATGTACATCCTTAGTTTCATAAACGGTTCTTAATTCAAGCACACTCAGCATGTGATGTGACATCATTAGATTAACCAAAAAAAAACTGATATAAGTACAAATAGTAGTATAATTTGATAGATTAATTCAAGATATTAACTTGTTTGTTTTAATCAAGACGTATGATTGCGACGATCAATATAATCTGAACTTGATCTAATCAATAAAGTGTCGTGATCAGACGAATAAAGATACATGTTATGGTTTTATCAATTTGAACCACTTTATCTTTGTATCTGAAACTACCTATATGTAAATGATCAGGTTCGGTCAAGATTTTGCTAACCAAGATGAAATGTCTCTTCGGGAGAGACTTTTTTTTCAGTGAACAAGAGCAAAAATTTAAATTACATACTTTGACTGTGAATCGGTAGAGCGGCACAGCTTCATGGTCGAGGGGTCGCACAACGCTGAGCGCACCAGTCACCGGGTCCACGGCGAAGCGGGTGGCGGCGTCGCGGTCCACGATCTCGTAGGCGCGACGACGGTTGGCAGGCGAGTCCGCGTCCACGGTAGACAGCACGAGCGGAGCGGGCGACTCGGCCGCCGCCACCAGCGTGCCCGGCGCCGCCGCTTCTGACACATGGCCCGCATACTCGGCACGTTTCAGCCGGGGCGGAAATTCGTTGCGGTCCAGCACGTGCACGAGTACACAGGTGCGACTCCACCCGCCTGCCATGTTGGTCGCGCGCACTGTCAGGTTGTAGAGATTCTGGCGTTCGTAGTCGAGCGAACGCGCCGTGGTGAGTGTACCGGCGGCCGGATTCAATCGGAAGGCGGCTGTCGCTGCGCCGGGTTCCAGCTCGAACCACACGGTGGAAGGACTGCGCGCCTCCAGTGTAAGCAGGGCGGCCCCCGGAGAATCGTTCTCATAGACCTCGGCAAGCCAGTCAACACGCGCGAACCGGGGTGGCGCGTCGTCAGGTTCGACGAGCACCACGTGGAGGGGCAGTGTGGCAGCACGTGCGCCGGGCGGCGGGTTGGCGGCGCGCACCTGGAGCGTGTATTCACGCGGCGTTGCCGGCAGTGGACCCATGAGCGTAACGTCGCCGAGACTGGGGTGCACGAAAAACAAGCCCCCCGCATCGCCGCCCGCCAGTGAGTACACGATGCGCGCGTTTTCGCCGTCATCTAGGTCGGTCGCGCGCAGCTTGGCCACGAGAGCGCCTGCAAAATTGCTCGTAGAAGTGACCTCTTTAAAATCAAAGATCAATTTTATTAGATCGAGAACACAGCTTGGAAACACTTGGAATATTCAGTTTCTGACGGAAAGACCAATCAATAAATACCAATTTATTTATTTATTCGGAAAAACAACAGTTAAGTCACAGTTACAGATCACAAAAATTACATCGAAACATTTTAAATTTAATCCACTTTACGCCGATGATATGAAAATTTTCCTTAAAATTGGAAACCCCAAGGACTGTGATCTGCTTCAGAGCGACTTGGACAGACTCTCTCTTTATTACGAGAAGAATAGAATCTCAGTGAATACGGAAAAATGTTCGCTTATTACCTTCTAACGAAGCTCTAAGCCGATCCTATTCGAATATTTTATCAACGGCAAATCAATATCCCGGGCCAACACAGTGCGAGATCTTGGTGTGACATTAGATGCGAAGCTTACCATATAGATCTGATCTGAACATATAGATCTAATTGTCAGCAAGGCATACAAGAACCTGGGTTTCTTATTTCGTATAAGTAAAGAATTCACTGACACTCACTGCATCAAAGTGTTGTATTTCGCGCATGTTCGTATTGTTTTAGAATATGCTTGTTCTATCTGGTCTCCTCGATATATAATTTATAAAAATAAGCTGGACAGAATACAAAATCGTTTTCTGAAATTCTTGTGCTACCGCCATCGGGTTAACTTTGACACCTACGTCGAACGCTGTCGCCATTTCCGCATACTTCCACTTGAATCGCGTCGCAAAGTGACCGTCATGTTATTGTTGCACGACATAATATCAGGCAGAATCGACTGCCCTGAGCTGGTAAGGCAGGTCGGCTTGAATGTGCCCGGTCGCCGTACACGTCACACTAATCTGTTCCAAATTCCTTTCTCCTCCACAAATTTTATTAGCAAGACGCTGTAATCACTAGACTTTTGAGAACTTGACGTCTTCCATCTGTCTAGGAAATCTACAAAGTCATATATAATAAAGACACTCGCCTCTGCAGACTGAGCCATAGAACACATATGCACATAAGTACCATATTAACGCACACACACTCCTCTTATATCACACCTACACTGCACACGAACATACACCACATCACACGCGGTTGCCTCATTTTCTCTTTCTTTATTTTCTTTTGATTTTTTAAATTTTTTATTTTTAAACTTAATCTTAAATAAACTATGTATATTCTAACTATGTAGTGTTGTTGAGCACTGTGCGTGCTGTTCTATTCTGTCATCATACACGTATATAAATCAAACCTATTTAGAAAACAAAGTAATTGGCCATATTTTTAAGTACTTATTTTGTTACTAAATTATTTACTGTAAGCTGTTTTGTTTTTGAATAATAAATAATAATAATAATATTTAGGTACAAATCACGTAAAACTTTATGGCGGATCTGAATACAACGCTATATGCGGGATTGCGCAGGTACAGTCATACACCCCTCGCTCCATTGCGTCCCGTTACACCTAGAACTGGTTATTGTAATAAGCCCTCGCATGCACTACCATCTGTAATGCAGTATGGAGATGTATCATGTGATACCGGTGAATCTGTCTGTAGCCTATTCGCGGAATATTTTCAGTCAACCTTTCTTGCACCTGATACGTCCGGCAATGATACGTCGGCGAGAAATCTCGATGACCAGTACCCAAACAATCTTAACATAAATGATATTGAAATCGATCCCTGTGAAATCGAAAGAGTGCTCAGAAATGTAAACTTAAATAAGGGCGCCGGGCCTGATAGTATTCCCCCATTTTTTATAAGGCGATGTGTGGACAGTTTGGTTATGCCATTATGTATCATTTTTAGACGGTCTTTACATGAAGGTACAATACCGGTGACATGGAAGTCCGCTTTTGTAACACCGGTTCATAAAAGCGGAAATCGCTCTGATATTAAAAACTACAGGCCAATATCTAAATTATGCATCTTTGCCAAAATATTTGAGAAAGTTGTATATCGACAGATATATGCCTCGTTACACCCATATTTTAGACCAGAGCAGCATGGATTTTTAAAGCGAAGGTCCACTATAACCAATCTATTGGTTTTCAATGACTACACCACGTCACAGATGGACTCTGGGGCGCAGGTAGATGCTATATTTACCGACTTTAGTAAGGCATTTGATCGCATTGATCACCTACTATTACTTGATAAGTTATATAAGGCTGGTATACGTGGAAATTTATTTAGATGGTTTTCATCGTACGTCAGGAACAGATCTCAAGCGGTCGTGATCAATGGTTTCATGTCGAAGTGGATATCAATCCCATCTGGAATACCTCAAGGGTCTCTACTGGGGCCTTTGCTTTTTGTTCTTTTCATCAATGACATCTACTCGTGCTTTAAGTACGCCCACTTTTTATTGTACGCCGACGACACTAAAATCTTTATGGCCATCAATAGTCTCGCTGATTGTGTCCTTCTCCAGAGGGACATATGTAGCTTTGAAGAGTATTGTTCAAAAAACAAATTAGATTTAAATATATCTAAATGTTTTACGATGACGTTCACTCGCAAACCTACCCCTTTCCAATTTCAATATGTGATTGGTAATGGGCCGCTTGCTCAGGTTGATGTCATGAAGGACCTAGGATTGATTCAGGACTCTAAAGTGATATTTGATAAGCATATTGATTATATGGTGAAAAAAGCCTCAAAATCCCTTGGTTTTATAATTAGAACCACGTCAAAATTCACATCCTTAAAACCTATCAAAGTACTTTACTGTGCTTACGTGCGCAGTGTCGTCGAGTACGCTTCGGTGATTTGGAATCCGCAATACAACGTGTACATCTCTCGTATCGAAAGTATCCAAAAAAGATTTTTAAGGTACCTACAATTCAAGTGTAAAGGTGATGATTATGGATATGAGACAAGGTGCCGTAAGTATCATTTTCTCCCTTTGGAGAAAAGAAGGCAAATAGCGGACATTTCATTTTTAATGGAAATTGCACGCGGAAAAATCAACTGCTCTGCCTTACTGGATAGGATTAATTTGTGTGTACCGCGTGGGGTGCCATGCAGACATTACCAACCTATAGCAATACCTTGGGCTGGCACTAATTACCGCCGAAACTCATTTTTCTTACGAGCGGGCAATTCTTTTAATGGTGTTTATAACAGTGACTGCAACTTGGAATTGTTTACATCTAAGACTTCTTATGTAAAAAAAATCTTCACGTCGGATTTTTTCGGACTCACGTCTGATGAAGGCAGATGATTCGTGTGTGTGATTTGTATTTGTATTAATTGTATTGTTGTATTTTGTTTTTATTATTGTATTAACCTGTTTTTTTTTAGCTATTTATATCAGTTTCTAGATGCGAATACCTATTAATAGCTATGTTTATGTCAATTTTAGTATTACTAAATGTAAAAATGCTGTTGGTATTCCGAATAAAATAAAATAAAAATAAAATAAAATAAAGTAACGCGACTTGTGCCTACTTTTGGATCCACCATAAATTTTTATTGTAATTGTAACATAAAATCATCTGTAACCTTTACGTATTTCATTAAAAATATTAAATTAAATACAAACTGAAGCGTCTATACGAGACAAAAAGTTAAACAAACTAACAATATCTACTCACATCGGAACAGTGTAAATTTGCAAATAAGCTATTACTATTCTAGCATATCACATATATATACATATAGTATATTACATATTATTGCTACCTAAAGATTTACATACTGAGGTCTTAAATTCTACTTTTCCAAAATAAAACAAATCTATCTCTCTAAATAATTTGTTATGGTGCTCACACATTTTGTAAATAGAGGCTCTCTGATGGGCGTATTTAATATCACACCTTGAAATTGAGAATTAACATGCCAGACAATATCCAGTAAATTGTAGTCACCTATTATAAGTGTACGTGTATCAGGTGAGTTGGAAGCTGTAAAAATAAATTTCTCGAAGTGGGATTTGTACACAAAGTTAGGCTACTGTCGACGTGCTATTATAGATAGACGTCACAGTTAGCGTCATACACGCAAACCTTGGTCCATGAAACTACCACCATCGACGAACGAGGGACCTACTACAAGCGTCATCGTTGATCAGCTACCCCACAGCGAGAAGCGCAACTGGTTGACGGCTAGGCCACTGCTAAGAAGCAGCGAGGGACATCCAGTAATCAGGTTACTAAATTTCAGTAAAGTACCTATTGTCCTGCATAAAAATTGCCAGTGCGAAATGTCACGAAGTTTCCTGGATAAAAAGTTGTGTGCAAGTGGAGTCACCTACGGTGAGGAGTGGAGGCAAGAAGCTTCTTGAACAAGTGGACATTCGCAAGGACGACCTTACTCAAGCAGAATATGCGAAAGTAAAGGAAGTGCTGATTTTTTTTCCGACGTTTTCTGCCTCAAGGAAGGTGACGTTGGCAGAACGTCACTAGTTAAACATAAAATAAACACAGGCAACGATCTACCTATTCGTCAAAGGGTTCGACGAATACCCATGAGCAGAGAAGAAGTAGAAGAGATGATCGATGACATGATGAATAATAATGAATAATAATGTCATCGAATCTTTCTCAAGTCCTTGGTATTTTCCTGTCGTCCTGGTCAAGAAGAAGGATGGTAGCATGCGATTCTGTGTGGATTATCGTCGGCTCAAAAGCGTGACTAAAAAGAATAGCTACCCTCTACCTCGGATTGACTAAACATTGGAAAAGCTGCGAGGGAACCAGTGGTTTTCTACTCTTGACTTGAAGAGTTGATATTAGCAAATGAAACTTAATTCAAAGGACAGGAAGAAAACTGCCTTTTCAACTGGAAAAGGACTATGGAAGTTCAAGGTCATGCCTTTTGGTTTGTGCAACTCTCCCGCTACCTTCGTGAGACTGATGGAAGTAGTACTTGCCGACCTTCTCGGTGAAGCTTGCCTGGTCTATCTTGATGATGTCATCATTATGAGACGCGACTTCAACCAACATCTGCAAAACCTGGTGCAAGTGTTTCAGAAACTGAGGGCCGCAAATTTAAAACTCCATCCGAAAAAATGCAGCTTCTCCGAAAAAATGCAGATAAAAATGGTACCCATCATCATAATCATCAGCCCATGTTATCCCACTACAGGGGCTTAGGCCTTCCCCAGGGTAAGGAGGGGGGTTTGGAGCTTATCCACCACGCTACTCCACTGCGGGTTGGGGATTGTAACGACCGCTATCTATTGACAGCAATCAGTCCAGGACCGACTGCTTAACGTGCTCTCCGAGGCACGGAGTCGGTGATAGTTAATGTATGTCATCATAGGTATAATTTATTTTTTTTACATTAACAAAATGGTACCTATGATGACGTCATTTTAGCTAAGTACGAGAGACACCGTCCTCGGGAACGGGCCCAGCTACCTGATGAGGCGCCGTTTACCGATCGCGGTCGCACTTGTACTTACTATCTCAAAGTAAACTAACTTTTTAAATGCCATTAGAAATGAGGACGGGGCAGTGGTCCAACTGCTCTGTCCAACTAGTTGGACCACGGGCCTTCACAAGGGGTCGTGGTCCAACTATTTTTATAGTTGGACCACGGCCCCCTAATGAAGGCCCGTGGTCCAATTATCAAAAAAATACTTATTTTTTATCCTATAACTATAGTTTTCTAACTATAAACTTAGTTTACAAACCTCAACTTCACCAGCTAGCCTGCTTCTACTGCTGGCCGCCGATTAAACTGCACGGTTTTTTTTTACCCTTGTGATGGGAAGGCGGATACACGTCTACAGTTTCAAACCATGACCAGCCCAACCGCCTGAAGCATAACAAGGACGCGTGGCGTTAGCCCAAAAGTCCCTACGACTTCAACGAAGCGGTTAGGAGGCACACTAGGGTGTCACCGGCGCGAAGATGTCGGCAATAGATCCTACTTTTATGGCTGCGAGACGCCGCCGTACACAACCGCAGACAATGAAGCGCTGCCGCTGGTTTAGTTGTACACTACGCCCCGCTAGAGGTCTGTGTACTTCGCTTCCTTTCTTAAATACAGAAACAGGTCAGGAGAGGTGAAGTAAAAGCGATTCATAAAAAACAATAGTCTTTTACAATATGTATTTTATATATGTAACAATACGAAAAAGGTGTCAAACAATTAGGTACCCAATAGTTATATGAGTACGAATCTCGCTATAATTAAGAAGAAGAGTAGGAACTAAAACCAAAATAATTACACATACAAAACGAACAAAAGCCTACAGATAAACACTAGCGACTTATTATTCGGTACGCGAGTACTAAGAAACGTACGGTACTGCACTGATATCGCTTTAATGTTTAATCGTCTTTCAACAGTTCTCTGATATAGTAATTTAAACAGTCCATCGTTCACATGTACAGATTGCGTCAAACTTTATGGCGGATCCGATTACAACGCTATAAGCGAGCTTGCCCAGGTACATACCCCCCTCGCTCCCCTGCGTCCCGCTACACTTAAAATTAGTTATTACAACGCGATTTGTGCCAACTTTCGGGTCCGCAATAAAGTTTGATTGTGACTGTACCTACTAATGTGATTTTTTGCTGATGAAACCTTTAAATGTCGCCTCACACCTGTTTCAACTGCATTATATGTAGATTAATTACAAGAGGTTCTCTGCCATGGTAAATCTCTGTAATAACTTTTAAACGTGTTATAACAATAATGGTCAAATTTCAACTTCTTCAACGCAATTTCTCTAAAGCATGACCCACAGTAATTTCACCTGTGATCAGTTGTAGCTGAATTTCTCGTATATAATCATCATTTTCAATTTGGACCTTACGTCTCTTATGTGCAGTTTTACTTGTTGATAAAATTGTAACATTTTCTAAAACATTTAATAGGCGTAACATTGTAACATTTTTTGCGTTAATGCGTCGACTTAGTTTTGCATGTGAGCTTTCTAAAATGTTATTAGTCCTGTGTCTCTGACTAAATACGCTTATATACTGGCAAAATTTATCAATGTTCCCTTTAATCCAATAGCGCTCTATATATTTAATAAGTTTGTGAGTTCCATCGCCACTTTCTTTTTTTATGTAATTCCATCCTTCTAAAAATTTTTCACTTGGTAACAGTGGTAAAATTGAACATAATGAAATAATTCTTTTGTCTCTTTTTGATTTAGTTTTTGAGACACCTAACTTTTTTGCTTTTCTCCAAATACATTGAGTCCAATGATAATAACAGCCCACAATTTTAACTGTCGGGCAAAATTGTTTAATGCTGTTTAGAATTGAAACTTCAAAGTCACAATGAAATATTTTTGGACACCAATTAAACTGTGATTTTAAAATTTCAAATAAAGCAAAATACGTAGTTTCCTTTTTGTCACTTAGCAAAGCATAAACCAAAGGCACAACGTCAATTGACTCATTTGTGCTTCCGTTTTCGCCGAATATACTAAATAACTGTACGAAAGGTGTAGGGCAACAGTTGAAGGTTCCATCAGCAAAAAACTCTGTTAACTTGCACATCAGATCTCGTGCTTTTACTGAACAAAACACTATTATACGCGTTTTATCAAAATAATAATCAGCAAGTAAAAAGTTTTTAAATTTTAGAGGAACTTCCACTTCTTCTAAATTTTGAAACACCGTTTTTGAAATACCCAATGACTGATTTCTGGCATTATAAAGGCCGTGCTTTATATTTGAATATGATGGAAATGGAGTTAAAATGTCATATGTTGAGTCTTTATATTTAGTTAAAGCATTGCTATATAGCTTTGGAACAGGTTCATCTGATACTTTAACTTGTTTTTTTAAGTTATCTATTGAAAGTGATATTTCATTTTCAATTTCACTTGAACTACACTGTTCACAATGTGGGGTCGTTTTTACAACTTCCCCCTTTACCTGAAATTAAAGAATAACTTCCGATAATTATTATTTTATTTGTATGGAAAACCAACAGCACAAATTAACTTATTGACACACATAATAGCTACAAAAGGCCAACAACAGGTTCTCACTTATGGACTTATTATAATAAGTAACGACAGGTGTTTTTCTAATAACTGTGTGATTGAGATATAAATATAAATATGAGAATACATTGAATGGATAATACATACATTAACGGTCACCGATCCTTTGCAACTAATTTTCTTTTTATTTGTGCATCTCCAATAGGTATTTTCGCTTTTGTAAACACGAACTTTATAGTATTGATGACCGTCACGTAGCATCACCATTCCACCTTTTCTTTCTACATAAACGCACGCAACTTCTTCGTCCATTTTATTTTTTTATTATTACATATAATCCAAATATTATTTACTTAAATGTTACTGAAATATAGTAGCTGTCAATTGACACAAAATTATGACCAATGTAATAAGTATTATAAATGATAACAGTCAGCCAGTACCTATGTACCTACTTCAAACACATTCAATATAACAGTAAACCTATAGCCATTTGATGCAGTTGAGGTTTCTAAACTAAGTTTATAGTTAGAAAACTATCGTTATAGGATAAAAAATAAGTAATTTTTTGATAATTGGACTACGGGCCTTCATTAGGGGGCCGTGGTCCAACTATAAAAATAGTTGGACCACGACCCCTTGTGAAGGCCCGTGGTCCAACTAGTTGGACAGAGCAGTTGGACCACTGCCCCGTCATGTTAGAAATCATTTGAGTTTATGTCTGACGAAATTTTATATAATATTGAAATCCTCTCATCTGAGTATTTAATTTTTGATATGAAGCCTTTGCCGTAGCCGATTGAAATTTGAAGTGGGTCTCGAAATTTTTTGTTATGTGATTTTTTGGAATTGAAACCCAATAAAGAAGTAAAGTATCATCGAAAGAAAAAGAGTTCACTGTTTATTTTTTTCTCAGAAAATAATTAGCTGAGTTAAAACTGTAGTATGCGTAATGATAGACCTACTAATTGTTCATCATCATCATCATCATCATCAGCCCATTTTTACCCCACTGCAGGGAATTAGGCCTCCCCCAGGATGAGGAGGGGGGCTTGGAGCTTAAGTCCACCACGCTGCTCCACTGCGGGTTGGGACTAATTGTTCACATTCACAAAAAAAATCAAGGTTCTAGTAGTAATGGTTAGGGAGAAAAATTTTAAAATATGCATGATTTCGAGTTCTAACGAAAATTTAGAAAAATGCTATTTTCTAGAAAACTATAAATTTTCGCTGAACATACATAGGGGTCCTTAACGTAGCCCCTGGACCCCTCTATCGATGGTTTTCGTTTGGACCATATGAAACCCGACACCGTGTATATCCTCACTGACCGATTGGTTAGAGACCCTAACTGCAGAACCCAAGGGCGTGAGTTTGTTTCCCACCCGGGACAAATATTTGTGGGCATGAACATGTCTATTTGTTCCATGTTTGCCTGCTGTTTAGATGTCTGTAATTAGTGGAATTTTAATAATGATAATAACAAACTAAGTATTAGCTTGTATTTTGGGTACCTAGCGAAGATACCACATACATATAACAACCAAGACCCGGTACCAGTATGAATATTCATCATATAAATACTGACCCGACCTGGGATTCGAACCCGGGACCTCCAGCTTTGTAGGCAGGGTCGCTAACTACTAGGCTAAGCGGTCGTCATTTCGTAATCGATGATCGTAATCTTGAGTTTAATTACAGGTTTACCTGTAATAGGCTAAATTTGATTTTACTTTCAAATAATATTGTATCTTACAGCTGTTGGATTTTCCACAATAAATAAATAAATATATTATAAAGAATACTTGAGTTTGTATATCAGTTGTTTAGTACCCATAATACAAGTATAATACTTGCTTACTTTGGGATTAGATGGCGCTGTGTAGTATTATATATACCACACACTGTGTGGTATATCCCAGGTACTATAATTATTTTATATTTAGATTAATCTGAACATTGAAATCCGGATCTAAACAATCAATCGCCACCAAACTAGCCACAAAAGAAATCTATTATTCTATTAGGTCTCTTAATGTTGTTGAAAACTTTTGTATTGGTTCTGATTTCAACATGCCCTGAACATCTTACGAACAAAGTTGTGTATGTACATGCGCATGTAGTACCTGGAGGTGCACGGTGCGACAAGCGTGCGGTGGCCAGCCGCCGCGGGCCCCAGTCCGGCGCATGCTCGTCATTATCGTGCACGTGCACCAAAACGCGCGCGAAAGCACGCGTGGCGCGTGGCGCGCTATCCCGTACCCACACAGTCAACTCGTGCAAAGCGGCTGTCTCTCTGCGGAAAGGAAATAGAACAATGTCATCGACTGAAGTGCAGGTATGCAACGAGAGCGATATTAGATAGGTACCTATCGAGTGGCGCGGCCAGCTCCAACACGCCTGTCAACGAGTGCAGCCGGAACAGCGCCAGCGAGGCGGGTGAGCGCGCCGCGTGCAGTCCGTACAGCAGACGGCCCGCGCCTTCAGCCCGTAGGGCAAGCAGAGCCACACCCGGGCGCGCGCTTTCTTCGATGGCGACGCGGTGGTGGTCGCGCGCGAACCGCACACCATCCTCATTGACGTCGTTGATGACGGTGACGGCAAGCGTCGCGTAGACGATATGATGGCCATCGCTGACGCTCACGTTGAGGGCGTATTCGCTCTGGCGCTCGTGTAGCAAGCGGCGAGCCAGAAGCAGATTACCAGAATGGCGGCCGAGATGGAATTCGCGGCGAGGATCGCCAGCCACGATATCGTAGTAGAGTGGATCACTATCGGGGTCGGCGGCGCGTACCACAGCCAGAAGTAGGCCGGGCGCATCTAGTTCGGCAACAGCTAACGGCGCTAAAGGCTCTAAGCGGGGTGGACGTCCGCCGCCAGCACGCACTGTCCGCACGGTGACACGCGCCATGGCGCAGCGCGGCGGCCGGCCCTCGTCGCAGGCACGCACCTACATACACAATAAAATTGCACAGTAAGCTTTTTTAGACATGTGTATAGAATGTGCTCCGAATAAATAGATCCTATATCGTCAATCAACAGGTGTTTGTGTTTGTGCATGATCACGTTTCGTTCTGCTCTCGGAAATATAACAGAATAGTTGTTCAAAATAGTTTAATAACGCGACGCTCCAGAACATTGTAACACTTTCTAGAACATTCTGAAACTTAACTGCCTAAGAAATCTCTATACCTAATTTCATAAAAATTCATTTAGCCATTTTAGCATGAAGAATATCTATCCCACAAGTCGGTCCCAAAATCAGTCAGACATTTTGGAGATTAATAGGAACAGACAGACAGACTAAACAGACACTACGATTTTCTATATGTACATTAAAAAAAATTGCTTTTCCTCTTGACAACGCCCTTTTTATATTTACAAAATTTCAGTAAAACGGTTCAACCGTTTCGACGATTAGTCTTAACTAACAGACAGAAAAACACACAAACAAACAAAAAGTAGCGTATGTCACTCCTCACACCTGTCTTTTCACGTCTGCGAAGTTTCATTAAAATTGGTTTAAATGTTTCAGAGTTAAGCTCAAACAGACAGCCAGACAAACAAAAAGTATTGAATGTCACTCCTGACAATCTTTTAATCACATTTTTGAAAGTTTCATTGAAATAAGTTCAGCCCTTTCGGAGATCAGTTCGAACAAACAGAAGGACAGACATACAGATAAACAAAAAGTGTTCTATGTCATTCCTGATAATCTTTTTATCTAGTCTGTTAAGTTTCATTGAAATCGGTTCAGCCGTTTCGGAGATTAGCTCGAATAGACGGACAGACAGACATATAAATAAATTTGGTCATGTGGTCAGATAGATCTCATCAAAATATCAAGTTTGAGTACCAACACGATAAGTCTGCAATTGATAGTTTCAAAAATATAAGCATTTAAAAAAGTAGTCACGTGGTCACATAGATCTCGTCAAAACATCAAGTTTGAGTACCAACACGATAGGTCTGCGATTGATGGTTTCGAAAATATAAGCATTTAAAAATTAGGTCACGTGGTCACATAGATCTCGTCAAAACATCAAGTTTGAGTACCAACACGATAAGTCTGCGATTGATGATTTCGAAAATATAAGCGTTTAAAAATTTAGTCACGTGGTCACATAGGTTTAGTCAAAACATCAAGTTTGAGTACCAACACGATAGGTCTGCGATTGATGGTTTCGAAAATATCAGCTTTTAAAAATTTGGTCACGTGGTCACATAGATCTCGTCAATACATCAAGTTTGAGTACCAACACGATAGGTCTGGGATTGATGATTTCCAAAATATAAGCATTTAAAAACGTGGTCACGTGGTCACATAGAGCTCGTCAAAACATCAAGTTTGAGTACCAACACGATAGGTCTGCGATTGATGGTTTCGAAAATATCAGCATTTAAAAATGTGGTCACGTGGTCACATAGATCTCGTCAAAACATCAAGTTTGAGTACCAACACGATAGGTCTACGATTGATGGTTTCGAAAATGTAAGCTTTTGAAAATTTGGTCATGTGGTAACATAGATCTTGTCAAAATATCAAGTTTGAATACTATCACGATAGGTCTACGATTGATGGTTTCAAAATAATATGCATTTAAAAATCTGGTCACGTGGTCATATAGATATGTCTGCAAAGTTTCATTGAAATCGGTTCAGCCGTTTCGAAGATCAGCTCGATCATACAGTCAGACGGACAGACAGACAGACAAAAAGAAACCTATGTCACCCCTGTTAATGCCCTCTGCACGTCTGCAAAGTTTCATTGAAATCGGTTCAGCCGTTTCAGATATCAACTCAAACAGACAGACAGACGGACAAACAGACAGACAAAAAGTAGCTTATGTCACCCGCGGTAACGCCCCCTTTACGTCTGCAGAATTTCATTGAAATCGGTTCAGCCGTTTCGGAGATTAGCCGGAACATACAGACAGACAGACAGACACTTAAATTTTATTAATATAGATAGATATAGATAGAAGATTACGTGCGAAATAAAAGACGAGAACAAAAAGCTTACTGACAGCATTAATAACCTAAACTTAAAAGTAAACCAGATGGAATAATACGCCCGAGACTCCTATATAGCTATTATGTCTCTTAATGAGTTAATTGAGCATACAAATAAAATAAAATAAAAAATAACATAGAGATACAATGCCTTCTTGAACACTCAAAAGAAAATCTCTTCAATACTGTTTTACAATTGGGTAAAGTAGTCTCTTGTCCACTACAGGAAAAAGATGAAATCTTGTACACCTGTGTAGCCAAAGCTAATCCTAAATCATTGAGGCCAAACGCTATAATAATCTTGAAATTACCTTCTCCTCGCATCCGTGACAATTTGATTGGCTTATACCTAAAATTTAATAAGGCAAATCCTAACGACAAGCTGAACAGCAGCCATCTAGGATTGGGCGGAGACATGAAACAAATCTATTTAGGTGAACATTTTTCTCTGGCCAACCGATCACTTCACGCTGAAGCTAGAAAGTTCAAGAAGGACAAGCAGAACAAACACCTACAGATTGGTAATGAATGAAATTTGATGAGGAAGGATCATGAGTCCCCAGTCCTTTGGGTTCGAAGTCTCGCGGCACTCGAAGAAATTAAACAATAAATAAAGCACTCATCTTTCATAATAAAATGTCTATGGATTTTAACATTTGTTATCAAGACACTAGAAGTATTCGTGGCAAGCTACATAACTTACATTTATCAAGTCTGAATTGCAAGTATGACGTTATTGTTCTGACGGAGACGTGGCTTAACGACAGTGTGTTTAATAATAATAATAACGTACACACAACAACGTCTAGGCCCCAAACTAAGCATTAGCTTCTTTTGGGTACCGGGTGAATACACCACATACAAATAACAACCAAGACCCGGTACCAATGCCGAAATACTTAATGATAATTACAACATATATAGGCGAGATCGATGCAGTACATCCTCGACGAAAGTTGAGGGCGGTGGAGTTCTGATAGCGGCGTTGAGGCCATGCGTCCCAATGTCTGTCTCACCTTGAAGGCTCCAATGAAGACTTATGGATTTATGTTTTGAATGGCTCTGGTGGTCATAATTCTCGTATGACTATTTGCGCAGTTTACCTTCTTCCTCCTGTCACGCATAATCATTTTCTACTTGATAAAATAACCAAGACCATTACTTCCTTAAATGAAACCAGTAGCATTTTGATCATTGGAGATTTCAATTTGGGACACCTTGAGTGGTACTCAAATCCAAACTGTGCTCAAGGTTCTTCAGGTATGTCTCTGAATTTGAAAAATTGGAACATGGTCCACTCTTTAGCAGATTTCAGGTCATTGCATGAACTACAACAATTTAATTGTATTCAAAATACCGATAACAAAATATTAGATCTTATGCTATCAACAAATTACAACATAAAATCGGAATTTGCTATTGATCTTCTCAGTGAACCGGATTTTTATCATCCGGCCATCCAATTACTTGTCAAATTTCCTTTGAAAACTTTTTTAAAGGAAGTTAATATTCGTAAATATAACTTTTAAAATGCGGATCACTCCAAAATATGACTTAGATTGTATTGATTGGGACAATATTTATTTATTTGGAGAAAGAACAGTTACAGTTAATATTACAAATACATGGATATAAATTAAAAGCATTAAAAATGGTTAACCACAACCTTAACATTTTTCACTAAAAGATCTAATGCAAAAAAATACACAGATGTCATTTGCGTGGCAAGCCATACAAGAAGAAAACCTAGCATAATTAAAGTACCCTTAAAATTAAACAATTAAAACAATACAGAAGACACCACTATGAATTTGAAAATTATGGAAATCAAACCAGTGAAACAATATTAATTGAACATAGTGCTAAGTTCGCGTCTGTATGACTACTTGCTTCTATTATAGAATGTTCTCAGGAAGTGTTCGTCGGTTGACTTAAAGATAGACATTTTTATAAACTTACTAGAAAGATAGTGAATAGACATGTTCCAAGTGAGACTTTTTGGTAATGTTGTTGATGACTTTGAACTCTCGAATGCTAAAAGTAGATGTCATGTTTTGGTAAAAAAATGCTATACTAACACATAAGTAAAATAGAGTACTCCATTTGCAAAAATAATATGAAAGCTTTCTGGAGCTTTGTTAAAAATAAACTTAAAACAACCGGGACTATACCCAGCGAGATGTACCTGAACGGCCAAAAATATATTTCTCCTACCTCTATTTGTGATGTTTTTGCAGAACATTTTTCTTCTGTCTATTTACCACGAACTCAATTCCAGACACTTTCAGCTATAAATAATGATGTTAACCCTCCAACAAGGAACTCGCTGGGTGAGGTTCTTTGGTCTACCTTACTTATTGAAAATAGTTTTAAAAAATTAGACAGTACAAAGGGTGGAGGACCTGATGGCATACCAGCGATATTTTTAAAGAAATGCAGTAAAAGTATTACACATCCACTCGGCATCATATGTAACCACTTCTTGTGTACTGAAATTTTTCCGCTTGCATGGAAACTCGCCAATGTCGTGCCTATTCCGAAATCTGGTGTACCGAAAGATATAAGCAATTATACTGCGTATGTAAGTGCAATAGAGAATTTTTATAGTTATAATCTCAAAAAATAAGACGTAATGCTGATTACAAACCCTAATGCTCGAGAGGGCTTTGCGACTATATGTTGATATGACAACAAAAAAGCAACTTAGCATCTAGATGAACACCGAAATCTTTGACCGAGGATGGACGCAATAGTGATATAATTTTTATAGTGTAACCAATTATCGGTTTTCTTTTAGGCGTAAAGGTAATTGCTAGGCACTTATTAGGGTTTAGGTGAAGACAATTACGAACACAATAAGCTTCTAATTGATAAAGATCAGGCTGAAGTAAGGCGGGATCCAGTATAGAATTTTTTTATTTAATTTTATAAATAAAATATTTTCAAAAATGATAAGAGGACCTTATGCTAAAACTAACTGACTTATGGTTTCTTATTCTAAATAAATTTTAACAAATACTTTCAAGTCATCTGCGAAGCAGAGTGCATTAGAGTGAGTGAGTTGACTCTACCTCTGACTACCGCCACTAGCCACCCATAGGTGGTGTTCAGATGATCATTGTTTTTGTTTAGTCTCAGGCAGTTCGTTGTGTTATAGCATGCGACGAAGACACAACTGCCTCGTCCACATTCAATCCACATTTCACTTTTGTATAGAACTTTTAGTTGCAGTCAAGTGGATAAATAAAACTTAGTATTGGAGAAGAGGGGATGGCCCATCAGTTCTTTTCTTTACACAAGTGGCAATACAATAGCTATTTATATACCAAAATTTGTTTTAAAATTATAAGACATCATTGGAAAAAACCGGCGTCGAACTTGCACACGAAGGCTTCGCACTACCGTACAGTATATAAATAACACGTTTCTTGTATAAAAACTCCCTTTAATTTATTACTATTTATTTTTATTATTTGTTGTTATGTCGGCCACAGTAATACACACTCCATTAAAATTTCAAGTGTGAGCAATGATCTCACAATTACTATAATCACCTCAAACGCTAAAAAAAATACGTTTCTTGTATAGCGGGGACCCCATTTAGTTTTTTATTTAAATTTATTTTTATTAGGTATTTGATGTTATGGCGGCCACAGTAGTACACACTCCATAAAAATTTAAGTGTGAGCAATGATCTCACAATTACTATAATCACCACAAACGCTAAAAAAATACGTTTCTTTAATACACACTCTGTGAAAAAGTTGTCTACCTATCATGGTTCAAACGATACAGCCCTGTGACAGACGCACGGGGGGACGGATGGACTGCAGAGCTTTAGTAGTAGAGTTACCGTTGGTACCCTTTGGGTGCGGATGGTACGGGACCCTAAAAAAACTCTTCCTGAAAAAAAACCATATCTAACCATAGACGTATTGAAAAATCTAGACTGAGAGTAGTACTCCGTAGTATATTGGCGGCCGGCAGACATATTATTGTATGTGTCTGACAAACTAGGGGTACAGTAGGACCCATAAAAAGGACACGCATCATGGCGCGAAACGAATAATCAAATAAGAATCATAATTACTTTTTTAAAATAATGTATAAGTACATATGTATAAATGCTGTCCGTATTCCAAATAAAATAAAATAAATACATAGATATTTTACACCCAGACCCGCAAGGAAATAAACATATTTATGCAGACAAATATTTGTGCCGGGCGAGAATCGAACCCGCGACCCTTGGCTCCACAGTAAAGGTCTCTAACCACTCGACCAATCGGTTAGTTTATTTTCTACTTAGTTTAGTCACAAAATTAATTTCTGAACGCACCCTGTTTGACCGGTACGAACAGTTTGTATGGGAATGTAAATTTGTTGTTTTTACTACATTATTTTTCCTTGCAATTTCTTCATATTTTCTCATATTTTAAAATTTCCTTGGACTTCTACAAATATTTCAAAATTTACCAAATTCGTCCAGCCGTATTCGAGTTTTAGTGAGACTAACAAACATTAATTCAATTTTATATATATAGCATGTCCCACTACTCATTTTATTTAAGGAACACACATTATGAAGAAACGAAGGCTAGAACCTAGAGCGCAGGGCAATTTGACATTGGTGTGATGGCGACATATGTACTCACGTGTAGCATGAAGCGCGCTCCAAGCGGCGGCGCGTGCACGGCAACGAGCCGCGCCGATCGCTTCTGCACACGGAAGAGGTCCCTTGCGGTTCCACGCGCGCGCAGAGAGTAGCGCACGGAACCGTTGGCGCCGTAGTCTGGGTCCAACGCTGTCACCTGCACCACGACCACTCTATCATTTGGGACTGCTCTCATAAATAGTTCGCGATAATGTCGTCCTTTTATAAAACAGAGCAGCCATATCGCCAGTCGAGAAGAAGAAGCGAACGATGCTTAGATTAGAGCAGCGTTAGTGACTCGAGACTGAAGTACCCATAGACCAGACGCGGATAAGGAGGGGGCAATGGGTGCAATTACATCCCCAACACACGACCAAAGCACTTAATTTTAACCAATCACAAACAAACAAACAAGCGAGAAATTGATCAAATGTTTTATGTAGAACAATTTTTCTGGAAGATAAATCACATCTCTTCTCCAGACAAAAATGTCCTCTCCTTAAACGACATCTTGTATCCGCGCCTGCCGCAGGGCGAGCTATATGTCATACTAAAGACCAAGGCGGTTAATGAAACAGTAGGTGGATACATCTGAAAGTAATACCGTGGCGACAAGCGCGCCCTCTGCCTCATCGGCGACGTGCCAAACGTCTTTCGCGTCCACGTCTGCTTCTGCCTCATTTTCAGAGTCCCAGTCGGCACTGTCGTCTGTTTCCACATCTGGCTCCCCGCTACTCGCGCCGCTGCCTTCCTCCGCTCGGACGGGTAGATGTAACTCCACCAGTGGTTCGAGGAAGACGGGCGAATGATCGTTGATATCGAGCAGACGCACGGTGACGCGTGCCGAGCAAGCGAGCGTGCCGTCCGACACGCGTACTTCGAGCGCGTGTTCTGGAGCCGCCTCGCGATCCAGTACGCGGCCCGTCGTGCAAATTTCACCTGCAATCGAACGTCACAACTAAATTTCATAGGGACTAGGTACACTTTTATTAGTTTTTGTATAATAATTAGTATTATATAATGGCAAATATAACAAAGAAGACATTTCAAAAGTAATTAAAAAACGTGTTCTGTAAAAAGCTCCAGTACAAATTATTTTTTAATTTATTTTCTAAACTAAGTGTTGCATATATAATATTACTAGCGACCGCCCGCAGCTTCGCTTGCGTAGACTACACATTTCTGTTTTAGGTAGTATTAACATTCGAAATGGTTTATACGTACTTTTTGCTAAAACTAATATTGAGTACACCCATTCAAACTTTCAATCTTCATTCTCCCCACTCCTTTAAGAAAACGGATACTATCATACTTTTCACCTCCCATTTCCCACCCTTAAAATGTGGAAATACAAAAACCCTGAAACACTTCATTATTTATTTACGTTAAAATTTGTATGTTTCTAAGTTTAAAGAACAAAGACTCTCATACAAAGCCCTTCCATCCCTCCCTCCTTAAATTTGAAATTTCCAAATATTCCTTTCTTAAAAATTAATACTCACTTTATAAAATAAACCACTGTTTCAAATTTTGGCTTCCTAGACTTAGTAGTTTCGTTTTTATCTACGTTGATAGATCAGTGAGGACAAACGACAGACAGCCACAAAAAGTAGATGATGTCACTCTTGACAACCTTCTTTCACGTCTGCATAGTTTCATTAAAATCTGATCAGCCGTTTTGGAGATTAGCTCGAATAAACACAAAGACGTACAGATAGACAGACGGACAAAAGCGTATGTCACTTTTGACCACCTCCTTTTCATACCCGTGAAATTTCATTAAAATCGGTTTAGCCGTTTTGGAGATTAGCTCAAATAGACAGATGAACGTACATACAGACATATAAAAAGTAATGTATGTCATTGTCGACCACTTCTTTTCCACATCTGTGAAGTTTCATCAAAATCAGTTTAGTCGTTTTGAAGATTTGCTCAAATAGACAGACAGACAGATAGTATAATTTTATACACATAGCCTATAGCCTTCCTCAATAAATGGACTATCCAACACAAAAAGAATTTTTCAATTCGAACCAGTAGTTCCTGAGATTTGCGCGTTCAAACAAACAAACAAACAAACAAACAAACAAACAAACAAACAAACAAACAAACAAACAAACTCTTCAGCTTTATAATATTACTAGCGACCGCCCGCAGCTTCGCTTGCGTAGACTACAAATTCCTGTTATAGGTACTATTAACGTTCGAGATGGTTTATACATAGTTTTTGCTGGAACCAATTTTGGTTACACCCATTCAAACTTTCAATCTTCATTCCCCTTCCACCCTTTAAAAAAACCGATACAATTTTTCATCTCCCGTTTCCCACCCTTAAAAGGTGGAAATCTAAAAACCCTGAAACACGTCATTATTTAAGTCCCTCCATTCCCATCCTTAAGTTTGAAATTTCTTCATGTTCACGTTATAAAATAAACCTATGTTCCAAATTTAAGCTTCCTAGACTTAGTAGTTTTGGCTGTACGTTGATAGATCAGTGTGAACAAACGACAGACAAATAGACAGACAAACAAACACAAAAAGTAGCTTATGACACTCTTGACAACCTTCTTTCACGTCTGCAAAGTTTCATTAAAATATGTTCAGCCGTATTGGAAATTAGCTCGAATAGATAAAATTGAATTGAATAGACACATAGACGTACAGACAAACAGACGGACAAAAAGTAGCTAATGTCAAATCTCTTGACAACCTTCCTTCCCGTCTGCAAAGTTTCCTTAAAATCTGTTTAGCCGTTTTGGAGATTAGCTCAAATAGACAGATACACGTACAGATAGACAGACGGACAAAAATTAACATTTGTTAGTTTTGATGACATTTTTTTCATACTTGTAATGTTTCATTAAAATCGGTTTAGACAGATGGACATACAAACAGACATACAAAAAGTTGACTACATCCTTTCCATATGTGTAAAGTTTCATCAAAATCGGTTAAGCCGTTTTGCCCGAAGCCGATTTGCTCGAATAGACAGACAGTTCGTTTTCATATATATAGCCTATAACCCTCCGCTAGATTCAGGCTATCAAAGGCAAAAAGAATTTTCCAAATCCGACTGGTAGTTTCAGAGATTAGCGCGTTCAAACAAACAAACGAACTCTTCAGCTTTATAATAAGTATTTCTATTATATAGATTTATAGATTATAAGATAATATTGAAAACCGTATCAAAGTCTATTGCGTGGTTTGGAAGTAAAAAGTTAACGAACAGAGACAGACAGCGAATTTATTTTCTCCCGCTATAGTTTTCATATTTCGATAAAAACTGCTAAAATATTAATTGAACTTGTGTGATGTAAAGGGCAATTATAATATGCATGAAATGCTTAAGATAACTAACGTATTTAATTTGATAAGGATTAATATTACGTTTAAAAAACATCTTCGCCAATAGTACATTATGTTAGAACAAATTTGATTGCCATAAAAAAGGTTACAGTAAGTTAACCTTAAAAGATACACATATGCTGACGCGGACTTTTGGTTATAACTTTTAAAGGGGAACAATTCCGTAGTACATGGTTTTTGGTTAACATCAACCGTTTACGCAGCGCGCGCGATAGAAGCTCCCAAAAGGAATAATTTTTCCCGTTTTTGCAACATTTTTCATTGATGCTCCACTCCTATTGGTCGTAGCGTGATGTAGTATAGCCTATAGCCTTCCTCAATAAATGGACTATCCAACACAACAATAATTTTTCAATTTGAACCAGTAGTTCCTGAGCTTTGCGCGTTCAAACAAACAAACAAACAAACAAACAAACAAACAAACAAACAAACAAACAAACAAACAAACAAACAAACAAACAAACAAACAAACAAACAAACTCTTCAGCTTTATAATATTAGTAGTATAAATTAATATTAGTATAGATACACAAAATATTTAGTTCCTTGTTACTGATTAGTGTGGATATGGCCCCAACGGGTAACTTTTTTTATATTTTTGATGTGAAACATCCAATAGCATGGGAGTGAAAACGTACATGAAACGTACTGACTGGACGTCGCGCCTTCCACGTTGACGACATGACTCGTCGTATAGTGCCATGAGGGCGGTGAACGAGCGAGCAATCAGTGGGCTAACAGGTAGGTACAGGCATAATTAATTACTACTCGTTGATATAATAATATTACATAACCATGACGTCATTAATGAAGCAGGGAAGTGATCGACAAATAAAAATAATTACTTGTAGGCACCGACCATCAAGCACTGAAACCAAAAGATCGAACAATAGGTATAGTTCACTATTTTATTTAGGGATAAAGGGCTACGCGTCAACCAAAAAACAATGAATATTAGTGAACATTTTTAAAAAAATATTATAATATATTTTATAACAATTGAAAAACATCACATCAATTTATTATCAATATAGTCCGGTTGTAGGACATTAAATTTTATAAAAAAGTTTTGATAATACTAAAGTTGTTCGTTTTTGGTGAGTAATAATAAATAATAATAATAATACATGGGACTTCCCACACAGCGTCATCTAGTCCCAAAGTAAGCAAGTATTATGCTTGTGTTATGGGTTACTAGACAACTGATATACATACTTAAATATTCTTTATAATATATATATATATTTTTGCGAAGACACCACACACATATAACAACCAAGATCCGGTACCAGTATCAATATACATCATATTAATACTGACACGACCTGGGATTCGAACCCGGGACCTCCAGCTTCAAAGGCAGGGTCGCTACCCACTAGGCTAAGCGGTCGTCAGTGGTTGATAAAGTGATGAGTGGATAGATAAAGTGCATGGTGAGCTACTGTCAAAAAGTTAGAAGGTTTAGGGCTGTGCTAAGGAAATGGCTTAGGCTTTTCTTAATATTTCGTGTAACGCAGTGTATATAGAATTAAAATTTGAAATTTTAATCCCACTAATATTATAAACGCGAAAGTTTGTATGTATGGATGTATATGTGGATGTTTGATTCACGCAAAAACTACTGAATAGATTTTAATGAAACTTTACAATAATATAGCTTATGTACAGTATACAATAATAATATAGCTAAGTAGCAGAATAACACGTAGGCTATAATTTATAAAGAAACTAGCTTTCTGCCTGCGGCTTCGCTCGCGTAGATTACACAGTTGTATACTGATTTTGAAAATTCTTTCACCTATAGAAAGCTACATTATCAGCGAGTAACATGGGTTAAAACAAGGAGGATTGGTAAATGGAATGGGAAGGGGAACGTTTCTGTAAACCACCCGGATGGAGCCGGGTATGACCGCTAATTGTTTCATAATTAGAACTATCTTAACCTCACGTTGTAAAATTTTAATGAAGATAACATATGTTATATTACGAATATAAAAAATTTAATAAGACAAAATCATTCAAAAATATTTTAAAACTTCTGAAATTATATTTTAAGACTTTCGGTGGTTACTAAATCTGTTGGATAAAGTTTAGAAAGTCAAGTGGTGTGCTTCTACTATAATTTCATTTTTATTTCGTAAGATACACAATAATGAATTAAAATTGATAATTATGCAGCTTTATCAAAGCATTTGCTTATTATACAAAAAATTAGAAACATACTGTGGATTTTATACAAATTGCGCGAACATACGAATGATGCGCGGGGCGCAGGCTGGTGTGCAAAAATACCCTGTTGATAGAAGAATTAGTGTATATCAAGTCAGAAAACTAGACACTCAAGAAACCATATATTAACGACTGCTGAAACTCATAAAAATAACTCTAGCCAACGAGTCAGAAGATATATTATTTGCCTAATGTACAGTACATTCACGCGCAGAAGTGCTCTGAAATTATAACATAAAAGTCTAAATACCTACCTACTTACACCGATTAAGTATTTTATTATCACCCGTAGATAGGTACAGTTACTTGCAAAACTGCATCATAGTATCGGGTAATTATTACGTATTAATAACATTTCTCATACACTTTATTTTCTACAATTGATATTAACATTTCATTCCATTTATTCATGTATCTATATACGTCATAGAAAATTATTTATTCGCGTTATATGTCGACTGATGGCTGCGTATACATAGATATGACATAATTCGCTATGATAGTTGTTTGATACACATGGTGGATGACTACAATTTTGGTTTTTATTTTAACAAAAATCATGAATCTATAAGTAGCACTTTTAATGTAAAAATGAAAATAATTTTTAAACACATTTAAATTGATTTTAAAAATCAAAACGATAATTTTATTGGTTCTTTGTTACTGTAATCAGTGTCATCAAGCCTATTTTAGTGAATGTAAGGTATACATAAATGCTAAGGAAACTGATTTATAAAATCCACATGTTTTTGCATACCGACACACACCATGTTTCCATTTCGGGCTAAAGTTTTTTTTAATTGAGTTTTAACAAAATTCAATTCAATAACCACAAAAAATTTATTGGGCAATCATCTTTTCTATTTTTAAAAATCCAGTAGAATAGAAAATAAATATCAGATTTATAAACTCAGGAACTTAATTATTTTTGCTGTCATTATCGAATACACCATCATTTTTGTTCTGAGCCTTATACCAATTATTTTGAATAACTTTTATACAACTTGTCAAAAAACACAACAGATAGAATTCCAGAAGTTATAGTTACCTTATCACTGTAACGTCATTTTTAGTTATATTTTATAACTTGGTCGCTATGTTGTTCGACATCCGGTAAAGCATTCCTTATATCAGACAAAAATAATTGGAAATCCCAAATACATGTTTCTAAAAAGCCAATTAATTTGATTTGATTTGGTATTTTCTAAAAGCTAAACGAAAACACGATTCATGAGGGGGACAACGCGCGCTTCTCAGTGCCACGCTGCTGCGCCGGCGCTTATTAAATAGGTTTTTTCGGGTAACAGTTTTTAGAAAATATGAAAAAGTAATTGTTGCAATTTCGAAGTCGTCAAACACAACTAAGATAGGTAGCAGCTGCTATTTTAACCAATCAGCTCATACAGTGCAGTGCTCCGGCGGATAATTGTCTCGAGACATTGCGTTGGTTGGCGAAGTAGAAGTAGCGAAGTATTATGATTTGCTCACTAGTGTCATTTATCTAGCTTTGTTTTAGGTATATTGTTTAACCATAACTATAACCTATGTATATATACCTCATACTTCTTTAACATAAAAAATAATTGTTGTATATATCTACAGTTGGTTAACAATGATAAGTGCTACAGTTTGTTTGTGTCAATTACTTGTACTTGTACTGTGTTACATGAAAAACAGAATAAATTTAGAATTAAGTATGTCATAAAAATATATAAACTGATATTGATTAAAGTGGGTATGTGTTGTTTTATTTAGAAATACCATTGCCTCTATACAAGCACTTCAAATAGATTTCTTCTCAGACTATGAATCGTACGGAACTATTAAAAATAACAATTACAGGCAACGTATGCACCGCGATGTAGGCAAAATGATACACTAAGTCCCTACATAGGTATTTTATGACTCGCCCACAGCTACACTAATAAAATTTATATGTTTCTAATTTTTCGTGTGATAATCAAGTGCTTTAAGGTCACATACGAGCGAATTTATCAATTTTAATTCATCATTGTGAATGTTAGAAAAGAAAGGTGAAATCATAATAGAAGCACAAGTAAATTGTTGAAATATTAAGATTTTTATAAAAATGTATAAACTTAGCCATAAGCCCAGCACCAAAACACAGGATGCAATAACCATTAGCGAAATCAATTAAAATTGTTTATGTCTGCAAAGAGTCCAATGACAAAGCTATGGAATTCATGGTCGAGATGATTCGCCCACGCGAATTCATCATACTTCAGTGGAAGACTGAAGGTTGAAAAACACCGCCCACGCATATCCTGTAGATGTTTTGACATCATTATAAATACTGGATCACAGCCTCACACCGCACTCTTTTGCTAGCTTTCGTCCTGATAACTTGTATTAAAAACTGTCTAATATTATAAATGTGTAAAATTTAAAAATTTATTTTAATAAATTTATTTTTTATAAATAATTAAAAACCAAATTATTTTTCTCACACCACTTGACTTTCTAAACTTTATCTAACAGATTTGAGTGACCACGAAAGTGTTAAAATGTAATTTCAGAAGATTTAATATTTTGTTGAAAAACGTAAGAGTAATTTTTAAATTTTAAGTAACTAAATTTTCGTAGTGTCACATATGTCAGCTTTCTAAAGCTAAATTTCGAATTATGATCCAAATAAAATTTCTTACTTTAATTCTATGTAAATATATTACGTTACACGAAATATTAAGAAATACCTGGGAGTTTTTTTCAAAATGGCGCACGTGGAACGGCGTGGTTTCTGGCGAAATTTTGAAAAAGCTCCATATTGACCGTACTACGCTGCCTATTCTTGTAATTTTTTATTAAAAATACGAACAGAATACGCTACTCTGGCGAAATTGCTTTATATGCAGAGAACGCCAATAACTAAGAAGAAGAAGAAATACCTAATTCATAGACAAAGCACTGCCGTTAAACTTCTAACTTTCTGAAAATAGCTCACGGTGTACTTTATCTATCCATACAGCAAAAACGACCATTTTTAATATTACGAAATACTTAGCCACACCCTTAGCACAGCTCTAAAACTTCTAACTTTTTGACATTAGCTCATAATGCACTTTATCTATCCACTCATCAAAAAACAAACAGCTTTAGAATTATCAAAACCTTTTTATGAAATTTAATGTCCCACGACCAAACTGTTATTTTTTTTAAATTTTCGTAGAATCCCTTATGTTAAATTTCTAAAAAATTTACAACGTGAAGTTAAGTTAGTTCTAATTATGAACCAATCAAAATTTCAAATTTTAATTCTATATACAGTGTGTTACACGAAATATTAAGAAATACCTAGTTACACCCTTACCACAACCCTAAAACTTCTAACTTTTTGACAATAGCTCACAATCCATTTTGTCTATCCACTCATTAAAAAAGGAACAGCTTTAGAATTATCAAAACTTTTTTATGAAATTTAATGTCCCACGACCAGACTGTTATTTTTTTTAAATTTTTGTAATATCCCTTATGTTATCTTTCTAAAAATTTTACAACGCGAGCTTAAGTTAGTTCTAATTATAAACCAATCAATATTTCAAATTTTAATTTTATATACAGCGTGTTACACGAAATATTAAGGAATACCTAGCCACACCCTTAGCACAGCCCTAAAACTTCTAACTTTTTGACAATAGCTCACAATGCACTTTATCTATCTACTCACCAAAAACGAAGATCATTGGAATTATCGTAAGTAATTTTTTTCTGGCTACGCGACTAATAAAGATGGAAAGAGAGGAGGAGATCGCGATACTGACCGGTCAATTCGTCGATGGTAAAAAGACCGTCCGGATTGCCGGCCACAATGCGGTAGGTGAGAGCCTCGGGGTATGGAGCGGCGTCGGCGTCATGTGCGTGGACATTCAACACGTGCGTGCCACCCGCACAGTGCTCCACCAGATCGGTCTCGTACGCAGCGCGGTCCGGCCATGGCACCATGTCGTTCTCGTTGAGTACGTCCACGTACAGCTGCGTGCAGGCATGACGCGGCGCGAGCCCGTGGTCTTGTGCACACACCGTCAGCCAGTGGTGAGACGTCGTTTCACGATCCAGTGGCGCCATGGTGCGCACCTCGCCTGCACACAGTCACACGGCGAGGTATGAGGAAGTGAGAACGGACAGGAATGATCGCGGTCAAGACTACTAACCGGCATCATCAATAGTGAAGCGGCCGAGGCCGGAGCCCGCCAGCAAATAATAGGCGAGGCGCGAGTCGCGGCCCGGTGCATCACCGTCAGTCGCGTTGACGACGAGCACGGCGGTGCCGGGTGGGCTGTTTTCACGCACGGCAGCGACGAGCACGCGCTCTAGAAACTGCGGCGCGTGCGCATTTTCGTCTACATCTAGCACCTCCACAATTACGACGGCCTCACTCCAGAGCGGCGGGCGGCCGCCATCCGAAGCACGCACTGTTACACCGTATACCTGCCAAAAGCAAATATCGTTATACTGATTGTAAAGAATTAGTCCAAGTGCGAGTCAAAATTTTGTGCATATGCCTTGTACCTATGTGGGCAATAACTGTTCTACCGAAACGGTCACCCTCCGTGGGTAACATATTTTTATTTAATTAATTTCTATTAATTCCATGATCCCTCACTTCTGATACCTCCAATATTGGTAGGTCTGACACAGTAATGCCATCCGCAAAGCTTATTGTCTCCACCTGTGATTTTGTGCCAAGAACAATACAGGTACTTTTGGACGAATTGATATGCAAGCCGTGGTTGCTGGACCAGTCTGCCATTGCTATCAAATCCACATTGATATCATGTACTGCTCTTTTTATAGATACAACGTCATTTGGCGTATGAAGGTAGAGCTGGGTATCATTCCTAGTGCCGAACTATATTTTATATAATATTATAATAATAATAATATTATTAATAATGTTATTTATTCGATACGGCAAAATAATAAAAATAAAATAAAATAACACATATATAAGACAGTTTGGAAAAAGCTGTGGTCAAAACAAACAAATGAACAGAGAAAAACGAAAACTTTTAAGGATTTTTGTCATAGTTGTCATTGGAAATGACTTTCATTTCGTTGGACTATAGGGGATCATTTGGGAGTTTTGTGAGACAGGCAGATTGCACGAAGAGTTTTCGAGAGATCGGAATGAACGTGGTGTCAAAAGACGCAGCTCAGCGAGCTCTACAAGATAGCAAAAGACAATTTGGAAAAAGTTCAAAAACAATAAAATTATCGGCAAAAAACGAAAAAATCGCAATTTTTTCCCCCGATTTTAATTTTGGAAGCCCGATATCTCGAGAACTAGGTCCGATTAAGAAAAAAATAAAAAACGGCTCGGGGTAATTAGACGGGGGATCGATTGAGACTAAAATTGTTAGAATTGGACAACCGGAAATAGTGGTTAAGGGTGCCCTTAGTTGGAAGTCGGATATGCGTCGGTGTTACATTTCGTACTAATTCGGTTTGATCGATCTAAATGTCGTACAAAATGTTATATTTCGAACTTTTAAGCTTATTCAGATACAGTTGTGTTATTTTTATTGTGAAAAAAATTTATTTCGAAAAATATTATCCAAAATATGTGTGTTTATTCCGTTAGGTTCATTTCCAATGTCGTAAGAAGTTCTTGCGAAAGCAGAAGGTCCGTAGGTTTTTTAGAGCAGACGCTACGGTATTCGATGTGGCATAACTACTTAAATCTTCCTAAACGTAGAGAAAAATAGGTGCATTCATTGGTATAGGCCTTTTCAAATCTGTCACATTGCTCTACTCTGGCACTTACCTGGCGCTCCTCAAAGTCAAGCGGCGCGGCGGTCCGCAGCACACCAGAGGCGGCATCCACGGCGAAGGTGGCGTCTTCGGCGGCGGTTTCGGCAAGCGCATACCGCACGCGACCACCCTCGCCAAGATCAGGGTCGCGTGCCTCTAGCACTGCCACGAGAGTACCCACGGGCACGTCTTCACGCACACGAGCCGCCCATGTGGAGAGTGCAAATGCAGGTGCATTGTCATTTACGTCATCGACGGTAACGCGCACAAGTGCCTCCGCGTAGAGGCCACCGCCATCCGTAGCGCGGACCACCAGCTCGTACAATGCGCGCCTCTCCCGATCGAGCGGAGCGCACACTCGTAGCACACCCGTGTCGCGTTCGACACAGAATTCACGATCGGCTGCATCCTGCAACGAGTAAACGACGCGCGCATACTCGCCGTCATCGCGGTCAGTGGCATTGACACGGAAAATGGCGGTTCCATTAAGAGCGTTCTCAGTGACGCGAAAACTGGCCAACGACTTTTCGAAGACGGGCGCGTTGTCGTTGACGTCAAGCACGGTGACGGGTAACAAGCGCGAAGCGGTACGCGGTGGCTGACCCAAATCGTAAACCGTCACGTTGAGGTAATAATCAGCCTCGCGCTCACGGTCCAAATACCCGATCAGCGTGATCTCACCAGTCTCGGGGTCAATACGGAATGCAGAGTCTGGGTCACCTGCTGAGATGGTGTACGCAAGCAGTCCGTTGTAGCCGAGATCGCGGTCACGCGCGCGGAGCTTCACCAACGTCGTGCCGAGCGCAGCTGACTCATTTACCTTCACTTCGACCGGGAAATCGACAAATTCGGGAGCATGCATATTTTCGCCGTAACGACTTGGTGTGAGCGCGAACTCTTCAAGCGCCGGCATGGGAGGCACGTTGCTGCGGTCGGCGGCAGCCATTGCATCGGTAAGGTGGCGCGCAACACCTGTGTCACGGCATTCGAGGGCGGCGTTTCGTTCAACTCCAGCACGCACCAAATGAAAAACTAGCGACGCTGTGTCAGCAAAGTGCATGCCGTCCGTAGCAGTAACGTTGAGTACGCGTGTGTCGTCACCGGCGTCGGACAGTTCACAAGCAAGGCTCAACACACCGGTCGCGGCATCGAGCGCAAAGCAGCCGTCATCGTTGCCAGCAACAACGCGATAGGATACAACACTCCCTGCGTCCAGGTCGATTGCGGACAGCGTAATAAGCTCGGCACCGGGCGACAGTGTGCGAGGTAATTGGCCCTCGCAGTCGATACGCTCGAACTCTGGCCGATTGTCGTTAAGATCACGCAGCCGAACCGTAACCCGCATCTCGGCCTGGCGACGGTAGGGCGCACCCCAGTCGGAGGCACGTACGCGCAACACGTACTCCCGACGCATGGTTTCGTAGTCGAGCAGGCGTGTGGTACGCACGGCGCCCGAAAAATGGTCCACTTCAAACGGTACAGGCCGCAGGTTCGCGACACTGTACGAGACGTATCCGTTCTCACCAGAGTCAGCGTCACGCGCTGTCAGTCGTGCCACCAGCGCACCGCTTGGCCGGTTTTCGTCAATATCGACCAGCAGTTCGTCGCGGTCGAACACTGGATCGTTGTCGTTGGCATCGAGAACGGTTACCTCGACCTTAGCAGAAGATTGACGGCGCGCACCCGCCCTGCCCTGGTCCACGGCCGACACGGTGAGCGTGTAGCGCGCGCGCACTTCGGCGTCCAGCAGCACGGCCGTGTACAGCACGCCTGTGTCTGCGTTCACGCGGAACTCGCCGCCTTCGTTACCCCCGACAACTTCGATGTAGACACGTGCGTTGCGTCCCGCGTCTGCATCCGTTACTTTGAGTCGCACGAGTGGCGTGCCCGGCGGTGCGCTCTCTGATACGCTTGCCTCATACAGTTCGCGACCGAATACTGGCGCGTTATCGTTTACATCGGCGAGTCGCACCGCAAGCGTGTAGTATGCGCTGCGTGGCGGGAGGCCAGTATCGGTTGCGCGCAGAGTAAGGTTGTAGCCACGTGGCGTACGTTCTCGGTCGAGCAGTGCGTGCACGCGGACTTCGTATTCTCCGGCGCGCGTAGCGGGTCGCACGCGAAAGTGCCCGTCTGGATCTCCGTCGACAATGTCGAGGTTCGCGATTTCACCATGCACACCTTCATCAGTGTCAGTCACCCGAACGATAGCGTAGATTTCACCAGCAGCGGTGTTTTCGGCGAGCTCCGGCAGACGCTCTACGTTGATGCGCGGCGCATGCAAGTTGACTGGGCGCACACGCACCATGAGGCGAGCACGCGCAGTGTGTGAGGCAAGCGCGGCGGCCGGCAGTGAGTCGCGCACCAACAGCGAACCACGATCCTGGGCAACCACAGTGAGGCGATGTTCGGGGCGATCGACGTGCGCAAGTGGCCTCGTAAGACTGACAATGCCTGTGGTTGGGTGCACGGCAAATTGATCGCTTGGTTCAGTGAGACTATAGTAGAGTTCACCGGCCAAGCCGAGGTCGGCGTCTTCGGCAAACACGCGCGCCACGCTTGAATGCACGGCAGCGTCCTCTGGTACGACCGCCTCGTATTCAGTCGGGTAGAAAAGGGGGCCCAAATCGTTAACGTCGGTAACAGTAAGCGTGACCACGACGTCGGCCTCGAGTGGAGCGGGCGTGGGTGTGGTCTCAGCATTGTAGGTGAGAGTAGCACGCACCTCGAGCCGGTACGTGTCTCGTCGTTCGCGATTGAGCACATCGGCGTGACCGGCGCGAGTACGGATCGAAAGAAAACAGAAGTCTCCGACTGTGCGGTCCTCGGCTTTAAAGAACTTGTCTTTGTCTCCAGCGCGAATACGATAGCGCACGCGCAGGCCCTGGTCGGCGGCCGGCAGCCACACGCCGAGAGGATCCTCATCAGGCGGTTGAGCGGCGTAGGTGCGCGGACCGCTGTTCTCGGGTATGGTCACATTGTAAAGCGAGTGCGCAAAATGGAACTGGAAGGATCTGTGCTGTCTTGAGTCGGACACACTGGCCGGCGGAGGTGGCCCAGGCCCGCAACGTGCACACCAAGCGCACGCCGCCAAAACTATCCACGTGGCCAACATTTGCGGCACCTGCACAAAAATAAAGCGGTTTAATGATCGTTTCCAAATTGGAATAAAATTTGAACAAACAAAACATAAATAAAACGACTATCCATTTTTAATGCTGAATTTCTGTTTAGCAACTTAAGTGCACACTAAAACCGAATCCTTTTTCGTCAAAATATGGAAAGGTATATTTGTTCACACAAAATTGCATACATTTGTATTTATTAACCCCGACGCAAAAAAAAGGTGTAAGTTTGACCTGTGTGTGTATCTGTCTACTTGTGTATCTGTATATCTGTCCGTAGCATCGTAGCTCCCAAACGGATGAACCGATTTGGATGCGGATTTTTTTATATGAAAGGTGAATTAGTCGGGAGTTTTCTTAGCTATGTCTGATGAAAATCAGTCCAAGATGGCTGCCGCCACAAAAGGGCGGATATCGTATTTTTTCACTACTCCATCAATATGGGTATCAAATGAAAGGGCTTGATTAGTATAATACTATACACAAAAAACAATTAAGAAAAACATATATTTAAATAAAATAAAAAGAGGGAGTTTCTTGCCGGTTCTTCTCCTTCTAGTTTTTGAATCGGTACCTAATCAATTTATTTTGACTTTCAATAAGTGTGTGTAAACATGGTGTAAACATCTTATATTGAATATAAACTTTTTGAATTTCAATTTGAATAGAATACATGTTTTCATTCTATTGTAGCGGTGTAACTATATAGAGATAGGATCGTACATGCTGGTATATGCCTCCTTGGTATAATATGTCTATGGCGGGACCTCACAACGGCGGCGCGGCGACACGACACGACGCGCTTGATGTAAAAATTAGGCAGAAGTTATCATTTGTATACAAAGAAATATTTTAGTTGGTTCTTATGTATATATTCTTCACTTTTTCAAATATTTACAGATTTGGAAATAACATACATTAAAAATACTACAAGTAGGATGAACATAATCATATTACATTTAAATCTAATTCACATGTTCGATGCAACAAGCTGATACGACCCTACGACAGAAAAAACACTACGGCATAGGTATAGTTCCAATCAACCTTTATGGCGGATGTGAACATATGCACAAGTCGCGTCGCAGTAACCAGTTTTAGGTATAGCGGGACGCAGTGGAGCGAGGGGCATATGACTGAACCTGCGCAAGCACGCGTAAAGCGTTGTACTCCGATCCGCCATAAAGTTTGATTGGAAATATACATTGCTCTGCTACCCGTGCGAAGTCGGGGCGGGTCGCTAGTAAAATGATAAACCTTGCTACTTAAATAACGAAGCGGTCAGTTGACGTCAAGAATGTAGTTGGACCACATATATTTCACTGTTTTACTAGTTTACCGTGAGTTTACCTCTTTGTCGAGTAGGTGTGTATTTAAGTTTGTTTTCAAATTTTTTCGTTTTACCAAAAAAACATTATAACGGAGAGAAGAATTTGTCGCAATTATAAAGAATGTTCTCAGAAGAACTAAGAGTAGGCAAAACAAAAAGTGGTTTGGAAAACCTTCCTGTCCCCGACCCACGGAAAGAACGTGTAAATAAATTAAGAAAAAAAAATACAATTACAAACCCACTTAATTAAAAATCCAAAGCCAAAGAATTATATATACACGCATGCACACACCTTCCCACACAAACACACACACACTATGGTAGAAATTGACAAAAAAAACTAACTTTTAAAAAGTATAAAATAATACAAGTTTATTAATTGTCTAATGATTTTTGATCCTTAAAAGCGTCGGGGACCGCTAAGTAAACTTAAAATACCTAATAATTAGCGGTCCGACGCTTTTAAGGATCCAAAATCATTAGACAATTAATAAACTTGTATTATTTTATACTTTTTAAAAGTTAGTTTTTTTGTGTCGGGGGTTTTTTAAATTTTAAATTTAATTTTTATTTAAAAATTTTTAAACTTTTATTTAGTTAAACCAATTCATACATGATCCGACAAAAAAATAATTTTCAAGTTTTCATTTCGTTAGTTAATATTCCTCATTCCCATTCAATATAGTGAACATTATGCTACTAGTCAAGCCCTTTCATTTGCTACCCATATTGAGGGATTTGTGAAAAAAATGTAATTCCACATTTTGTAGTGGCGGCCACCTTAGATTTGAAATTTGTCATAATGTATAGTATTCTACTAGTCAAGTCCTTTCGTCTGATAGGTACCCATACTGATGTGCTCCGGACCAACTGACCACCAAAAGTCACCACTAGTGGTCAGTTGGCACTTCAATTTCTCAACTGGCTACCAGTGATCAAATGACACAATAGTATTCCCATTTCACCACCAGTGGTGTGAATTCTCCCATTTGACCACTGGTGATGAATTGGGCATAGAACTACTGGGGGTCGATTAGGAACAATTTTTAATCTTATTTATGAGTCCCTGTAAGTTGACTGTCGTCGAGTAGGCCTTCGAGTCCGATTGGACGCTGCGAGCGTATAGATAAGTTAATAAGATATTTTTCTAAATTTTATTACAGAGGGGTTTACAAACAAAAATAAAATATAAAAATAGTATTTGGGAAATAACACCTCAAGTTTTAATTTTTATAGATTTTCATGTTATTTTCATTAAATTGTAACGCGTAGACGACGATTTTATACGACTTTTTTTGCGTTTATTCACCATGGAACACATACTTTTTACAGTACTATTTAAATAATAAGACAATTTTTTGTACATTTACAAATATACTATATGCCTCGTACGTTTGATTTTTCTGTAATTGGTATTCGCTACCAGTTCGCTAAAAAAAACCCTGAAAAATCTATTCTTTCGTGCTTACTCCAAAACGTATGTTTGAATTTATGTTTTACTTATTTATATTATGTTGTTATCTAAATGAAATATCATAGATTTACTAGATAAATAGGTTATGTATGACTATGCATTAAAAAATTTAGAATATATTAATGGTTATTGAGTTGACTTGAAAAAATAATGCTTTTCATTTCAAATCAGTAGGGAGCCTTTCATTACCTATGATTCTTAATAGACATATACCACTTAATTTGTCGTTTCATTATAAGTTAGAGGAAAATTATACCTGCGTCATTGTCATTATTTGCTGGGTTAATCTGCAGCCTCCAAGCAGACTATTTCTAACGGTTTAATTGTGTATTACACGTTTTTGTATTAATAATAAAGGTTAAAGCCTTTATCTTTATAATAATCATTGAGAAATTGACTGCCAAATTGCCACCAGTGGAGAGATTTGATAGACCATCTCACCCCTAAATCTCACCACCAGTGGTCAGTTGAAATGAAAAATTTTTCAATTCACCACTGGTGATGAATTGGGAAAAAATTGCTCCCAATTGACCACCAGTAGTCAGATGGGAAATTTTTTGTCTCAACTGACCACTGGTGGTGAGATTTGGTGGTGAAATGGTCCTAAGTGTACTGATGGAGTACTAAGTGTACTGATGGAGTAGTGAAAAAAATGTAATTCGCCATTTTGTGTTGGCGGCCATCTTGCATTTGAAATTTGTCATAATGTATAGTATTCTACTAGTCAAGTCCTTTCATTTGATACCCATATTGATGGAGCAGTGAAAAAAAAATGTAATTCGCCATTTTGTGTCGGCAGCCATCTTAAATTTGAAATTAGCCACTGTGTATAGTAGTCTACTAGTCAAGTCCTTAGATTTGATTTGATACCCATATTGATGGAGTAGTGAAAAAACGTTATTCGCCACTTTGTGGTGGCGGCCATCTTGGATTTGAAATTAGTCATAGTGTACAGTATTCTACTAGTCAAGTCCTGTGATTTGATACCCATATTGATGGAGCAGTGAAAATAAAAGTTAATTCGCCATTTTGTGCTGGCGGCCATCTTGGATTTGTAATTAGTCATAGTGTACAGTATACTACTAGTCAAGTCCTTTGATTTGATACCCATATTGATAGAGCAGTGAAAAAAATATGTAATTCGCCATTTTGTGGTTGCGGCCATCTTGGATTTGAAATGAGTCATAGTGTACAGTAGTCTACTAGTCAAGTCCTTTGATTTGATACCCATATTGACGAAATAGTGAAAGAAAATATAATTCGCCATTTTGTGCTGGCGGCCATCTTGGATTTCAAATTAATCATAGTGTATGAGTATTATACTAGTCAAGTCCTTTAATTTGATACCCATATTGATGTAGTAAAAAAAATGTTATTCGCCGTTTTGAGCTGGTGGCCATCTTGGATTTTAAATTTGTCATAGTGTATAGTATTCTACTAGTCAAGTCCTTTCATCTGATACCCATATTGATGGAGTACTGAAAAAAAGTGTAATTCGCCATTTTGTGCTGGCGGCCATCTTGGATTTGAAATTTGTCGTAGTGTATAGTATTCTGCTAGTCAAGTCCTTTCATTTGATACCCATATTGATGGAATAGCAAAAAAATATGATATCCGCCGTTTTGTGGCGGCGGCCATCGTGGATTAATTTCCATCAAACAAAGCTAAGAACACTCCCGACTAATTCACCTTTTATATTAAAAAAAACCGCATCTAAATCGGTTCATCCGCTTGGGAGCTACGATGCCACGGACAGATACACAGATACACACACACGTCAAACTTATAACACCCTTCTTTTTTCGTCGGGGGTTAAAAAATTATCTATACTATATATACTATATACTTATACTATATACTTATACTATATACTATTATACTATACTATATAATATTATAAAGCTGAAGAGTTTGTTTGTTTGAACGCGCAAATCTCAGGAACTACTGGTTCGAATTGAAAAATTCTTTTTGTGTTGGGTAGTCTATTTATTGAGGAAGGCTATAAGCTATATGTATAAAATAATTCTATCTGTGTGTCTGTCTATTCGAGCAAATCACCAAAACGGCTTAACTGATTTTGATGAAACTTCACAGATGTGGAAAGGAAGTGGTCAAAAGTGACAAAACAAAAGTTTTTATATGTCTATATGTACGTCCATCTGTCTATTGGAGCAAATCTCCAAAACGGCTAAACCGATTTTGATGAAACTTCACAGATGTGGAAAGGAAGTGGTCAAAAGTGACATACGCTACTTTTTGTCTGGCTGTCTGTACGTCTATGTGTCTATTCGAGCTAATCTCCAAAACAGCTGAACAGATTTTAATGAAACTTTGCAGACGTGAAAGAAGGTTGTCAAGAGTGACATCAGCTACTTTTTGTGGCTGTGTGTCGTTTGTCCTCACTGATCTATCAACGTAGATAAAAACGAAACTACTAAATCTAGGAAGCCGAAATTTGGAATAGTGTTTTATTTTATAACGTGAGTATTAATTTTTTAAGAAAGGAATATTTGGAAATTTCAAATTTAAGGAGGGAGGGATGGAGGGGCTTTGTATGAGAGTTAATGACGTGTTTCAGGGTTTTCGGATTTCCACATTTTAAGGGTGGGTAATGGGAGGTGAAAAGTATGGTAGTATCGGTTTTCTTAAAGGAGTGGGAGAGTGAAGATTGAAAGTTTGAATGGGTGTACCCAATATTAGTTTCAGCAAAAAGTACGTATAAACCATTTCGAATGTTAATACTACCTAAAACAGGAATGTGTAGTCTACGCAAGCGAAGCTGCGGGCGGTCGCTAGTATTATATATTGGGGAATAATAGAAAATGGTATGAAGATAGTCCATGGAAGTAGTAGACAATTATAGAAATGGTATTCAATGGCAGAAAATGGTAAGTTAAGGTCATAACACCCCTCTTTTGTCATTGAAAATGTTGTCATTGAAAATGACTATCAAATCCATTTCACGGGAGACGCATTTTTAGCCATAACTCCGAGGGTATGGGGTCTAGCTAAGATTTTAAGGTTTTAAAAGATCAATAATTTAGTTGCGCATCGTATGACACCAAAATTTTAGAAATCGGTTTTGTAATTTTTGAAAAAAATTGGAAAATGTAAAAAAATCGGTATTTTTTCGGATTTTTTTTACCAAACCCAAAATATTTCGAGAACGGACACCGATATCGAAAATCAAAAAAAATAGAATCTCAGCCATTAACGTAGCTACGGTTTGAGACCAAGTTTTTGGTAATCGGTTGGGAATTGTAAGAGAAATTATTTCCGATGAGATGAGATTTTTTGGTCGATCGCTGGTGTTTGCGGATATAAGTTACTATATTTCAGAGGGTATTCGTCGGATCGCTTTGCAGTGTTATACAAAAGGTTAGAGGGCGTCGGCAGTTACAGTTTGAGACCAAAATTTTGGAAATCGGTTGGAAATCGAAGAAGAAATTTGACATCACATGTTAGATTTTATGGACGATCGGGAACTTGTTAACATTACGGTCATCGCCTTTCGGCCTGTATTCGTTCGAATGCTTCATTATCGAGTTCAAAACGTTTAAGGATATCAGAGGCTGCAGTTTAAATCGTGGCAATGCCACGATTTCGTGACAATAAAACGAAATAATATGTGAAAATCGGATTTGAGTAGGTTCATTTTCAATGAAACCGATGGTTGCGGGAACTGCAAGATCTGTGGATTTTTTTCATCGGGGGTTAAAAAGCGTATGACATGGTATGAAATAAAATGGTGTAATTGTCATTGTATTTATTATTATATAAGTTCTGGGGGGTACAGATTATGAAACTTACATTTTCAAAAATTACGTCGACACCACATTGACACTGACTGATAAGACTGTCAACGCTAAACTGGTCATGGTACTATGTTCCTAGATTTTGGAGATCGTTGATTACGAAACTGAAATTATTGCTTTCCGCCTCTCTTAACTTCTATATATCGTACTGTCGCTTTGTAACGCGTGTCTGCTCCTAATAAAAGCAGCGTGATGATACATACCGACCACCTGTCGAACTATATTACTAATTTGAATATCAAAGTTTAATCTAAATCAATTTATTTCTTCCATGTCAAGGTCACTTCGTCATAGTTTTAGTTACTTAGTATAAAAAGAGTGGAAGGGGAATGAAGATTGAAAGTTTGAATGGGTGTAACTAAAATTGGTTCCAGCAAAAAGTAGGTACGTATAAACCATCTCGAACGTTAATAGTACCTATAACAGGAATTTGTAGTCTACGCAAGCGAAGCTGCGGGCGGTCGCTAGTAGTTTATAAGCAGACAAAGCCTTTTTACAGCTGATACATATTACATTTTTCTTTGTTTTTAATATAAGTATTATAATATTGGACAATGCCTGTTTACAGCTGAATTAGGTACTTGACATTTCAATAGAAATATGACATAAAAATATTCATTATTTAAATAATTCTAATTGTTGACAATGCTCTTTACAGCAGCTATCCTTCAGGACATACCATAGAACATACATTTTGGAGCTGATCTGTTTTTTTTTGTTATATGCATTTTTAATTATCTTTTAGCTGATGGGATAATGGTGCGGATTTTGTTGTGTCTGGCCTGTTTCAGTATCTTTTCAATTTTTTATAGATGATATGGATTAGTTGTGCCATCTCATGGAATACAATTGATTATTGTTGTTGGGTCTAGTACTTAGTGACTGTTTGATTATGTGTAATGATTGTTAGTAATAGTAGATATAATGGATTGTATATGTACAGGAAATGACAAGGTTGAGTAACAAGGTATCAAGTGTACCTATAACCAATAAACAGTATGAGTATGAGTATTGTAAAGTTAAATATTCCCTCTAGATCCCTTAGACTTTCCCCAACTTTGTTCACACCTAGCTTGCAATAATTTTTAATAGCTCATCTAAAACATATTGATATATTTGATGCCAGGGTGGGTTAAACGCGGCGCGAATTGCCACGGGGTTTCTTCGAATAAGTTTTTCTTGATATGTATACATGTGTAATTTCTTTATCAGTTAAACTATAATTTTATAAACTAAGTGACCACGAACGTATTTAAAATTTGTTCACTCCATTGATCTATTAATTTATTTCTATTTGTGAGAACCTGTAATTGCCTTTTTGTCTTTTATTTATAAGTCTAGTACATAATAGTTTGCTGTTGATCTTCCTAAAAAAAGACTGCCCTATGCTCTATAGGCCATTTTTTTAGAGTTACAGACTATTTTTCACCCTTTCTTGAGTACTGAATTGGGGTGATGTTTATCACTACATATCATAAAATAAAGCCCCCAGCCTCGTCTGTCTGTCTGAACGCGATAAACTCAAAAACTACAAAATAGATTGACATATGTTTGATACCGATGGACGGAGTGATTCAAGAGGAAGGTTTATGTGTATAATTCATTAATGTTTTGTACAAATTAGTTGAAATATGACGGTTATTGTTGAAGACGTCAGAAAAAAAATGCCCACTGACAGCTTTCATCGAAAACGCTGCCTAATCCCTTTGCGATATAACAAAATAACGTATGGAGGGATTATTTCTCTTTCATAGAACTAAACAAAAGTCAGCAATGGCATATGTCTGTCTTTTATGGATAGCTTACTACATAATAATAATAATACATGAGACTTCCCACACAGCGCCATCTAGTCCCAAAGTAAGCAAGTATTATGCTTGTGTTATGGGTTACTAGACAACTGATATACATACTTAAATATTCTTTATGATATATACATATATAAATATTTTTGCGAAGACACCACATACATATAACAACCAAGACCCGGTACCAGTATCAATATTCATCATATAAATACTGACCCGACCTGGGATTCGAACTCGGGACCTCCAGCTTCGTAGGCAGGGTCGCTACCTACTAGGCTAAGCGGTCGTCTATACCTATTTTTATGTTTAAAAAATGATGTCATATGATATGGTAATTGGAAAGCAATTTATACTCATATAAAATTAATCGTTACCATATTAAATACGGTATTTACATTAAGCATTTCATGCACATTATGCCCTTTACACCATACTATTTAAATTATTTATTTACGAATTATTGCGAAAATAAATAAAATAAAATAGAGAAGTCAGAAAACAAATGTAAAACTGTGTGGCAAATCATACGTACTGAAACAGGCAAAATGAAGCCTCCCGACAACGAATTTGCCTTACGGGTGGATGACAGAACTGTTACTTCAGCAATCGACGTCGCTCGCGAATTTGATTCTTTTTTCCAAAATATAAGCATTAAAATCACGGAACATTTGGGTTCATCTCCTGACCGTGCTGTAACTTTGTTAAAGGAAAACGTACCGACTCAGGGGTCGGAGTTCAGGTTTAAAAAAATAAATTCTTTTAATATTATTAAAACTTTTCAATCTTTAAAAATTAAAAAGACCGAGGATTTATGGGGGCTGTCGGTGAAAGTTATAGGTTCTGTTGTTCACATTATAGCACCATACTTGTCGAGTATATTTAACGAATGTATTAAAGCGGGCATATTTCCTAATTTAATGAAGTATAGCAGAATAATACCTCTGTTTAAATCTGGTGATAAAAAAGACCCCACTAATTATAGACCAATAGCAGTGTTGCCCACATTAAGCAAAATTTTCGAAAAAATCATGCTCGATCAAATGCTTTCTTATTTTATGTCCCATAATTTACTTCATTCTAGACAATTCGGTTTTACGAAAGGAAGATCCACAACAGACGCAGGCATTTTACTTTTGAAACATGTTTTTGATGCATGGGAAAATTCTAAAAATGCTATAGGGGTCTTTTGTGATTTATCGAAGGCATTTGATTGTGTTGATCATCGGACATTGTTGCTTAAATTAAAACATTATGGTTTAAATAATTGTGCTAACAATCTAATAGAATCATACCTCTGTAATAGAATTCAAAAAGTTGATATTAATAGAGTTAAATCGAAGGGTTCTATTGTGAAAATGGGAGTTCCTCAGGGATCTATATTGGGTCCCTTTCTGTTTTTAGTGTATATTAATGACTTACCTTACTTGGTAGAAAAATCTGCCGAGATAGTGTTGTTTGCTGATGACACTTCTCTCGTATTTAAAATTAATAGAAATGAAGAGGAATTCTCAACAGTAAACTCTTCACTTTTGCAGGTCTTAAATTGGTTCAACGCTAATAACCTATTATTAAACGCAAATAAAACAAAATGTTTAAAATTTACATTGCCCAATGTTAGACAAGTTGATGTCAATTTGAGACTTGGAGGAGATTCATTAAGTTTTGTTAATGAAACTGTGTTCTTGGGCATTACTATCGACGCAAATTTACAATGGGGTCCTCATATTATGAGGGTGGCTGGTAAACTGAGCTCTGCTGTTTTTGCAATTAGGCAAATAAGAAAACTAACCGATGTGCCTACAGCGAGGCTGGTTTATTTTAGCTACTTTCATAGCATAATGTCATATGGCATTCTGCTATGGGGAAAGGCCGCTGACATTCAAACAATATTTGTTCTGCAGAAAAGGGCTATTCGAGCTATATATAAATTAAAATCTAGAGATAGTGTAAAGGCTCATTTTAGAGAAGGTAATATTTTGACAGTCCCTTGTCAGTATATTTATGAAAATATAATTTATGTACATAAAAACTTAAATGCTTTCTCTAGGGTGGGTGATGGCCACAACTTAAATACAAGACATAAGCATATGTTATCAATTCCCAGGTTCAGGCTCTCAAAAGTTAATAATTCTTTCATGGGAAATTGTATCCGTTTTTATAATAAAATTCCAAAAGAAATGTTAGACTTGAATTCTAATCAATTTATAAAGCGAGTTAAAGTCCAACTCATGAAAAAAGCTTACTATTGTATTACCGAGTATTTAAATGATAAGTGCGCATGGACATCATTGTAATAGTTGTAAGACTTTAAATTAAAAAAAAAAAAAACAATTAAGAAAAACATATATTTAAATAAAATAAATAGGGAGGAGTTTCTTGCCGGTTCTTCTCCTCCTAGTTTTTGAACCGGTACCTAATCAATTTTTACGACTTTCAATAAGTGTGTGCAAACATCTTATATTGAATAAAAACTTTTTGAATTTTGAATTTTGAATTTTAAAAATAAAAACTATCAAGCGACAAGCGGCCGGTAAAGTTGGGCTGAGGTTATCAATATTGTATAGCGGCTAAAGCAGCCGGACTAAAGCGGCCGCAAATCACGAGATAGTGGTATACGAGGATCGAGGTGCAAACCTGTTTCCTCCCTACCACAACGGCGACATCTTCGATCGACAGCTGGGGACAGCCAGTGGAGTCCACGCTCAGCGGCTCTGAGCGCCTTCAACTGAAAATGGCCGAGAGAAGGTCTGCGGAAAGAGAAGAAAGGAAGCAATGGTACCGAGGGGGTGAGTCCGAGTCATCGGGGAAAATAGCAGCCTTCCTCAAAACGTTCGCGTCGGCAGCAATGACAATACCGGGAGCGGCCGCCGACAAGGTCAAAAAAATTGTCGCAATACCAAAAACGGCGGCCGCCGAAAAAACTACCCAAACGGTTGCAAAAACCAAGCCCACGAGGGCAGACATGGGGCAGGTCGACCCACCGCAACTAATGGCGACCAAGGGGCCAAGGGACCACATGGTCAATGCCTTCCTCGAATTCAAGGCACTGACAGCAGCAACAAAAAAAGTGAACCTCCAAACGTGCAAGAACATTCTGCTAGCGTTTAGGAGGGGAAACGAGGGGCTGCTGAAGGTGCGAATCGAGGAGGCGGACGCCACCATATATAACAACGAAACCTCGGAAACCCTTCGTGGAAAGCCGATGAGTAAACATATGGTGGCGTACAATTGGACATGTGGTTTCGTGGCCCTGGACGCAAAAGAGTCTGCGAAAACGGGTGTACCCAAATACTTAGCCCCTCCCAATGACCCGACAGTGGTCACCGCCCGGTGCACAAAGATCGCGCTGGAACCCGGAGTCATGTTAAAGGCGGGATTGTTCCCATGGGCCCCGGAGTCTGGAGAGTCCTGGGAGTCCTGGACGGTGCCCAAAATCGAGTGGGTCAACGGTGTCCCTGGGTGTGGTAAGACCACCTGGATAGTGCAGAACTTCGAGGTCGAGAGGGACGTTGTCGTCACTACAACATTAAAAGCCACGGAAGAACTCAGACAAAAACTAGCCGCGCGCATTGGATCAACATCAAAATCCAAAGTGCGGACTATGGCCTCGCTGCTCGTGAATGGTATGAGGGACGCGGACAAGGGTCGATGTAATCGACTCATTGTCGATGAAGCCCTCATGAACCACTTCGGGGCCATAGTCTTGGCAGCGCGGCTGTCTGAGGTATCTGAAATCATGCTTATTGGTGACATCAACCAACTCCCGTACATTGATAGGGAAAACCTATTCAGGGTGGAGTACACCAGCCCCGCCCGTGTGTAAGTGTGAGCAGAGAACTGGTCTGTAAGCATAGGAATCCGATGGATGTGGCATACGCGCTGAACGAAGTGTACAGCGGTATGTACTCATCCAAAGATCAGGTCCGGTCGCTAAAACTCGAGAGAGTCACAGGTGTGAAGATACCCAACGCCCTTCCCAACACTCTATATCTGACATTCACGCAGATGGAGAAAGAATCCCTAAAACAGCTGGGATTCGGGAAGGGTGATGGGTCGCGCATCCTGGCGATCCACGAGGCGCAAGGCCTGACTTACAGTCGGGTGATTATAGTGCGGACCACCGAAAAATTGCAACTGCACGAGAGCATTCGCCACGCGGTAGTTGCGATTAGTCGACACACCTCGAGCTGCACTTACTACACGGACGATAGCGACGACACGCTCGGCAGATTCGTCGCAAAGGCGCAGGTTGCTTCGGTCAGCAACATCATAGACCATAACTTAAAAATGGCAATAAGAAACGGAGACGAAGCGATCGTGGAGCAAATAGTACGCGTCAAGCGAGGCGCAGCTCCCTGACCGCTGGAATCCTTGTCCCTTGCCCAAATCTCATAATTGTGTCTTAGAATTAAGCATATAAATTGTAAAAAAAAAAAATAGATCTAAGTCCATAACAATTAAGTAGATCTTAGTCCACGGCAGGAATGTCGCTCACTTAACGTCCAAGCACGCGGTGGCTGGGGAGTCGGGTCGCAACGTTCCCTCAGAAATGAATGAGCGAGGCGATGGCTGGCTCTCTAGGCAACTGGTGAGCTAGTGCGGCGTGCGGGGACCAGGCATTTTAGGCTGTAAGAACATTCATCCAAAAGAAACAAAGTTGTGGGGAAAAAAAATGAGTATCAAGTCAGATAAAAGAACACATCTGACAAAAAAAAAATAAAAAAATAAAAAAAAATGATTATGTAGAATAAGTTGTTTAGTCGGCAAACTCACCACAATTAAAGCGGAGTGGAGGCAAATAGATAAGAAAATTGGCTCGAACAAAATAAAAGAAATAAATATATCAAGGGCACGGACGAACGTCTGTGGATTGTACAGTTATTCGGAAAAAAAAATATTGTATAGAAAGGTATATTTTAGTATCTTTTTGTGTATATATTCTTTATTTTTTTTTTTTAATATTTACAGAATTGTAAATAAAATACATTAAAAATACTCCAAGTAGGATGAGCTTATGTTACATTTAAATCTAATTAATCCACACGTTCGACGCTTCAAGCAGATACGACACTACGACAGAAAAAAAAACACTGCGGCATATATGCTTTGCTACATGTGTGAAGCCGGGGCAGGTCGCTAGTGATTAAATAAATATACAAATTTTTCGTAAACTAGTCCATGTTTATTTCAAAAACTTTTTTTTTCATAGTAGGTACATTAAAACAGTAAATTTATAAGGTTTTGCGAGAATTTCAAACTCTTTATTTGGGATTTTATTTCATACTGGCGACCAGTCCCGACTTCGCACGGGTAGTAGAGCAAATAAGTCGTAGTAAGTAAGTTTTATATTATAATAATAATTATGTTAGTTCCAAGGGCTGTGGATTTTGTATTAAATAAATAAATAAGTAGTGTTTTTTCTGCGTAGTGTCCTATCAGCTTGTCGCATCGAACATGTGGATTAGATTTAATTAGATTCAAATGTAACGTAAATTCATCCTACTTGGAGTATTTTTAACGTATTTATACGAAAGTCTTTTGTTTTTGTGATTTTTTTTTAAATTTCTTTCCATACATGATACAGTGTGAAATATTTGTACCAAAACATATATGAAATCCACATATCAAACCGTTAAGTAGTATTCGTGAATATAAACTTTACGGCCATTATGACATCAGGATGGATGGTACATTATCAAAATTCGGCCCAATTAGGCGCTCTTATTATTTTAAATTATATTCAGAATTATAAGATATTTAATACCTATTTAATACTTAAAATATATAAAATCCACATATCCAAGTCAAACCGTTTAGTAGTATTCGTCAATATAAAGTGTACCGCCATCCTGACGCCTGTAAAATTCTCAAACCTAGCAAGTAATACGTAAAAGAGTTCAAATGTTATTAATTAGGAATTTATTACCTAATTTGTACCTCACAAAAATGTATAACTTCAATAAGTATATAGATCTTTTATAAATATATTGACGATTAAACGATAAGTTAGACCAAGAGCCTATATACGAAAGTCTTTTGTTTATGTGATTCTTTTTAAATTTCTTTCCGTACATGATACAGACAGTGTGAAATAACATAATTATTTTGAGCTGTTTGTTATTTGCGTCTTCAAGTCATCGTAGCACATCCATGCGGCGCGATAACAATGAGCTTTATAGTGTCCAATGCCTTCACTGTTGGGGGCTGTTAATTAATAATAATAATAACGAATACATCCCAACAACGTATTCTCTTCGACAATCGAAAGCTCTCAGCAAGTTGGTTAGATCCTGGTTAAACACCAAAGAAATGTGTTAAACGAAAAATAACTCCTAAAAAGGTAATGGTCACTGTTTGGTGGTCTAGTGCCGGTATGATTCATCACAGCTTTTTACAAAATGGCATGAGCATTACTGCAGATGTGTACTGTGAAGAACTGAAGACCATGATGGAGAAGCTCGCATGTCTGCGACCAGCTTTAGTGAATCGGTCGTCCTCGCTGCTCCTTCACAACAACGCCCGACCTCATACTGCACAACAAACAGTCTTCAAGCTGCTAGAGTTAGCGTTAGAAGTTCTCCCTCATCCGCCATACTAACCAGACATTGCACCTACCGACTATTACTTTTTTCAAAATTTGGACAAGTTTTTGACGAGAAAAAAATTCAATTCCCAAGTGACAGTTACTATGCCTTTGAAGAGTTTGTTGCCTCCCGTCCCGTTGATTTTTACAAGAAAAGCATTAATATACTGCCACTGCGTTGGCAAAGATGCATCGATTGCACGGGTGATTACTTTGAATAACAGAAATAAAGATGTTTAAAAAAAAAATGCTTTAACTTATTTCATACAAAACGGCAACTTCATAGGTTAAGACCTAATATAAACTTTACTTACCCTTAAACAAAATTAGCTTAGTTTCTGACTGAAAAATACGCTGTGACAGACAGACAGACAGATGGCATAGGTGAGTAATAAAGAAACTAAAAAATAATCAGTTACACCTAAGTCATATAGTTCCCCAACCTTTTATATCTACGTATCTAAACTGTACGGTTCACTCATCATAATCTATGATTTTCATATAGAAATGACGGCAAAATTGTTTTGATTGTTTTTAATTGATGGTTTGAATATCAATGTTGTATATAAAGAAATATTTTAGTTTGTTTTTATGAATATATTCTTTACTTTTTCAAATATTTACAGAATTGGAAATAAAATACATTAAAAATACTCCAAGTAGGATGAACTTACTATTAAATCTAATCCACATGTACGACGCAGCAAGCTATGACACTACGACAGAAAAAAAATTACGGCTTATTATGCTCTGCTACCCGTGCGAAGCCGGAACGGGTCGCTAGTCATAAATAAGTAGTGATGTGTTTCAGGGTTATTAGATTTTCAAAATTTCAAGGGGCAAGGGAATGGGAGTCGAAAATTTGTATGAGAGTAACCAAATCTAAGTTTCTTATTTATAAATATTTTTTTGTACTTCTTATCATACAATAAAGAATCAGTTAAATTATTTTTGGTATTTTTTTTAATACTCCGTATGTTTGGGCAAAAATATAGTCTGTACTTTGAGCTACTACATATTAGCTTTCGATTGCTTTAGGTGGTGTTAGTGTTGAGTAGGTAGACCTAAGTTCATTAATTTTTGCCCACCCTCCTTTATTGAATTGAAATGGGTTAAATTTTAAATTCAATTACTAAATTTTTCGGACGTGGCAAAAAAGTCGTTATAGTTTAAAAGTTTCAGTGACCGATTTGGACATGAGTTGTTGTAGGTACCTATGGTATGTACCGACAATGAATAGAGACAATGACTGATAGGTACAAGTGAACTATCGTCAAGTTGGTGTGCGTCAGAATGGCGGTACAAGGTCGTACAAGGTTACCGTTTAGGATTGTGATTATGCTGTAGATTTAGTACCTAATTTGTACTATTTAGTATCTTTTATCAAAAAATTTGTACCTGAATACTTTAAAAAATATTTGAGATTTAAAGTGTACCGCCATTCTGACGTCAGGATGGCGGTACATTTTCTAAATTAGGTACTTTTACTATTGAAAATTATATTTTCGGTTGTCAGACATTTAGAACCTATTGCGTACCTAAACAAATAAAAAATCCACATATCCAAGTCAAACCGTTAAGTAGTATTCGTCAATATTAAGTTTACGGCCAAATGCTGAATGGATATTTAATATGTGTATGAAAAAAAATGGTAAAAACACTATATAATTAATTTTAAAGGATTCCTTACAGATTATATTCTTATAACTACAATGAGAAAGTTACAAAAAACAACCAAACAATTTCTGTTTTTGTTTGCCTCCTTTTCACTTTTTTGTTTTCTAGGAGTTTCGCATAATCTCCTGGAAAAGATCACAGATATTTATATTTTTTTTTTTTATTTCAGTGTGTATACACTCCTTTTGTGACTCGATCCCCTCCAAAATTGCGATCTACCACAAGAGTCCTTACGACGAGTTAGATGAATATGGCTATTAAACAGATCACTCTCATATTTGTCACTATTCGTTAAAAGACCGTTGTGGAACAACCCTGTAGTTTACTCTTTTGTGTAACGTTACATATTGTTACATAATGGAACAGAAAATCAATACCACACTTAAATTAATTTGAATGTAACCTAAAATGAGATACAATCCACTTGTGACTATGTGAAAGCAATACAACTTTAAAGAAATAATGAAAACTTACTTGATTATCAGTGTAACACAAGAGAAAATAATTAACGACACAACATGCCACTGGACGTGATTCGAAACCTAATTGAAAAACACAAAATCGCTGCCACATTATATTGTAAAGTAGATACCTACTGTGCGTTAGAATTCTCAGCCAAAAAAATTGATTGCTTACGAATGCGTCATAATTTCATCATAAAACAACTTTATACAAATGACGTTACACAAAGGAACAAAATGTTGAACATAAATATAATAATGTACACATTTTAAGAAATAGACACTGACATATGGCCAAAATTAACAACATTATTGATACTGGTACCGGGTCTTGGTTGTTATATATAAAAAAAAAAATAATATTTATATATGTATATATTATAAAGAATATTTAAGTATGTATATCAGTTGTCTAGTAACCCATAACACAAGCATAATACTTGCTTACTTTGGGACTAGATGGCGCTGTGTGGGAAGTCCCATGTATTATTATTATTATTATTATTATTATTATTTTTATCGCTGATCATGTGCTATGTGGACATTCGTTTATTACGTATAAGAGAAAATCACGAGAAAATATAAATCATATATTTTGATTTGCTCCATAATCATACTCTTTTGTATGAAATAAATATTGCAATTGATATACAAACATTGTCTGAATGAGGTAAAAGTGTGTAAAAACAAAGGACATGGAAAATTATAATCATGGGCATTTTTTTGAAATTGTTTCATATGCCTAACAAATTCTAATTTTGAGGGTTAATTTATTTAATAATAATAATCTTCTTCTTTATATATAAATACGTGAAGGAAAAGCTTTAGACCCCTTTTTAAGCATAGTACGCGCACGGAGGAGTGTGAGATTTGGTATATTTTAAGCACAATTTTAAGTTTAAATGGAATAGGAGTGCAGAAAGCTAAAATCTATATACAGGCTGAGTTTTTGAGGTGGGACTGTACGGCCAAATTCTAAACTATGACCAATAGCGAAAAGTGTTCAAAAGGGGTCATGAGCTCGATTTTTGAGGAAACAAAATATTAGCATTTTTGAAAAATCTGTTACTTTAAGAGGCAATGGAACCACTTGATTTGATAATCTATATTATTAATATGTGAAGAAAAAAGTTTGCAACCCTTTTCAAGCATATTGCGCGCATCCAGGAGTGTCAGATTTGGCATTGTTAAAGTTTATGTGGTGTAAGAGTGCAGAAAAGTAAAATCTATGTTCTTTGAAATTTTGAAATGGGACAGTAAGTATAGCCAAATCCACAAGTATGAGAAATAGTTAAAAGTATTCAAAGGAATCATAAGCTCGATTTTTGAGGAAACGAAAACTGCATATTCACATTTTGATAAATTACCTTAACAGGGAGTCAAACCATTTGATTTGATAACCTGTATATTAATACGTGAAGTGAAAACTTTGTACTTCTCGGAGGAGTGTGAGATTTGACATAGTTAAAATTTACATGGAAAAGGAGTGCCAAAAGCTAAAATCTTTATATACCTACCGAATATGTATTAGAAATACTGTTAACCATACGAGTTTAATAATTTATCGTTTGATGCTAATTGAATTGACTTACTCTCGCCTATGTATTATTGGAGGTTTCAAAAAAGTTAGTACGGTCGAACTTCGACCGCTAGGCGACCACTAGTAATAATAAAAACGTAGGTATACATCACAACAACGTCTAGACTCCAAATTAAGCATTAGCTTGTGTTTTGGGTACCAAACGAAGACACCACATACATATCGACCCCTCCTACGTATACTATGGTAACTCCAAAACCACAACTTTACAGGAGAGCGCGTTGAAAACATTTTTGGTCACTACAAATTGATAATTCATAGGATCTCTCTGTTCTTTTGCAAAGTAATTTGATATTGTAATAAGAATATGGCAAGTTATTTAAAACTAATAAATGAAACTCGGTTTTGATAAAAATGTTCATACAATGTTATACTTCGGGGGTAGTAAAAGTCATTATATTGGAAGTAACATACAATAGTTTACATGGAAAACTAAAACAGTTTTTTTATTGTATGTAATATTTACAATAATTTACGTCGAAGTTGAGACGCAATTTATTATTGAATAATTATATTCCAACAAACAGGACATTCCAAAACTACTTATAAACTAACATGACATAACAACAAAACTTTACTTGTAATTTTGGGCAGTAAGTTCAAATTCAAATGTAACTTTATTTTACGAGATTGATAGATATGCTATAACTTTATAATAATAATACATGAGACTTCCCACACAGCGCCATGTAGTAGTAATCTAGTAGTAGTTATTTTATTATATTAAGTACCTAGCACGAATTAAAATTTAATTCATTCAGTCATAATCATCAGATGCGCTACTCTTATCTGATAGTTAGTGTCTAGCAAGTTATTATAATAATGATGATACCAGTTAGGAATGATTCTACTTTGACACATATTTGAAAATTCTTTTCTTACTTATATGTAAAGGACTGAGGCAATGAGGTATTAGTGTTAAGGAGGCAGATTTTTTACGGCTTCTAGGGTTAACTTCCATTTTTGAAATCACGTGGTTAGCACTCAAATCATATTTGTAGTATAGTCCATTAATGTCCATTTTGATTTTTAGTTTAGTTGCGGCTTGATAATAATGTTTTAAAGTAAAAAAATTGGAGAATTTCATTTCTTCAACGTTATACGGTTTTTCTTCTTGCTTTGTTCACCTTACCAAATTGTACCACACAAAAGTTGTAAAAATTTGTTTATCTTTTCAAAATTTTTCTAATAAAGCAGGCACGCTGTCGCGCATGCTTTATTAGAAAAAAATATTTGCAGATACGAACTGTGACCATTGAATACTAGGAATGAGAAATATGTTCTTATTACCCATAATCAGGGAAAAGGATGATTATTATAGTTTTTTTTATATTGATTCAAAGAACGACCCGATGATGGATGAGGCGTATAATTATCGTCACCATATGAAGTACCTAAAAATATATACACATTATCATAGAATAAAGTTTACTTTTTATGCACAGTTCGGGTCCTTATGACCAAAGATACTTTTTATGAGAAACTAAAAACAAAATAACCGATATAGAAAAGTTTCGTGTTAATATTGCTAGTTGTTTTCTTTAAAGGTGAATCCAGTTCATTGTTTTGGTTTCTCGTGGGTATATCTTCTTTATTTCCCTTGTCAATCATTATAGTCATTGTCATCATAATCACCCAACTTGCTTCGAGGGCGTTCAATTCTTCTAAATCGACATCAGTAGGCAAAGGAGACACGGAAATTAACCAAAATATACGTTACGTAAATATTTTCTTTTGTATTTTCACATGTCAATTATTGTAAGTAAAAAAAAATAATCCTTCAATACCGTGTAATGTGTTGTAAAATCACATGCCATATAATATACATATTTTAATTTCAACGTAAAATATTGTAAGTAATACATAGATAGTAATTTTGTAACAGAAAACCACGTAAACTAAGCTATATGTGGCTTACAATACTTTAAGCTGTTACTGTTTTAGTAAAACAATTTCTGATAAAAACAATGTACCTACTATATGTATAAGCATTTCTTGCATTTACGTTATTATATTTATTTTAAATATTTTTTCTTCAAATAAATATATTTCTTATCTTGCGTGTCGAAATCTAATTCATTTTTATGGTCAGTCTCTAACGGCTACACCAAATTAAGAATTTTTTGGGCACGATTTGATCCAATCATGATAAAGCCTTATTAGCTGAGAATATCACGGTTAATTTTATATTTTATTATTGAAAATTCGTAAGTTAATAATATATAAACACAATCTACGTTCACGCAAGATCGCTATCCCAAAGATTTCAAGTAAACTAATGTAACTGATAGTTGGGCATTTTTTTATTTTTTGGTACAGGTGACGAAGTGGAAATTTTATATTTCAATTCACATATAATGATTGATTGAGCATTTGAATCAATATATTACTAGCTAACAAATACTAAAGTTTGATAGCAAAACTGTAAGTATTTCTTAAGAAAATTAAGTATTTGCTTACACCAGGTGAAGCAATATATTCCAATTCGTCACTTTTGTTAATATGACTTAAAATAAAAAATTCACAGTTAATTCAAAGATAATTTTTATTACTAATAAAAAAAACAAAAACCTTCTTGGCACAGGTATCAACTTTACAAAACTCAGTCTACACAATTTCTTAAAGCAAAGTGATTTTCCTCTTCGTCACATTTTTGTACATAAGGAAGTGATATGTTTTTGTTTTATGTAATTATAAATCATGCAGCACAAAATTTTAATAAAGACAAGAAATACTTTTTCTGTTTATTTTAATTTTAAAGTACGACGAGCAAACTGCATTTATATATTATTAGATATTAAACAATTTTATATTTATTTTTCCTTGGACAGTAATGAAGTGGAAAACCACCGTGACTAATATGAATAAATTAGACAGTGTTCACATAATACTAAAAACAATCAATAGATATAAATGTAATAATCAACAATATTTGTATAGCTTTTTGGTTTGTTGTTGAATAATTATACGAATTTAAGCACTTGAAAGATACATTTAAGTTCAAAAGTATTAAGTTATTTAATATATTTCAAATAAAAATTATTATATGAAAACAAATTTCTAAATTTCATTTTTTACTAAGAAAAAATAAACGAAATGAGTATAATAGCGAATTAGTCGAAAAAAAAAACAATTCTTTCAAAATACAATAAATAAAATAAATAAATTCTTTCAAATAATATAAAAAATACGAAATGTCATATTCATACTTTTCAGGATCCTGTTTTAATTTTTCTCTGTACTTTCTAGCCCGTTTTGTAGCTGTCAGTGCCATAATATCAACTAAAATAGAAAATATAATACTATAAAAAAATGGCGAACTACGAGTTGGACTAGCACACAAAACATACAAATATGCTAGTCATGTTGATACTCACCAAGTGTTCGAGGTATTGCATTAAATACCTCGAACACTTGGTGAGTATCAACATGACTAGCATATTTTGTATGTTTTGTGTGCTAGTCCAACTCGTAGTTCGCCATTTTTTATAGTATTATATTTTCTATTTTAGTTGATATTATGGCACTGACTTATAACAACACTGATTTATATAACTGACTATAACTGACTGATTTATAACAACACGCTTACGGAAATCTTGGAGTCCTGCGACAGAAAGATGCAAGGACGAATAGACACATTTTTAACATCTCCCAGAATTCATACCATAAAACACAGTTTGTTGAAATGTAATTTTTATGGAACCTTGTGACAATCAGATGAACGGACATATGAATATTTTTTTATCATTCTCCACATATGTAAATGACATATATAGTGAAATATTTTAACTAACTAACTACACTTCTGTTTCGTGTAACAGATAGACATCGTACATTATAAAAAACATGCTATATTAGCTTTTATTTATCAAAGTCCGACATAACAACTATCATGATAAATACCTACAAACAAAATCATCACTGTGTAATTGGAAAAAAAAAATCAGTATGGATGCAGGTTTTGCAAATCCATTTCGTCACAAAATTTTCCGCTTATATATCACGTAACGAAATGGATGTGACGCTGGCCACCGCGAATATTCGTAAATAATATCAACACTTGTTTGATTACAGTTTCGGCTTGAAGAACTATTTTTGTTATTGCTAATTAACCAATTGCTTATTTACAATTTACAATACAATGAAACAATTCACCTAAATTTAGTAATTTCGTGATGTTGATGGAATATTTATTCTAGCTTCTCGGTGTCCGTGACGCAATTTCTTTGTACATCGATCACATTCTCACTAACGGTTTGAATCAAAAGAAATGATGGTTGCCATTTTACTAAATATGTTGCCAAGAATATAATTTAATCCCGGTTTGGTAGTTTTTCGTACGAAGAAGAACGAAAATAAGCGTGACTAAGTAGGAATTTCCACTTCTTATTGTTTTCGTAGGACAACATTTCGAAAATGTTTTCTTTAATTTAATATGATTTATTGAATGGTTTTGCCTATTTTTTTAATAATATAACAGTTTGTGATATAAAAAAATATTATAACAATAGAATTCTAATACCACAAATACCTTAATTTTTAACACTAAATTTGTAAATGTTGCGTGGGACATAGCAAAAATGAGGGACTGTATCGATTGTTTTACATCTATAATTTTTTATGTGAATATTTTACTGAATGTAACACGTGATATTATATCTTAAGAAGATTTTACGTTTAAAAAAAAATATCAGTTAACAAAAGTAACATACATAACTAAAAAAACTATGACGCTTCCCATGGGACAGTATCATTTTGAAATGTACAAAGAAAAATAAAAACGCCCAGTTACGTCATTCAATAAATGCGCACTTCCCGTTTCGGTTCCGAAGACAACTATTGCAAATGCTCATACTGGAATATACAAAATATTATATTTTCTTTTACATACAACATTATACTACTATAAAAATGCCTTAATTTTAAGAAAATTTTTTTTTTTCGTTTGGATCCGAAGAGTCGGCAATTATAGAAAGCAAAAATAACAAAAAGTCAAAATTGACGATTTGTGGGTTACAACAATATAAGTAGGAGTGGTCGATATAACAACCAAGACCCGGTACCAGTATCAATATTTCGGGGATAAATTAGGAAATAAAAAAATAAAAACATGTGTCAAATGAGACATATCAAAAAAGACATGTTTTTTTATGAAATTTATAAAGTGTGTTAAGTAGTTCAAAAGATGTAAAGAAAATATACGTAAATTGATCATTCCCCCTTCATTGTCAAAACAACTGACTTAAAAATTTTGAAAAAAAAAGGTGTAGGAACAGGGCCTCTATCATATTTTACAGGAAAACTATGAATGAATTTTAAAATGTATAGTTTGAGTAATATTAAATAAAATCTAACACACGAAAATTGAGTGAAAGCACTGACTACATTGATACCTATATTATTACATGAATGGGGCATCATCATAATTGCAGATGGTCAGCAATTTTTGTGACGAATCGTCACATAACTCCACAATCAAGTCTTTTTCATAGCCTTTCTTTGTTTTTATCTATATGAAATTTGGCCCATAGCTAACTATGGTGACAACCGATTTATACGTCTTTAAGTAGTGTTTTAGGTATATCTATGTAGATAACAATGTGATGATTTATAGTACCTAAAACCATCTATCTCTACGCGAGTCCGATTCGCATTTCACCGGATTTTGCTTTTATATCCCGAAACTCTAAGCTAAGCGTCACTTATGACAGATATTGTACCTACTAACAGCTTACAACAGATGAAATGAGTCTAGGTGACTAATTTGAAAGCCACCGAGCCGGGCTAAATGGTGGTGATCCATCGATAAAGATTTCTCGAAAAAGGGACTAGGTAAGTACCTACGTATTTAATTGTAGGGGAGTAAGGGGAGAAGGTAATTTACATCTCTACTGTCTCAAATGTCAACCTCACCAGCACGCGCCGGAGGGCGGCGAAAGACAATTGTTGGCTTCCGTGGCACTCCCTGCTGGATAGCCTACGAGGCTTTGGCGACGAAGTGGCGGTGTAACTAGGTACTCACCTATCTACCTAGAGTAGATGAGGCTACAGCAGCCTTGAAGTCCAAATAACCCCTAAATATACTGGAGCAAAAGGCAATGGGGAACCACTGCATATATTTTTCCCATGAGTCATGGAAAGGTCTCCTACCAGACGATCCTTGACCTTGACCACGACCACTCCGCCAGGAGTGTACGACTAAAAAGAAGAAGTGCCTATTTAAATTTCACAAATATAATTAATTTTAATTTTGGAAACCGGATACAGTTTATAGTTTTGGAAACGTGGAAGAATTCGCCTGGATCACAAGCGTACGGCGAGCGCGGACCCCGACCTCGACGGCAGTTCCTGTAGCGACTTGTTCGCCGGTATAATAACAGAACGAATGACCGCGGCCCACGCCCTCTGCTCTCATTTATACTTAAACGTGTGGCGGATGACGATCGAACCTACTTCAATATACTTCGGGATTAGGTCAGAGCTACCAGTCGACTCGAATCGTACACGACTTGAATTGAAATATATTTCACGAGCCCCGAACACACCACGTGTGATGGGCCCAGCTCTCGTGTGTGGCATGGCACGGACCCATGGGTCGAAGGCGGACCCCGAATGCGATGCGGGGTCACCGGGTGGCTGGCGCCGAGTACCGGCTTGCGCCGCACCGCGTCCTTTCTTTCGCATGCGGCCGACACACCGACACTCACCACACCGGGCGGCGACCGGCCGCAAAGCGAACGACACGCAGGGCACGCCTTCCACACGGTATACACTGCACTACACTTCAAGCCACGCGGTGATGCTCACCTCTCACGGATTTAACATGGGTACACTCGTGGTTGGCACTCCACTGGGCTGCCGGCACCGGCCGCCAGCTGTCACGACTCAGTACTAGACATCGCGTGTGCCCACTGACACACGCTACGACAAATACCAACGGTTGCTTGTGACTGACTGACTGGCTCTCCCTTCGCTCCGCTTCGTCGGGGCCAAAGTAGCGCGGGGCGGGGAACGGCAGCATGGCTCAGCATGCGCGCTCGCTCTCTCCCGTTGGAGGGGCAGCGCCGGCGAGTGAACATAAAAGAACAATATAAACATCTTTCACCAGAACGGACTTTCATTTTGTTTGAAGAGTTTAAATGTTTGTATGTGTATGTACTTATGTACATGTGAATTACTTATATTTTGGTATGAGTCTTTGAATTTTCCAAAAATTATAAACTATTATGATAAACATGTATCCAAGGGTGGATTATTTATGTAGGTTGGAGTCTTAGATAATTAGCATAATAATCAAGAAGGAGCGTCTCATACTTGGAAAGGAAGAGTTCATAATTGGCGAAAACGTGAGCCAAATAACAGACTGAATGATTGGACAGATCGCATTTAATTATCATTGTTTTACACAAATGTTTTAAATAAACATTTGTTAAATTACACATCAAATATAATTTCGGGATCTTTATTTTCTTTTCCAGAACAAATTTTACATGCAGGTCACACAAAATTTTACGTCACTGTGAATATTTCAAAACATCAAGTGACGTATATTTGGTCTGCGGCGTATAATTTTTTTTCACAATATTGTTTTCACAACGCAGTACATCTATATTATACGTTATAGAAGTAGCGAAACATGCCCTCCCCCCCCTTCAACCCACTAGAACCACAGGAGTCACAGGACGCTACTAAGAGCGACCGTGTATGCCACCAGCGATCGTTATTCCGCGAATGCCCGTTGGCAAGTATTTCATTGCGAAAAAGCCGAATTATACAGTGAAGTGTTGTAAGAATACGTCCACAGACAAAAAACAACCTCGAATGGTGTAATTTTTCATGTGTAAGTATAAAATTCTCCCCCGCCCTTGCTGAATGGAACTCTTCGTTTCGTACGGTAAATGTCTTACCGTGTCTCTAGTGGGAAGGCGTGCTGAGCTTTGCTAACCCTAATCTATACTCTATGTAGGTACGTCCATGATTGCAGTAAGTAAATTTAACTGGAAAATTTGTAATAGTTTCTATTATTGTGACAATTCGCAAGTTTTTTTTCAATACATATTACATATTGTAAGTATATATAACTTAGTAACCATTTCGTTTATACATACGACGAGTATAAATTATTCAACTTGTTTTTTATTTCACTTCCAACGATATAAGATTTTTACATAAAACAATGAATAACATTTTTTAAATCATATCACTCACAATAAAACACATTTTGTCACCACATGAAGTGATACAACAGCTACTTATATTAAAAAAAATACCTACACACACACACACACACACACACACACACACACACACACACACACACACCCCTACCCCTACTCACAATCAAATCTTCCTCACTCATCACACACCGAGTCATTCACATTACAAAACTTACATACACACAGTATATTTTAAGTTGTTTGTTAGTACCTAATACCTTTTATTGTTTGGAACTTTGTTTTATTTTATTTATTATTGTATGGAACTTGTGTAACCAAAGTCATGATTCCATAGTTTTGGGAATATTGGAGGAGCCGATTGCTACTGGCACAGGTGTTTCGCCTAAAAGGAAGATCCTGTTTTCTTGTGTTATCATATGGTTTTACTGAATAAAGCTTCTTATTTTATTTCTATTACTTTTATTTATTTATATTTATAAACAATAGACAATTAACCAGTAATTCACGATGGATGTTGGGCAAAAGAGGAGGTGGCAGGCGCGGTGGGTGGTGTTATGAAATGGTACACAAACGTAACAGAGTAACATAGAGACAAAGCTTCATTCAACCTTGCTGTGATATTATATTACAATCATGCAGTAGGTAGGTAGGTACCATACGGGACCTGTATACGTGACCACCAGCCATTAGGAACTAGGTTTAAAATCAAATCAAATATCTTTATTTCGTAGTTATGTAACACAATCTTAAAGATTTTGATATTTTTGGTGGCACTCCACGCAGTTTTTATGTACAAAAACCGTATATAAGGTTTTAAGTAGATCGGTTGGAAAATGTCAAAGTAATTTAAAAAAACGTAAAAAAATTTTTTTGTAGTTTATTTATTGAATATTTTTGAAACAACTCGATCGATTACTCTAAAATCTAACCAGATCTAAGTCTCGATGAACGCTTTCAAACGCCGTATAGCAGATCTTAATCGATTAATCCGTTCTCACGATATCGTACGACAAAAAAAAGTTACATACACACACACATACTGACGTCTAGCCGGAAATAGTCAGAATGGCTTCACAGGACCTCAAAACGTGAAAATCTGATGAAAACTCGATTTTCGAAAATCGGACCTAAATCAATAACTAGCCTTGGATAGCGGGAAGTTAAAAATTGTATAAAATATGATTATGTACTGCACTGTGTGTTCTACTACTTGTGAATACTTTTCATTTGATGGTAAGATTACACTAATAAAACTATCAATACTAAGATTAGTAGCTAAAAACAAAAGAAGTTAGCTGTTGACGCTAGTTTTGGGTAAGTAATTCACATCGCAAATCCAGATTCACTGCCCGGACTTGAGTTTAATCTGGCGCATGCAAGTAATAAACCACACAATAATCCTCCTCCTCCCTGAACGAATAAGTGTACGCAGCGCAACGTCTTTGAAAGCGTGGGGGAAAATGCAACACTGGTATTGAACTTAGATAAATATTTTAAAAATGACTGTTAAAGAAATATATAAAAATCAAAATGATAGTTACAATACTACCGTAATCATCACCAATATGTTCTCACCTTGATTTCCGATTCCCGAGGTCTAGCAATTGTAAAACAAATAATTTTAAAAAGAGTTGGAAAAAACGATATTATTTTCAATAATTATAATTTTAACAATTATTACTATAGTATCTATAGTTAAAATTATTAAATTTTGATTCAATGTTTTTATTTTTAATATTTTACTTCATTGGGTCTACGAGCAAATTTGATTATCTAACTTCATTTTGTGAAAGTTACTTAAAGAGATCCATCACTATAGCCATATAGAGTCGTATCGTTTTCAGCAAAGCGTCGCGGTGCGGGCGGGGCGGTTCGAATCTTCGAAGTGTCGCATCTGGCGAGCGGTTAATCTCGCGCGGAGGCTCGGGTCGGCGGCGGCCGCTGTCGCAAGTTGCCCTACAAACTTGCTTTGCGCCTTCCCCGCACCGCACCCGCGCCGGCATCGCAGTCGCCTGCATTTGTGCATGCATATGGGCGCCGCAACGTGCCGCTGCGATGACGTCATTATTTATTATATTTATTATAACATGCGTATGTACAATGGTGGTACTTGTTAAGACCGCCAAACCAAACCTATGTAGGAAGTCAAAGCCAAGTTTCTTAACGACACCAAGCCGACATGTTCTGACATAAACAGAAGAAAAACATTGTGTTTTTTGCTTCGTGATACTTGTTTCAAGGTTCCACACCCCAACGACAACGATGCCAACGGGACCCTTTTACTAAGCCTACGCCGCCGCCTGTCGGACCTCTCGGTAGGTACCTACGTGTCCTCCGATCCGTCCGTCTGTGTTAGGTAGGTACCTTTAGTGAGCGCAATATCTTTTGACTAACTAGTATAGTATAACTAGTCGATTGAAATTTTCACATAATGTGTGCGTTATAACGGCGGATAGGTACCTTAATAACAATTATTTAGATATTCATATTAATAAATAATCTTTATTGCATGTCACAAGGTATGGCACTAACATTGTAACAATCACGTAACAATTAGAACAATTCAGTAGGAGTAGGCACATAATAGGTACATGACGCCCTGCAAGGGCGTAGCAATTTCAACATGTCTTATTTTTTATATTTATCGGTCAATGATTTCTTTATAATAAGTACCTAGGTACAAAATAATTTTACTACTTGGAAACCAAATTACTACTTGGAAATCTCGGCTTCTCTGCGGCGCGATATTTATAGTGATGCAATATTTGCGCATCACAATTTATTTTATTTATTTATTTATTTGGAGAAAGAACAGTTACAGTTAATGTTACAAATACATGGATATAAATTAAAAACATGAAAAATGGTTAACCACAACCTTAACATTTCTCACTAAAAGATCTAATGCAAAAAAAAAACACACATACACAGATACCATTTGCGTGGCAAGCCATACAAAAAGAAAACCTAACTTAAAGTACCCTTAAAATTAAACAATTAAAACAATACGGAAGACACCACAATGAATTTGAAAATTATGGAAATCAAACAAGTGAAACAATATTAATTGAACATAGTGCTAAGTTCGCGTCTGTAGGACTGCTTACTTCTATTATAGAAGTCAGTGCCGCTAAACACATCATTAAAGCTGCTACACATTCTATACAAGGGAGCTCTCTGACCCGCATTCGTACGACACTTAGGTAAGGCAAATGAATGCAGCAATCTAAAAGCCATACGTGGTACTCTAAACTTAATTTGTCCAAGCAGCTCAGGGCAATCTACGTCAGAAACACAGATGCTTCTCAAGTTCATAGCGTCGAGAATTTGCCGTCTATTTTCTAAGGTCAGAAGTTTTAGATGGGTCAGTCGATGACAATAAGGGCGCTGCTGTAATTTTAATTTAGAAATTGATATTTAACAACAATAACAAAAATATAAATTAAACACGAGAAAGTTTACAATATTAATACAGAAAATAGACATAATGTATCATATCATCACATCGCCTAAAACGAAGTCCATAACCGTTTTATACAACATACTGCCTCCAAATATATTGAATTCATTATTACAAAAATTTAAAAATATTGTAAAAAATTTTTAACGAAAAGAACTATTATAGATGATCATATGTGATAGAGATGTCTGGCTGGACGTTTTGACCTATGCAATTAGTGTATTTAGATTTTTATTGTTTTATGCATTTTTACTTTAATTTATCGAAGAGTTAAAGTTTTCCTATTTGTATGTACTTATTATTAATACTTATAACATTTTGAAAAGAGTAATTGCTGAATATTTCTTATCGCTTCTTCTCTGTACAAGCTACATTCTGAACCGACAGTAACTATAAAAAATTAAATAATTGTTTCTCTAAATCTTTAATATTGAAAAGTACTTGCGTAAGTCTACTCGAATAAAAATATTTTGATTAAATTTGATTTGAAACATAAAAATTTGAAACATAAAAATATCCCTATTAGAAAGCTATTGAGTTTGAAAGCTATTGCTCAAGCTCAAAATATCCTTGTTCATGGTTTTTTGAGCTCTTCGAGCTCACAATATTTATTTCCTGAGCTCTCCAAGCTCAAAAATAGAATTTCTATAAATTTAGAGTTCTCCGAGCTCAAAAACCGGGAACATATTCAAAGAAAACGTTATTTTGGAAATTTTTGAACTGCGATATCTTTTGAACACCTCGTTTGATTTCAATGCAATTTACGGCATTCTATGCAATTTTTAATGTTCTATAGGTAAATACAAATGTTGTAGTTTGTTTTCATGTATTTATTCTTTACTTTTTCAAATATTTATGGAATTGGAAATAAAATACATTAAAAACACTCCAAGTACCATGAATTACACATACGATTACAACTTACATTTGAATCCAATCAAATCCGATCCGCATTTTCGACGCAACAAGCTGATACGACACCACGACAGAAAAAAACACTACCGCTTATATTATGCTCTGCTACCCGTGCGAGGCCGGGGCGGGTCGCTAGTTAATATATAAAAAATGAAATACACCATCATCATCATATATAAATATGATTTGGAGGTTGTATAAAATTACAAAACTTTTTTTTCTGGTAAATAGATTTCTTTTCGTCTGCAATGGGTACTTTATGATATTCGACTCGTATTTATATGATAGTGTATTTTATTCACATTCTATAGATTATTGAAGTAATTTTTTTTCTTTTCAGTTAATAATGTTTTATAGAGTCGATTGCAATTGTTCAGTGAGGGCGTCGATAAAATTGTTTTCCGCAGATTCCACCAGACGGTCTTTCGGCGCTTAAAATGGGATTCGTGGTGAGCCTCCTGACGCGATAGGATAAACGTTATCGGGCAGTGCGTCCACAAAGATGCCGGGCGATGTTCCCTTATCAGTCAATGCAGACGCCGGCCGCCACGCCACGAGACGCTCCACTTATAAAATACGCATCCGTGCGGTCGGATCATCCATTCGAGCGTCTGGTGCCGTATCGTCATTTATAAAACGTTTTTAAAATTTTTAATCTTTTAGGGATCATCAACGTCAAAAGCTTTTACGACAGCGGTAAAGGGCATTGTTAAATATTAGGCAATATGGCCAATTTATAGTTATTACTGGAACGGTGTCCTATTTAACACAAAAAATGTGAAATTTTTGGTGACGTAAAACGGTCAACGGCTATTATATACGTACAAACAAGTACAATACGTAGAATATCGTAGCTATAATTAGTTGTAGTGACTTCATCAGTTAAAAATTTGTTATATATCCAAACATAAAAGACGCATTCAAATGTAATGTCAACATTTTTTGTCAAAACCCATTCACTCACACGCGTTGGACGGCCATTCAATGAACCTGGACTCGGAAGTTATTTGAAACACCGTACTGTACCTAGAAAACACTATCCTCAATTGAAAAATAGTCTTTTTAATAATTTTTTATATACGTATTTTTTTAAGTACATTTTGTTAAATTTTTAAGTATAGAAACATAAAGTTATACGTATAAATAAATAAAATATAAATATATAAATTAATAGTAATGTTTAAATTATTTCGGCAGCAAAACAACATATTATTTATTCAAAATTCAAATTCAAAAAGTTTTTATTCAATAAAATGTTTACACACACTTACTGAAAGTCAAAATAATTTGATTAGGTACCGGTTCAAAATTTAGAAGGAGAAGAACCGGCAAGAAACTCCTCCCTGTTTATTTTATTTAAATATATGTTTTTCTTCATTGTTTTTTTTTAAATTTAAAGTGCATACAACTATTACAATGATGTCCATGCGCACTTATCATTTAAATACTCGCTAATACAACAGTAAGTTTTTTTCATGAGTTGGAATTTAACTCGCTTTATAAATTGATTACAATTCAAGCCTAACATTTCTTTTGGAATTTTATTATAAAAACGGATACAATTTCCCAAGAAAGAATTATTAACCTTGGAGAGCCTGAAGCTAGGAATAGGAATATGTCTAGTATTTAAATTGTGGCCATCACCCACCCTAGAGAAAGCATTTAAGTTTTTATGTACATAAATTATGTTTTCATAATGTACTGACAAGGGATTGTCAAAATGTTACTTTCTCTAAAGCGAGCCTTCACTATCTCTAGATTTTAATTTATATATAGCTCGAATAGCCCTTTTCTGCAGAACAAATATTGTTTGAATGTCAGCGGTCTTGTCCCATAGCAGAATGCCATATAACATTATGCTATGAAAGGAGCTAAAATAAACCAGCCTCGCTGTAGGTACATCGGTTAGTTTTCTTATTTGCCTAATTGCAAAAACAGCAGAGCTCAGTTTACCAGCCACCCTCATAACATGAGGTCCCCATTGTGAATTTGCGTCGATAGTAATGCCCAAGAACACAGTTTCATTAACCAAACTTAATGAATCCCCACCAAGTCTCAAATTGACATCAACTTGCCTAACATTGGGCAATGTAAATTTTAAACATTTTGTTTTATTTGCGTTTAATAATAGGTTATTAGCGTTGAACCAATTTAAGACCTACAAAATTGAAGAGTTTACTGTTTAGAATTCCTCTTCATATCTATTAATGTTAAATACGAGAGAAGTGTCATCAGCAAACATCACTGTCTCGGCAGATTTTTCTACCAAATAAGGTAACTAATTGATATACACTAAAAACAGAAAATAACCAATATAGATCCCTGAGGAATTCCCATTTTCACAATAGAACCCTTCGACTTAACTCTATTAATATCAACTTTTTGAATTCTGTTACAGAGGTATGATTCTATTAGATTGTTAGCACAAATATTTATACCATAATGTTGTAATCTAAACAACAATGTCCGATAATCAACACAATCAAATGCCTTCGTTAAGTCACAGAAGACCCCTATAGCATTTTTAAAATTGTCCCATGCATCAAAAACGCGTTTCAAAAGTAAAATGCCAGCGTCAGTAAAATGCCCGCGTTTTTACACAAAACATCTGGACGACAAAGAAGCAATAAAGAATCTTACAAGTAAAACGTAAAATGTAACTCGGTGTAAAACAATTTCTATGGATTACATTATTTGCGTTACGATTTACGATTTTACAATGTAAAAACTTGTAACTGTGAAATTTTGTGAATGGTCTACTCCGGACATTCGGAAAAGTAGAGAACGGCTTTATTGTTTATATAAAGATAAAAAATTTAAACTCTAATCAGTCATTTGTTAAATATGTAAAATATTATTCAAAAGGGTTTGTAAAACAGCCAAATCTTTTTATATTAGAAATAAAATAGTGAAATCAGAAAACAAATGTAAAACTGTGTAGCAAATCATACGTACTGAAACAGGCAAAATAAAGCCTCTCGATAACGAATTTGCCTTGCGGGTGGACGACAGGACTTCAGCAATCGACGTCGCTCGCCAATTTGATTCTTTTTTCAAAATATAAGCATTAAAATCGGAACATTTGGGTTCATCTCCTCACCGTGCTGTAACTTTGTTAAAGGAAAACGTACCGACTCAGGGTTCGGAGTTCAGGTTTAAAAAAATTAATTCTTTCAATGTTATTAAAACTTTTAAATCTTTAGAAATTAAGAAGACCGAGGATTTATGGGGGCTGTCGGTGAAAGTTATAGGTTCTGTTGTTCACATTATAGCACCGTATTTGTCGAATATATTTAACGAATGTATTGAAGCGGGCATATTTCCTAATTTAATGAAGTATAGCAGAATAATACCTCTGTTTAAATCTGGTGATAAAAAGGACCCCACTAATTATAGACCAATAGCAGTGTTGCCCACATTAAGCAAAGTTTTCGAAAAAATCATGCTCGATCAAATGCTTTCTTATTTTATGTCCCACAATTAACTTCATTCTAAGCAATTCGGTTTTACGAAAAGAAGATCCACAACAGACGCTGGCATTTTATATTTGAAACATGTTTTTGATGCATAGGAAAATTCTAAAAATGCTATAGGGGTCTTTTGTGACTTAACGAAGGCATTTCATTGTGTTGATTATCGGACATTGTTGCTTAGATTACAACATTATGGTATAAATATTTGTGCTAACAATCTAATAGAATCATACCTCTGTAACAGAATTCAAAAAGTTGATATTAATAGAGTTAAGTCGAAGGGTTTTATTGTGAAAATGGGAATTCCTCAGGGATCTATATTGGGTCCTTTTCTGTTTTTAGTGTATATTAATGAATTACGATGTTTGCTACCGTTCAACTCCTTTCATTAGCTTTATACTATTATCAATTTACTATTATTTGTCTACCTTACTAACTCTTGTGGAGGGTACCACAGTGGATTTACAAGTGTAGTAGCTATAGATGGGTTCTGATATCCACCTTCCAGTTCTATCATCAAATCAGCTCAAAGGTAGCATGATTATTAAATGTCATTTAATTCTCCATATCTGATCAAATAATTTGATTAACCGCAGAAAAAAAGCATGAAAACTATATATCTATGTCATACGAGTAAAGTCTATGTGGAGTTTTGAATTTAATGAGCAAATCCTGAATATTGACGTCGTTCAGTCACGTCACGACGATTTATCTGTATATAGAAATTCATGATTTCAACTAGATAGATACATTTGAAGTCGTCCCAAGGAGTTCCCTGAATTTCAAATAAATTCTCAAGGAGACTTCCTTACCTGCGCCATTTACATAATCTGCAGGCGGGCCAACATACTCGTATTGACTCGATGCTTAACTTTAGAGTTGGATGAGTAGAGCCAAAGTAAGCCAAGCAACCGTCTACGCATTCGGTGGTTGTACGTGAACTGGACCAGATTCAGCAAGACCGATGAAAACAGTAGTTACGAAAATTATGGTTATTTCGAAATAAAAAAGCCTCATTTAAAATCTTAAAATTCTTTAACAGTTAAGTTGGTAGTATAAGTAGTACTGGTTCTTGTGAGGTTTAAATTGTTTTATTTTTGTGATTCTAGTTGCCCGCTACAAGCCATCAAAGCAATATGTTTCTTATCGGTTTTTATATAGTTTCGAAAAGAAAAGAATAAATAGGTGCACGAACACCCACGTAGAAAAGAAACGCCTCAGATTGAATTAAACTCCGACTTTTCCCCGATGACGTCGAAAAAACTTGAATTTAAAAGGCCGATACGACGAATCGAACTTCTCGTTGTTGGAAAAATCGTTTCAACTTTGACTCGTTTAGATCGGCCCAGCCTGGGCAAAGCTTTTGTGCGCGGTTCACGTCGAAACTATCGGGTTTTAGTAACGTGGCAGCGTACCTGTGTCGACTTCCGGCGGGAGCAGTCTCCGGTACCCGTATATAAAGAGCGTCCGCCATCAGCTTTCGTGTGGCCGTCCTCTTAGGGAACTGTTCCAAGAGGTATTGCTTCGAAATTGATTCTAGCGATCTTGTTGCTTAGGTTCTTTCTGGTCTTTTTAAAGAGCCGGGAATGTGTCGGGGCACGCACAAGCGTTTTATTGAAATCAAATCCTTTTTAGGTACGCTATGAGTAGAACGCCGTGAAATGTATTGTGAATTCTATTTCTAATTTACCTGCGCCCTATCCCTAGAGTGGGCCTAACTAACCAAAGAAAAACTCTTAATCCGCTGCACAAAAGAAAGTGAAACTGAATATTTTTATATGGGAAATATTCGGATTTATATTTATTCACTAATTTTGTAAGTAACTAATTTTCGCTCCCTGAGTCTATGGCTGCCTTATAGTCCTGATGCTTCAATCAAATGTTTTAAGTCCAGCGACCTCATTATATTCAAATCAAATCAAAATCAAATCAAAATATCTTTATTTCGTAGTTATGTAACATAATCTTGAAATACGTCATAAGAGTGAATTTTATTGCTTTGTGGAAGAACGTCACCACAAAGGCGCATTCAAAAAGTGCTGGTTCCTCTCAGAGGAATACACAAGAAACTGAGGGACGCTCTTTTTTTTGACAACATTATAAAAAAAGTTAACAATAAGTGCTTAAAGAATAATATTATTGAAACAAACTGATAGGCGAGCGGCTTAGATCCATGGATTTTTATCATCTAAGTAGTTTGATACTTTATAATAAGCTTTTGCATAAAACTTTGGTTTTATTGTAGTTTTAAACTTGTTAAGAGGTAGATCTTGAATGTCAGCTGAGATTTTATTGTAATAACGTATACATTGCCCTTTAAAAGATTTTGTGATTTTATTGAGGCGGCTAACATGATTAGCAAGTTTATCTTTGTTTCTTGTATTAACATTATGCCGATCACAATTTTTTTTAATAATACAATTTATTTTTTTACGTACATTATGTTTTCAAATATATATTGAGACGGAATTGTCATACAGAACAGAGTATACAGATATAATAAACAAAACATTATGGGCGATCCGAATATAGGAGCTTCGCAGTAGCAAATTTTAGGCGTAGTGTATTTTATTTGTCAGCGGGTATGAAGGGGTCACTGAGCTTTGAATTAGTTCAATAGAAGAGTTTAGTTCGAGAGCCAAAGTTATCACATTTGAGCCATAGAATAAGGAAAAAGAGGCAGGACTCGCGTAAGGTCTACGCAATTGGTTACTTTGATGCTTGTGCTGTGTCTAGGTCTTTGTATATTTCCCGTCAATACTAGTTGTATATTATTGAATGAGAGGAATTTGCACCTTCTACTTTGTTACATTTAAAGTTCGGTGGCGTGGGTCCTAATCGCCGCAAATTCGCATTTGCCTCCACGATCATCTACATTTCATCGACATGACCACGTCGCTTTGAAATAGATTACTATATGAAAATGTTTACAATTCCGTGTTTTATAATTTTGGCAGATTTCCGCTGGATAATGAAATACGGCGGAATGTTAGAGGAGGGGAGGCCGGCGCGGTGCCGGCGCACCCACTTTGTTAATGTTCCACTATTTATTTAATTGAATCCTAGAGACGCACTTTGTACTGTTCCCAGTCACATTTAGTGCGATGTACTCTTGTACTAGGAATAATATGAGCATACTGTTTGTAAGTTTGTAGATGTCATGTGTTATCCGATTCCAGAATAGCAGATTACGTTTCACCTGTTGTCCTTCCTTGTTCACTTGACTATAATTCACTAGAGGGCATCAACTACTAAGCATTTCATACTCTACTAGCGACCGCCCGCAGCTTCGCTTGCGTAGACTACAAATTCCTGTTATAGGTACTATTAACGTTCGAGATGGTTTATACATAGTTTTTGCTGGAACCAATTTTGGTTACACCCTTTCAAACTTTCAATCTTCATTCCCCTTCCACCCTTTAAAAAAACCGATACAATTTTTCATCTCCCGTTTCCCACCCTTAAAAGGTGGAAATCTAAAAACCCTGAAACACGTCATTATTTAAGTCCCTCCATTCCCATCCTTAAGTTTGAAATTTCTTCATGTTCACGTTATAAAATAAACCTATGTTCCAAATTTAAGCTTCCTAGACTTAGTAGTTTTGGCTGTACGTTGATAGATCAGTGTGAACAAACGACAGACAAATAGACAGACAAACAAACACAAAAAGTAGCTTATGACACTCTTGACAACCTTCTTTCACGTCTGCAAAGTTTCATTAAAATATGTTCAGCCGTATTGGAAATTAGCTCGAATAGATAAAATTGAATTGAATAGACACATAGACGTACAGACAAACAGACGGACAAAAAGTAGCTAATGTCAAATCTCTTGACAACCTTCTTTCCCGTCTGCAAAGTTTCCTTAAAATCTGTTTAGCCGTTTTGGAGATTAGCTCAAATAGACAGATACACGTACAGATAGACAGACGGACAAAAATTAACATTTGTTAGTTTTGATGACATTTTTTTCATACTTGTGATGTTTCATTAAAATCGGTTTAGACAGATGGACATACAAACAGACATACAAAAAGTTGACTACATCCTTTCCATATGTGTAAAGTTTCATCAAAATCGGTTAAGCCGTTTTGCCCGAAGCCGATTTGCTCGAATAGACAGACAGTTCGTTTTCATATATATAGCCTATAACCCTCCGCTAGATTCAGGCTATCAAAGGCAAAAAGAATTTTCCAAATCCGACTGGTAGTTTCAGAGATTAGCGCGTTCAAACAAACAAACGAACTCTTCAGCTTTATAATAAGTATTTCTATTATATAGATTTATAGATTATAAGATAATATTGAAAACCGTATCAAAGTCTATTGCGTGGTTTGGAAGTAAAAAGTTAACGAACAGAGACAGACAGCGAATTTATTTTCTCCCGCTATAGTTTTCATATTTCGATAAAAACTGCTAACATATTAATTGAACTTGTGTGATGTAAAGGGCAATTATAATATGCATGAAATGCTTAAGATAACTAACGTATTTAATTTGATAAGGATTAATATTACGTTTAAAAAACATCTTCGCCAATAGTACATTATGTTAGAACAAATTTGATTGCCATAAAAAAGGTTACAGTAAGTTAACCTTAAAAGATACACATATGCTGACGCGGACTTTTGGTTATAACTTTTAAAGGGGAACAATTCCGTAATACATGGTTTTTGGTTAACATCAACCGTTTACGCAGCGCGCGCGATAGAAGCTCCCAAAAGGAATAATTTTTCCCGTTTTTGCAACATTTTTCATTGATGCTCCACTCCTATTGGTCGTAGCGTGATGTAGTATAGCCTATAGCCTTCCTCAATAAATGGACTATCCAACACAACAATAATTTTTCAATTTGAACCAGTAGTTCCTGAGCTTTGCGCGTTCAAACAAACAAACAAACAAACAAACTCTTCAGCTTTATAATATTAGTATAGAAGTATAGATTAGCTGACATCCACGAACCGTTTCATTTAATGTTAAATCTGTCTTGTAACAGTTATTTTTCTGTTACTGTAATTTTAATAGTTTTTGCTAATTTTTTTGATTGTGTAAATTCGTATTTGTTTTCGTTTTGGAAAATTTAAACCAAGTTGAAATTTTATATAAGCGACACCTAGCCTTTTATTTTTACCTAGTTATCGATCTACTAATTCTCTAACGACTTATATTAACCTTCTGCCGAGAGATGGCGTTGTAAGTAATATTGATAATTTTTAATAAAAATTTTTATTGGACGATGCGAAAACCCGCTATTAAAAATGATTTGAAAGTAGGAAAGTTTCGATTTCGAGTGATCGGAACAGCGTGGCTTTCTTTTTGGCATACGCAACCAGGGAGTGAACATCTCGAAAGCTATTTTTTTATTTTTTTTAGCCTTGAAACGGCTAACTGTTGTTGTTGATTGGTTTGAATAGTGAGTCCAAGAAGGCGGCAATGTCAGGCTGTTCATTTTTATAAATTCCGGTGAGTGATATTTTTTTTTGACTCGGTTTCGCCTGTCGTGACCGATGTTACTTGGAGTCCCATAAAATAATCTTTTGGTACTCTTTTAATAGAATTTAATTCGGCCCGGTCCCTGCCCGACCACCGACGATAAGCGCTCGTTCGATATGATGCGTTAGCCGTACACCAGATCTGCTGGCAGACACACTCACGTGCTCCAAGAACCAGGACAGGAAAACACATAACTAACACCTCACACGGAAGCCGTATATCCTGAGCTGGTTTTCATAATAACCTCAACGCACCGTTCGCCATGCTTCTGCAAGTTAAGTCTTAATTTTTCATCTCGTTAAAATTAAATTTCTACTAGTATGGCCCGATATTCGAGGAATCCGAAGTGCAAATTTCCTATTCTATTTTTTTTAATAAATCTAATATATAAAATTCTCGTGTCACAGTTTTCGTTGCCATACTCCTCCGAAACGGCTTGACCGATTTCGATGAAATTTTTTGTGCTTATCCGGTATCTATGAGAATCAGCCAACATCTATTTTTCATCCCCCTAAATGTTAGGGGTAGTTCACCCCTAAATTTTTAATTTATATTTTTTTATGATACAACATACAAAAATACATACAATCCTTAATTTTCACCCTTCTACGATCAACCCTTATTTTTTAATAGCCATTTTAGTAATTTAATAATTGCATAACTAAATATTATTTCGCAAAAGTGTAATTTATTTAATTAAGACTGACAGAAATTGTTGAAACGATAAATATTTGTGTTACGGGAACGAAAACGGGAAAGGGAAGAACGGGAATGAGTTAAGACGGAGATAAAAAAGTTATTTTTGATGAGAATGGAAACGAAAACGAAGCTACACTAGGGCCAAGAACAGAAATAATAAAGTATTTTTGCGATGGGAACGAAAAAATGAAAGGAAGAACGGGAATGAGACAAGGCTGAGATAAAAAAAGTGATTCTTATGAGAAACGAATACTACCCGTGCGAAGCCGGGACGGGCCGCTAGTTATAGTATAATATTTGTTTTGTATACCATGTGCCGGAAGTGGCGATATAACCTACCTTTTTTTTCTTTTAATATGATTCTTTCTATAGATGCCTGAAAGAAGGCACACATATTTATGTAAAGCTAAGCCAAGAGAGAGGTAGCGTTTCATAATTTTGTTGGTGATTTTTTTTTTTAATCTTTTTCTCTAAATTTTTTTTACTGTATGTACTATGTGTAATCTTATCTATACTAATATTATAAAGCTGAAGAGTTTGTTTGTTTGTTTGTTTGTTTGTTTGAACGCGCAAAACTCAAGAACTACTGGTTCAAATTGAAAAGTTATTATTGTGTTGGATAGTCCATTTATCGAGGAAGGCTATAGGTTATACTACATCACGCTACGACCAATAGGAGTGGAGCATCAATGAAAAATGTTGCAAAAACGGGAAAAATTATTCCTTTTTGGGAGCTTCTTTCGCGCGCGCTGCGTAAACGGTTGATGTTAACCAAAAACCATGTATTACGGAATTGTTCCCCTTTAAAAGTTCTAACTAAAAGTCCGCGACAGCGTATGTGTATCTTTTAAGGTTAACTTACTATAACCTTTTTTATGACAATCAAATTTGTTTTAACATAATGTACTATTTGCGAAGATGTTTTTTAAACGTAATATTAATCCTTATCAAATTAAATACGTTAGTCGTCTTAAGCATTTCATGCATATTATAATTGCCCTTTACACTACACAATTTCAATTAATATGTTAGCAGTTTTTATCGAAATATGAAAACTATAGCGGGAGAAAATAAATTCGCTGTCTATCTCTGTTCGTTAACTTTTTACTTCCAAACCACGCAATAGACTTTGATACGGTTTTCAGTATTGTCTTATAATCTATTAATCTATATAATAGAAATACTTATTATAAAGCTGAAGAGTTTGTTTGTTTGTTTGTTTGAATGCGCTAATCTCTGAAACTACCAGTCGGATTTGGAAAATTCTTTTTGCCTTTGATAGCCTGAATCTAGCGGAGGGTTATATAGGCTATATATATGAAGACGAACTGTCTGTCTATTCGAGCAAATCGGCTTCGGGCAAAACGGCTTAAACGATTTTGATGAAACTTTACACATATGGAAAGGATGTAGTCAACTTTTTGTATGTCTGTTTGTATGTCCATCTGTGTAAACCGATTTTAATGAAACATCACAAGTATGAAAAAAATGTCACCAAAACTAACAAATGTTACTTTTTGTCCGTCTGTCTATCTGTACGTGTACCTGTCTATTTGAGCTAATCTCCAAAACGGCTAAACAGATTTTAAGGAAACTTTGCAGACGGGAAAGAAGGTTGTCAAGAGATTTGACATTAGCTACTTTTTGTCCGTTTGTTTGTCTGTACGTCTATGTGTCTATTCAATTCAATTTTATCTATTCGCGCTAATTTCCAATACGGCTGAACATATTTTAATGAAACTTTGCAGACGTGAAAGAAGGTTGTCAAGAGTGTCATAAGCTACTTTTTGTGTTTGTTTGTCTGTCTATCTGTCCGTCGTTTGTCCACACTGATCTATCAACGTACAGCCAAAACTACTAAGTCTAGGAAGCTTAAATTTGGAACATAGGTTTATTTTATAACGTGAACATGAAGAAAAGCTTTTTTAGAAATTTCAACTTAAGGATGGGAATGGAGGGACTTAAATAATGACGTGTTTCAGAGTTTTTAGATTTCCACCTTTTAAGGGTGGGAAACGGGAGATGAAAAATTGTATCGGTTTTTTTAAAGGGTGGAAGAGGAATGAAGATTGAAAGTTTGAATGGGTGTAACCAAAATTAGTTCCAGCAAAAACTATGTATAAACCATCTCGAACGTTAATAGTACCTATAACAGGAATTTGTAGTCTACGCAAGCGAAGCTGCGGGCGGTCGCTAGTTTAATTATAACGCTATAACGAAACATGTGGATATGAATTTCATAACCTTTCCTGGTATATGGGATTCTGGAGAAACAGATTTTAAAAACCAGGTGGCGCCCTATTTTTTTATATTCATTTAAACCCTTTTAACGATACAGTACTGATTTGCTTTTCATTTCATTAGTTTTATCTTGGGACACAGTAACTTGATTTTGTAAGTTTTTTTTTCTTTGATTCATCTTTTAAATCTTAATAGTAGCAGTTTCGGGGTAACTTTAGATTGTGGGTGGCGTACGAAAAGGCTTCCAGGATTCACACCCAAGTAGATCCAGTGGTAAGGTGCTCATACTCAGTCCATCCTGAGCTACACACATTTATCTCGGCAAGCGGGCATATAATTTTGTATCAAAACTATTATACCACAACTATATAAAAAATTATTAAAAATCTTGTTTCAGTCTATTTCAATGTTTATGTTCCCATTCCAATAACCCTATTCAGTCTTTTCGTTGTTCCAGTCCCCGTGCTCATAATTCCGTTTTGGATCCTGTTCCTGTTCTATGTGCAATAATCTCAAACTGTTCTCGAGATATCAGCAAAAACACAGACGCACAAAAAGAAGAAGAGACATTAGTGATAATGTAATTGAGCAACTACAACTTCAACGTCGAAAGCCTGACACGAAGTCATATTTTGTTCAATTTGCTGTTACAAATGTTCGCATCGAGTTCGAGATTCGCTTTATTTTTAACTAGCGACCCGGCCCGGCTTCGCACGAGTAGCAAAGCATATATGCCGTAGTGGTTTTTTTTTTCAATTGTATAGTATATAAGACAATCATAATGTGCATCAAATTCTGAAGGTAAATAACGTATTTAATTTGAAAAGGATTAATATTATAATCGCATAAACTGCTTTCTAATTACCACATCATATGACATCATTTTTTTAAACCTAAAAATAAGTTTATTAAGCTATTCATAAAATATAGACATATGCAATCGCGGAGCTTTTTTTAGTTCTACAAAAGAGAAACAATTCTTGCATACAATGTTTTGTTATATCTCAAAGGGATTAGGCAGAGTTTTCGGTGAAAGCTCCCAGTCGGCTTGATTTTTTTCGACGTCTTCAACAATAATCGTCATATTTCAACTAACTTGTACAAAACAATGATAAATTATACACACAAACCTTCCTCTTGAATCACTCCGTCCATAGGTGTCAACCATTTGCCAATCCATTCTGTAGTTTTTGAGTTTATCGCGTTCAGACAGACAGACAGCCGCGGCGGGGGAGTTTATTTTATAATATGCAGTGATATTTTTAGTATTTGTCGGCACGCGGCGTTCTTTTTATTTTTTTACTTACTTGTTTTTAATAAACAAAGTCTAATATTAGCTGGCCCAATGTTTATATGCCGCACGCGGTAGAACGGCTAGACGGCCTGCCGGTGCGAACCGGTACCACTGTACTACATCGACACGCCGCTATCACAGCTCGAACCGATTTCAAGAAAATTAAATCAAATCGGCATTGCTAATAGCTATAAATAAATTATAATACAAGTCGATATGTACAACTATTGTTTTTACCCGAGTTACGTGGCATTTCGTGAACAATCGATCAGACCCTTGCTGCAGAAACGAAGGTCGTGGGTTCGATTCCTGTCCAGGACAAATATTTATGTGAATGAACCTGTTTATTTAAGTATCTATATATGAGTTGTCTATATAGTATCCATAATAATTTTTTGCTTAAATTGTGACTATAGAAGCGTTGTGTGAGATATCCCGGGTATTACCAATAGGTATTTAAACTATTATTAACTTCTTTTAATCTCTAAATTGTCAACGGTCATAGTGCACAACAAAAATAGATGATAAATGGCTGATACTAACTGGCCGACACGAATGAATCTGTTCTCTACGTCGTATTTCCAATCCAGCAAATTTTCGTAATTTCTTTGTCTTTCGTGGAATGGAAAACCTCCCGATCCCGATAAGTAGTGACTAAAATTTCATGTTACAGCTGCAAATGTTCAATGTTAAAATCGCTAAAAGCGCGTGTGTTTACTTTTATCATAATTTTTAACTTAAATACAATTATAAATACAAAACATTAATCAACATTAAAAATCAACTACAAAATCGCTTGAACTCTCTTATAATTACAACAATTTTGAATTTTTCATTTTGTTATCATTCTTTACGGTTATTATTTATTCTTTTTATAACTTTTCTTATTCCACATCACTGCTTTAAAAACCTAAATTTAAAGATTCACGAAGGAAAAATGTCTGAAAAGTTTGAATTATTGTTGGAAAACGAAAAACCCATAATTGGTTGAGCGTAGTTCGGCGCATGGGTATTTTCACCATATGTGTCTGGCTTGCCTCCCATGGCCGTACAGTACGTTCGTACGTAATAAAAGAATGGAATGGAATGGAAGAGGGTCATTCTATCCGCTTAGTCAAAATTTTCAAACATAGACTGTAATTATATTCTAAACTAGCTTTCCGCCCGCGGCTTCGCTCGCGTGGACTACACAATTGTACCGGGACCGTTAAAGGAACGCGACGCTCCAGCATAGTGTAACATTTTCTAAAACATTCTGAAACTTAACTACCTAAGAAATCTCTATACCTAATTTCATAAAAACTCATTTAGCCATTTTAGTATGAACAATAACTATCCCACAAGTTGGTTCCAAAATCAGTTAGCCGTTTTGGAGATTAACCGGAACAGACGACAGACCAACAGACACTACGATTTTTTATATGTATATATTTATATGTATATATGTATATAAAAATCGCTTTTCACTCCTGATAACGTCCTCTTTGTGTTCGCAAAATTTCAGTAAAATCGGATCAGCCGTTTCGACGAGTATCCCTAACAAACAGACAGGAAAAAACACAGACAAAAACCAACTTATGTCACTCCTGACAACCTCCTTTTTAAGTCTGCGAAGATTCATAGAAATGGTTTAGTCGTTTTGGAGATTAGCCTAAACAAAAAGACAGACAGACAACCACGCGGACAAAAAGTTACCTAAATCACTTCTGACAACCTATTTTTAATGTCTGTATAATTTTATTAAAATCTTTAAAAGTTTAGCTCGAAAATAGATATAGACAGACTGACAGACAAACAAAAAATTGCGTAAGTAGCCACGCAGGAATTATAGAAGTAGCATTTAGATATATTTAGAAACTAGGCAAACACTAACCGTATCCGCATTTAGAGAGTTTCGCGTCTCACACCTCTTTTCACGTCGGCGAAGTTGCTTTAAAATTGGTTTAAATATTTTAGCATTTAGCTCAAACAGACAGACAAACAAAAAGTATTGTATGTCACTCCCGACAATTCCTAATCACATCTGTAAAGTTAGATTGAAATCAGTTCGTTCCTTTCGGAGATCAGTTTGAACGAACGGACAGACAGTCATACAATACTTTGTTTGTCTGTTGCCTACTAACAATCTTTTAATCGCATCTTTGAATATTTCTTTGAAATAAGTTCAGCCCTTTCGGAGATGCGGTCGAACAAACAGACGGACGGACAGACAGACAGATAAACAATAAGTGTTGTATGTCACTCCTGATAATCTTTTTATCATATATGTGAAGTTTCATTGAAATCGGTTCAGCCGTTTTCAATCAAGACAGACAAAAAGTAGCTTATGTCACTTCCGATAATGCCCTCTGCACCTCTGCAAAGTTTCAATAAAATCACTATAGCCGTTTCGGAAATCAGCTCAAACAGACAAAAAGACGGACAGACAGACAAAAAGTACCCTATGTCACCCCCGATAATACCCTCTGTACGTCTGCAAAGTTTCATTGAAATCGGTTCAGCCGTTTCGGAGATAAGCCGGAGCATACAGACAGACAGACACTTCAATTTTATTAATATAGAGATTTAAATAAAAGGATCACACACAATCCTACGTCATAAGTAATTGTCACGAAGCCAGTCCGCGTGTGGACATCATATTATGTTAGAACTTGAAGTTCCTTTCACATTCTACACGACTCAGTAACTTCGACTGGCTCTTGTTAATTTTCCGCCACCGCCACGCAGTAGTATAGAAGTAGCATTTACATATATTTAAAAACTAGGCAAACACTAACCGTATCCGCATTTAGAGAGTTTCGCATCTGCCTGGTCTTGTAAATGAATTCGATTAAAAATTATGAACATAGACTATATATATACATTGGAAAGAGAGTAATCACTACATTTTATAAAATAAAATCCCCCGGCGCGTCTGTCTGTCTGTCTGTCTGAACGGGATAAACTACCGAACGATTTGGCATATTATTGATACCAATGGACAAAGTAATTCAAGAGGAAGGTATATAAGGAGAGGAAGGATATATAATTTATTCATGTTTTATGGAAATTTATTTAAACATGACGATTATTGTTGAAGAAGTCGGAAAAAAATAAAGCCGACTGGGAGCTTTCATCGAAAACGCTGCCTTATCCTTTTGAGATATAACAAAATAATGTACGGAGGAATTGTTTCTTTTGTATAGGACTACAAAAAAGTCCACGATGGCATATGTCTATCTTTTATGGATAGATTACTATATCTATTTTTATGTTTGAAAAAATGGTGTCATATGATGAGATGATTGGAAAGCAATTTGCACTGATACAGTATTAATCCTTATAAAATTAAATATGTTATTTACTTTTAGCATTTCATGCAGATTATGATCGCTCTTTACACCATACAAATTAAATTAATATCTTAGGAAATATCACGAAATAAAAACTATCGCGGGAAAAGAGGCATAGAAACATAAAAATAATATTACTATGTGACAGACGGCGCGATCAGTGCATACGTGAGTAACTGTGAGCAGTGTGGGGTACACGCGAAGTGGCTAACTGAGCCTTACTAATAATTCATAGATATACGATGTTGTCATCACAGAGGCGACATGCGAAACTTTGTTTATATTCTGCCTATTGAATTGAGTAATGTAAGGGAACGTAGTAAAATAAATTGAAAGAGACATAACTGATGGTTTTAATTACAATGTGTATTTTAATTAATACTGTATAAACATATTTCCCCATATAAGTAAATCAATTACAAATTAAACTGTAATGGGTACTGAATATAACTACTAAAATATACCCTTGCACTAACTACACCCGACACTTTATCTCACTTTGCCTTATTGGTAAAGAAATGAACAAAGCGCAATGAACATCATCGTTGCGATGTGATATAAACTTTACATACTCTTAAATAAAATTAGCTTAGTAAGTTTCTGACTGAAAAATACGCTGTGACATACAAACAGACAGATGGCATAGGTTGAGTAGGTAATAAAGAAACTAAAAAATAATCAGTTATACCTAAGTCATATAGTTCCCCAACATTTTATACCTATATGTATATCCAAAGTGTACGGTTCACTCTCAATAATCAATGATTTTCATATAGAAAAGACAATAATTTGTTTTGATTGATTTTAGTTGATGGTTTGATTACTTACCGATAATAAATTACGCTTTTTTTCTTCGAAGTTGACTCATTTTTACACGTTTTCAACACGCACGATGACATTTTTGATACAATAAACCTAATGTGACAGTGAAAGGCTACTGGCACCTAAACTAGGACAGCCTGTATTATAGGTACCAGCACCCCACTCCTGATCTCCGGATTAAACCTGGTTACAGTTTTTAGGACAATCATAAATTTAAAAAAGAAAATGATAACACAAAAATCAAAAGTACTTATACAATTAAAGTGTACAACAAAAGTATACACAGTATAATGCAAATGTATGTAAAATGATACAAAAATCAATATATGTATATATAAGGGGAATATATTATATGTAAGGGAGTGAAGTGTAGGGAAAGTGTATAAAGTCTGTGTGAACAAGTTTGGGCATGTGTGTTTATGTACCCATGAGGCACGGAAGTGTTTGAGCGTACAATACGAGTCCATAAATGCACCATTCATCGACCCTTAAATGATTTTTTTTAATATATATATATTCCTTTTAGAGACAAAAATATTATGGTTTAGTTACAGTTTCGGCACGTAATCGCGATGAGTCTAGACGAGATTTGGGCAGAAGTTATCAATGTTACATATAAAGAAATATTTTAGTTTGTTTTCATGTGTATATTCTTTACTTTTTCAATTATTTATAGAATTGGAAATAAAATACATTAAAAATACTCCAAGTAGGATGAAATTACGTTACATATAAATCTATTTAAATCTAATCCACATGTTCGACGCAACAAGCTGATATGACACTACGGCAGAAAACACTACGGCTTATATGCTCTGCTACCCGTGCGAAGCCGGGGCGGGTCGCTAGTTGTGAATAAAAAGCGTATTAAGGACAGTATTTCAAAATTTAATTGTTTGATGAATATTTGTAAAATAATATTATTTGCATGACTAATGATTAATGATTTATAATTTTATTAGCAAAATGTTTGATTTGTCAAAAAAATGTGTCTTCTTTCAAAATATACCTACTATTACCAATTCACTGGCTACCACCACTACCACTACCACAACGTGTGCTTCTATTCAGCATAAATATATTATTGACACTCGAACTTTGTTTGGAAGCCGTTCCAAGTAATTTAAATAACTTAACAAAATAACAGGAAATAACTCAGGCAACTTAACATGAAGCAAAAATGTTCATAAAAGTTGCGCTCTCGGAATAATAAAACTTAACTCTACTCCGCCAATAAAAGAGGTAAAAGTGTGACAAGAGTTTGTAATTTTGTTTCGAAATCAAGTTTAAGTACAACTTAAATCGGTGTTTTCGTGCATCCTAAATATCTGGATCTATGGCCCTAACTTTTTGTGCCCACAAAGTAGGTACATGTTAATTAATTCATTATTTAGATAAAGATGTTCATTTGACTTTCAGTTAAGAGTAATTGAGCTACTTATAAGGAACCTCCCACGTCGATCACAATGCGCCTCTTTGCGTTGTTCTTGTAAAGCTCATGGGCCATTATATTAACCAAATTAGGGTTTAGGTACGGAACTGTTAACACAGATATTTCCTTCGTAATCAGGTGTTCAGAAGTGCAGTCATGCAACAAAACTGTCCTCGGAGCGGCGCGGCTTCTATATTTAGAGTGGCGGCGCGCCACAAACGGCATTATACGTGTATCTATCTATACTGGTATAGACCGAAGCGTGCGAGGTGCGGCGTCTTCTTTAATTCTCCTTCTTCGTTGTCATTTTTTTTATATCACATTTAGTGACTCGCCCCGGCTTCGCACGAGTAGCGAAGCATATATGCCTACATTTTTTTTTGTCATAGTGTATGTGTATGTCGTATCAGCTATTGTTGCGTCGAACATGTGGATTACATTTAAATATAACTTATTACGTTCATCTGACTTGGAGTATTTTTAATGTATTTTATTTCCAATTCTACAAATATTTGAAAACATAAGCAATATTTACATAAGAACAAATTAAATTATTTCTTTGTAGATATACAACATTGATAATTCTGACTGATTACGTGACGCGTGTCGCATCAGTGTGAGGCCGCTTCAATTAATTTTAACATGCGATTTATTTTTTTGCGATAACTTGCTTGGTATTGGTACAGCGTTGTTATTTCATGAGGAGACTTGGGACAGAACTTTCTACATGCAGATAGTGGATTGCATTGAGTTATGCACTGGTTACGAGCAAATCTTCTTACACTCGACATATCAAAAACTTCATTCCTACAATTCACATTTGCAAAAATTAAACCACAAAAATAAAGTATAAAAGCACACCTTTGCAATGCTGCAACCGGCAATACGCATAGTATTAATACAGACGTCAATAGTAAAATATCTAGGAGTATTATTAGATGAAAGACTGCTTCGGCGACCTCATATATAGACCTTGTAAGTACTAGTGTCAGAAAACTTATTTGCGAATTTAAAAACATAGAGAGTAGGCAGCTTCGAACTTTTGCGCGCGGTGTATTCTGCCCTGGCACAATCCATAATAGGCTATTGTATCAGAGTCTGGGGCGGGGCGAGTAAATACCATACGTTACTACGCTAAAGGTCTTTACTCAAAGTAATGTTAATGCTGAAATTATATATTAATAAGGATACCTAAATTTGATTAATTTAATGGCATTAAATAGACTTAACCGATCTAATCCTTAACTTGAATGGCAGTTTACAATGATAGTGTATTTCGATTTATAACAATTTGAATAGAAATAGCACTTGTCTAAGTAACACAACACACAAGACATACTCACACACACTACACGCAAACACACATACAACCTCGCACACGCGCAGTGCACACGTACATGCACGCATAGAATTAGATTACATTAGAATGTTAGAATGATCTTAGGTTAGTACAGTTACAATCAAACTTTATGGCGGATCCGAAAGTAGGTACAAGTTGCGTCGCAGTAACCAGTTTTAGGTGTAGCGAGACGCAGTAGAGCGAGGGGTATACGACTGTACCTGCGCAAGCTCGCAAATAGCGTTGCATTCAGATTCACCATAAAGTTTGACGCGATCTGTACTATTGGCAGGAGACACTGACTCCTGACACACAGGTATATACCTACCTCAGGCATTAGGGACTTCAACATAATTGATCATACCATGCTTATGTCAATAATAATAATACTTCTGACATCCCACACAGCGTCATCTAGGTCCAAACTAAGCAAAGCTTGTACTACGGATACCAGACAAATGATATAAATATTTAAATAATCTTTAAAATATTTACATACATAGATTTTTTTTATATTTTAATAACGATTTATTATTATTATTATACTCCTCAGATATTAATTTAAATAGTGTGGTATAAACTTATAAAGGGTAATTATAACGTTCATGAAATGCTTAAGGTAACTAAAATATATTTAATTTGAGAAGGATTATTATTGTATCCATGTAAATAGCTTTCCAATTACCACATTATTTGTGACCTATTTTTTTACGTTAAAGTAGGTAGTATAGTAAGTTATTCTTAAAGGTGAATATCTCAAAGTGATTAGGCAGCGTTTTCATACACATTATAAAATAACACATTATATGCAATACAACAATATAACGAAGATAAACATTCTTATATTCTGCAAATACGTATATTTGCCGCCATTTTTTATTCAGGCGTAATGTCAACCTTCTTGTTAGTTGTATTCCATCAGATGGAATATAGAACTGATTTGTGCCATTTAAAAATTTAAATTGAAAATTTAAAAAACCCCCGACACAAAAAAAACTAACATTTAAAAAGTGTAAAATAATACAAGTTTGTTCATTGTCTAATGATTTTTTATCCTTAAAAGCGTCGAGGACCGCTAAGTAAACTTATGATACCTAATAATTAAGGATCAAAAATCATTAGACAATGAACAAACTTGTATTATTTTACACTTTTTAAAGGTTATTTTTTTGTGTCGGGGGTTTTTTAATTTTTAATTTAAATTTATTTCAAAATTTTTAAACCTTTATTTAGTAAACCAATTCATACACGATCAGACAAAAAAATAATTTTCAAGTTTATCGTTTTTATTTCGGTTTTATTCTTTTTTTTTATTATTATTTTATTTCGTTTAGTTAGTTAATATTCCTCGTTTCCTTTCAATATAGTGTACACAACATTATGCTACTAATCAAGCCCTTTCATTTGCTATCCATATTGAGGGATTTGTGAAAAAAAAATAATTTGCCATTTTGTGGTGGCAGCCATCTTGGATTTGAAATTTGTCATAGTGTATAGTATTCTACTAGTCAAGTCCTTTCATCTGATACCTAAAATTGATGGAGTAGCGAAAAAATATGATATCCGCCATTTTGTGGCGGCGGCCATCTTGGACAGATTTACATCAAACATAGCTAAAAACACTCCCGATTGATTCATCTTTCATACAAAAAAATCTGTATCCAAATCAGTTCATCCATTTGGGAGCTACGATGCCACGGACAGATACACAGATACACACACACGTCAAACTTATAACAACCCTCTTATTTCGTCGGGGGTTAAAAACCAGCCTATCGCTACCTCACGCCATAGAATTTCAGACCATAATAATATGCCAATTTTTGTTTAAATGACAAAAAAAATCTAATTTACCTCATTTAATTACTCATTACCTCATCAAAACCACCAAAGTGGGAATTCGTTATTTACGATAGATATCCGTAGTTGGGTCACTAAAGTCTGTTTAATATGTCAATGGCTTTGTCTGTATATGTACCAAATTCGGTAGATTCTATTCGGTAGAGAAAATATTCTGTATGAGTTTATAAAAATGACTTTATAAAGGTTCGATTTATTATTTAAAAAGAAAGTAAAGTAAAAAGATACGAGAAATGTTATTTTAAGTTTTTTTAGCTTTAGTTATCGTAAAACACGCCAGCGTCACACTTGGTGTCATTAAACAGCAAAATTTAAAGTATAATAATAATTAATAAAAATCTGTGTATTATGAGCCCGATTTGAATAAAGGATCCTGAACGGAATGAATGAAAATACATCTTTTTGTAATTACATAATAAACCTATATTGAGTCCGATTTGCACTTACCTGGGTTTTATTAAAATGTTTTATAAACGTACTTACTTACATGCTTTGTGCGTTTAGATAGATAGTTTTAAATCGCGCTACTGCTGGACAGGAAGTGAACCCAGGGCGCGGCGCAGCTATTCTGTGCGCACTTTCGCATCCTCGTCTTTGGAACGGATCGCTTCTCGTGTGCCTCGAGACATTAGCGGCCGTCGGCCATTTCGCCGCTTGAAATATGATTACACGACAGGGAAATTTAATATCGCTTCATAAAATTGTGAGGCCGATCACGCGCTCACTCGCCTCGCGTTCACGCCCATCTGCCTAATTTTGTTTTTGTGGCCCACGCCCTGACGCCGCTGTTGGCATAACCTATGGCATCGACACGATTTGGTACTCCAATGAGCAATGATAACACTGATCTGAATGTTTTCTATTGTAGTGCAATTTAAATCTTATCCGGTCACTGGTGATGCCACAGAGCATCCTTTCGGCGTGCGTGTGTTTTTGGGCATAAAACTCCAAGGCACTTAATTGGACATCGCGCCCTGGAAAAATAAGATGAAAGCTGACAAAGGTTTAAATCAAAAGTCAGCTGTCTTTTAATTTTGAGATATTAACACTTCTCGTTCTTACGCCTGGACCACTATCCTTTCGGTACGTAACTAGATGGCATATGAGAATGCATTTTTGCCTTCGTAATCCTTAAGTTAACGGGGGTTATATATTATAATTATATTGATGCCATTTGCGCATCGTTCCATCGTTTCCAAATCGTAAGGAAATTGGCTCCGTGTGTGATAATATGTATCGGCTTCGCTTATCATTTGGATGTAGAGTCAAACGGTGTACCTAAAATTAATTTCAAAACGGTACCGTTCTTCTAAATTCACCTTCGAATCCCTGCTTCCACATTTGCTTCTCTCTTTTACACTCTTACACTCCCCCCTCCCCCCCCCTCCATCCCTGGGCCGATTGTTGTGATTTCTTAGACAGTCAGGAACATTCCTCACAATATAACTTAAATTTAATGTCAAAGTACCGATGACGTATCACTGCGAGTTATTTTGGGTTTTGGTACTGTAACTAGGTTTGTTCGATCGCCAAAAGTATCACGTCTGAACGTGCGCTACGTAAAGAGATGTATGGCTTTTTCCTGTGGGCCTAACATGCACGCCGCGACAAAATTTTGTCGACGGCAATTCACGTCCCGAAACGAGATATCTCTATATGTCTACTAGTGCTAACATGCAACGTTTTTATCTCGTCGCGCTCCGTCACAATTGGTAAAATTACTCGTCTACGGTAGTTTTGTCTACAAACCCTAACATGCGAACCACATTTTATCGAATTTTGTCAGTTTTAAGCGGTATATTTCTCGTCGGCAATTTTTGTTGACGACAACGGTGAGAAAAATATTGTTATGTAGAAAGTAATTGTTAAATTTTTATTTTCGTTTGTATTCGTTTGAATCGGTTGTATTTTATGCATAAAAAAAGATTAGTTACCGATTCAGCTCGGAAAAGTTTTTTTTTACTTAATTAATTTTATTTTATTTAAATATTATTTACGTTACAGTAACGCCGAAAACAGACAATTAAAAAACAATTGATGATCGATAATGATGATGACTGCTTAGCCGAGTGGTTAGAGACTCTAACTGCGGAGCCAGTGGTCGCGGGTTTGATTCCCGCCTGGGACAAATATTTGTGCACGTGTCTATTTGTTTTAGTTCTGGGTGTAAAATATAAATATATGTATAAATATAATCTAAATCCATCACGCCGCTCCAATGCGGATTGGCGGATTGCAACCGGGACCGACTGTTTAACGTGCTTTCCGAGGCATGGTTTCAATGATAGTTAACATACTTACATCAAAAACTCATTGGTACAGGCCCGAATGCGAACCACGGCTACATGGCCTTATCGATTTGAAACAGGTTCGCTGCGCTCGGGCTATCACAACACATTATTATTATTATTATTATTAATATTAATACTTATTATTATTATTATTATTATTGTAATTTATCATTATTATAATTTTTACTTATTATTATTATTTTCATTATTATTATTATTAATAATAATAAAATAAAAATAATAATAACAATAATAATAATAATAATAACAATAATAATAATGTGTTGTGATAGCCCGAGCGCAGCGAACCAGTTTCTATATTATTAATATTATTATCATCATTATTATTATTAATATTATTATTTATTACTATTACTATTATTATTATTAATATTCATATTATTATTACTATTATTATTAATGTTAATAATAATTTAAAAAAATAACAGTAATGTGTTGTGTTGTGATAGCCCGAGCGCAGCAAACCGGTTTCAATATTATTATTTGTGTTTGTGTGTGTATCATTACTAATATTTTTAATATTATTATTATTATTGTTTAAAAGACCTAATTTGAAAACATTTTTAACCATGGGTAACACAAAAGCTGAAAATTCTAGTTGCAGAAACGGTCGATGGCCAGTTAAAATAAATTATTAAATATATTCTATGGTCAATCACACAATTTAGACTATAAATTGCTATAAATTGAACGAATAAAAAAGAACGGATAAAGTGTTGCTATATTAGAATATGGCATGTTTTCATTATAGGGTAACATTTGTTTGTCGTGTCGACAAAGCGAAGTCACGGTGACATATTTTCTCGAGTGGGTCGTGCATGTTAGGGAAAACGACAGACAAGTCGAGATCGACAATTTTTCTCGTCTCGTGTGGCAGTTTTGTCGTGCGTCGCATGTTAGCCCTGCTGGAACACGTTTTAGTAATGCCCAACTTTCATTGCATATTTCGCCACTATTTTTCGTGCGTGTAAGATATAAAATTTGATTCCATGTCAAAAGTAATCATACGTATCAGGTTCGTGGTTGCCTATACTAGAAACAGTACAGTAACATTAGCCCTATATCGGATACACAGACTGATATGGCTGACCGTAGTTGGGGTGGCGTATTTCCATATCTGCAATTTGCTTTACGCGTGTGCTCTGACGAAACCCCTTCTGCCCTTTTCTTACTCCGCACCGACCCGTCAACCGCAGGCTCCCATAATTTTAAATTTCGTTCGGGAAACGATATTTCCTCCAAATAATATTGCCTTTGGAGAGCGGCCGAGTGTGAATACATTAGCCGAAGCTATTGCTTAAAGAGGAATTTGTTTAATAATAATAAAACTTTATTTCAAACGAGGCCCATAAATGTTAGTAACAAAAAACCTTATATTCATCCTTAGTAATACACATTTTAGCCTTATGTCTAGAAAAACAGAACAGGTGCGGAATACGGCCCCACTGATGCTACACAGAGTCAGTAGTGGGTGTACTACTTCAGTGTGCAGCGAAATCCAACGCCAGATCATCGGCGATTCCTACCTCTCCTTCAACACGCTCAGGATGCTATTCGTGCTCCCGCGCAGCCGACTCTATAATAAATAATATTTATTTATTTATTTATTTATTTATTCGGAAAAACAACAGTTACAGAACACAAAAAAAAAATTACATCAAAAGATATTAAATAACATAAACTCGTCTGCAACCTCTACGTTTTTCACTAAAAAATTTGGATTGAATACAAACTGAAGCATCCAGACAAGACAAAAAATTAAATAAACAACTATATCTACTTACATTAGAAGAAGGTAAATTAAAATTAAACTATTAGGTACTATTCTAATATTACATTATTGCTATCTAACGTTTTACATATTGAGGTCCTAAATTCTATTTTAATAAATAGTGTAAATGTTGTATTAACACGTTCATTGCCGGAAATTAGCTTCATACAAAAAAATAATAATCCGTGGTGCCAGTTACTGTTTTTTATGTAAATATGTTCCTATACAAATAAGAACTATAAATATATTGATATATAGGTTATAGTATATATATATATCAGTACCCACGCGGAGTTGTCGGCAGAGCGCAGCGAATTTTCCAGTGCATGATGCCACACAACTCCGCGCGGAGGCGGCTCCTCGCGGAGTCGCTCGGCACTGAACAAATACATTTTGAGTTCAGTTTTGAAATAAAATACATGTCAGACTCTTACAGAATGCTTTTATTGTAAAAAAAAAGTTTTTCATTGTAGCATGCTACATCATGAACAGTTACATTCTTAGCAATTTTAATAAAATTGAGAAAATCAACAATTATAAAAAAAGGCAAATTTAGCGAAACAAATAAAATATCGCAAAAATAATCATTAAATTCAATTTCGCCGAAATACTAAATCCTGCTCAACTAGAAGTGACGCTGACGATTGAAGCTGCTCGTATTCTACGGCAGAGTACTCGGCTTGACTATTTTCATAGGCTGTATTTTCAGAGTCTGGAGACGATTAATCAGTCAAATCTGGTTGATAATTATCGAAGACGAGGCACTAAAGTCTGACCCACTTTGTTAGATAATCTCCATAACATCAACCTCGCGAATTTCAGTGTTTTTCTTTCGTAATATACGAGTATGTGGCAAGGTGATCGTCGCAGTTTCTTCATTTTCTGATGTTTCATGTGAGAAAACAAACACATGATGGGGTTTACGTCACTATCTGCCAAATAATGAACGCGGAGTTTCGGCGTCCATGGCTCTCATAAAAAAAAGCAATTCAAAAACCAAAGTTATTTTACGATGTACGCTAGGCTATAGGCCCACGCCCACGGCCAAACAACTATCCACCTACGATGTCTACGGCGAACTGAGGCATAGAAACATAACGGCTAGTCACCCCCGCGCGGAGTCGGTGGCACCGTAACGAATTTCCCGCCAACTCCGCGCGGGGATTCCGGCAACTAAGCTGTTAACTGATTTCGTGTTCTTTAGAGGGATGCATACTAAAAAAAAAAAAAAACTGGTTGGCGCTTATAGGGACTGCCGATAAAAGTAAAAACTTAGAACTTTCAGTAGATATTAAAATTTGAAATTTCATAATGTTCAAATTAAAATTATCAACATGTGGTTTTCACATCTATTGACACTCCGACCAACAATTGTACGCATGTTTAATGGTTCCAATATATACCAAAAGTGGTGGAACACGATGTGGATAGATGTGAACACCAGATTGATGTTAATAATTCTAATTTAAACATTATGAAATTTCAAATTTTAATACTAAAAGTTCTAAGTTTTCACTTCTATCGCCAGCCCCTATAACTGCCAACCAGTTTTTTTTTCTTTTATTAATTTGGCAAGCGCACGATTGGTTTAATAAACAACCAGTGACTTGTTCATACAATGTTCGTGATTGATCATCTACTTGATTTGAACTTTTAACACCTGTTAACGGGGAACAAAGTAGCTCTTTTTGAATAGGTGTGATAAAAAGACATTTTTGGTCACAGCTACTTAAATAACACATAACGTTCCTGTTTTTTTTACCATTTAGCTGATTTAAACCTAATTCAACATAAAAAACCCTGCAGGCCATCCCTGAAATTTCAAGCTATTTTCGAGCTTAAAGCGCTCCAAAATTAGAAAACTATTTAGCTCTTCGAACTCAAAATATCGATTTTCGTGGATTTTGAGCTCTTCGAGTTCATAATATTCATTTTCCAAGCTCTCCAAGCCCAAAAACAGAATTTCTGTACATTTAGAATTCTTCAAGCTCAGAAACCTGGGACATATCAAAGAAAATGTTTTTTTTTTTTTTGAAATATTTGAACTGGGATGTCTATTGAACCTTTCGTTTGATTTTAGTGTAATTTAGGGCATTCTATGCAAATTCATAAGCATAAAATTTTTGTGCAAACTCAAAAATCTATTGATCGTAAAATTTCAATGTTATGTTAAAAAAACACGTTTTCGGAAATTTGTGAACTGCGGTTTCTTTTGAACGTGTCGTTGGATTTTGATATTTTTGGCGGCACTCGACGCAGTTTTTTATGTACAGAAATTGTATGTAATGTATTAAGTAAATCGGTTGAAAAATATCAAAGTTATTTTAAAAAAAACGTTATAAATTATTTTTTTGGGTTTATTTTTTGAGTATTTTTGAAACAGCTCGACCGATTGACTTCAAAATCTAATCAGATCTATGTCTCGATGAACCCTTTCAAACGCCGTATCGCAGGTCTTAATCTGTCAGTTCATTCTCAAGGTATCGTACGACAAAAAAGTTACATACACACACGGACGTCTAACCAAAAATGGTCAGAATGGCTTTCTTGGACCTCAAAACGCGGAGATCTGACGAAAACTCGTTTTTTTGAAAATCGGACTTACATCAATAACTTCCCTTGGATAGCGGGAAGTTAAAAAAGTTTGAATTTTTAGCACGAGCTAGAGAATATTTGCGTTTTTGAGTCATATTTTTTTTAAACTTTCTCATTTTATTATCACTTAACCTTGTAAGGTTTGTTGGGCTACATTAAGAAATTTAGCATATTAATTTAAAAAACCAGAAATGTAAAAAAAACATAATTGTAAAATAAGTAAAGGTACCTTACTTCTAACATGAAAGCCGTCGCACATCAAACGTTTGAATGCGCGGTGGCGTGGGCATCGGGTCGCAGCATTCCCTTCAAAATGGTTGAGTGAGGCGATGGCTGGTTTCCACGTCAAACTGGTGAACGGGTGCCTCGCAGGGAAACCAGACGATTCAAATGTATTAGAATAAGGACATTTAATAAAAAATAAAAAAATAATTTAATTAAAAATTTTTTTTTTTTAAATTTAGTAGTATTACAATGGCAAACTCATTATAGGAGCAGTAACCAAAACGTAGAGCAGATGCGCTAGAAACAATAAATAGATATAAAAATATACATTAAATTAAAGCTCTTCTAAAGACATGGGCTTCGCGCCTATGAAAATGTGTAGTTATTAAAAAAAAAAAATGTCAAAAAACCTGAGTGCTGAAAATAATTCACTAAAAAAAGAAACAGTAGCTCTGTAATCTACAGAATGTCAATAAAATACCTATTATATAACTTGAATGTTACACTTGTATAAGATATTGCAGGCGGCGGCAATCATTTGGATTCAAGTATTTACAATTAGCTGATATTATATATATATACATTACGAAAAAATTCACCAAAAAATTGAAACCAATTTATAAATACAAATATCAACTGAAAAGAGTATAATACAATATTCTATCCGTCACTCACGAGATAATTTGTAAAAAAAATTTAAATTAGACAACAAACAGATGTCAGAAAGTGTCTCTGAGCGCTAGACCATGGTACTCGTAGGTGGAGAGTCGACGACATACACTTGAGTTACGTCTCGTCCTTGTGTTTAATTAACAACCCGACTTTGGACTACCTAAAAATATACTTCGAACGACCACAATTACTGCCAGAAATAATCCTTTTCATACCTAACAACAGATTTGTAGCAGTTCAAACTACAAAGTTTAAGGATTCAGAATCATTTATCTTTACTACTTGTTTCCTTTGATTAAGATATGACATAATGAGACAGAGTGCACTATTCCTAATTCCATAGTGTTCCAACTTGGCGATCAAGGTTTCATGCTCCACGCAGTCAAATGCTTTTGACAAATCACAAAAAACTCCGATCGCATTCAAAGAGTTTTCCCAGGCATCATATAAATGCTTGAGTAGGCAAACCCCCGCATCAGCAGCTGAACAACCCTTAGTGAATCCAAACTGTCGATCATGTAATAGTTTATTGATTGAAAAATACTGAACCATTTGCTGCAACATAATTTTTTCAAAAATCTTGCTGAGTACTGGCAAAATTGAAATTGGTCTATAGTTACTTGGGCCACTTTTACTCCCAGTTTTTCACTCAAACTTCATATTTCAATAAAATCAATGTGATCAAGCTATAATTTTTTTTATAGATAGTATTTCAGAAAGTCTTAGTATTTCCAATATTTTTGAAACAATCACATAGATTTCGCTAAAGCATGAAGTATGATTACCAATAATAATAAGAGCTTTTAAAATTTTGATCATTTAATAACATAGATCTTGCCAAAACATGAACTTTGGATACCAATTCATAGGTTTGTATCTAATAGTTCCGGAAATATTATCTTTTGGAAATTCGATCACTTTATCACATGGATATAATTTAATATAATCTACACATTTTCCGCCAGTAGGCTATTCAAAATACGACTATGCGAATTGTAGAAAATAATATCTAAGTGATGAAATATATTAATAATTATTACAAGTTGAATTGTTTTTGTGTGAAGCTAATAACAAGTATGTACTTACATAAATATGAATCTTTTCAGTTTTAGCAAAACATTAAAATAAATTTAAGCCTCAAATTCCCGCTCTTTAAGTTTACCGCTCTAGGCTCCAGCGTACCTACTCAGCCTGCTGGTGAATCCACCACTGATGATCGTCCAAAGTCATTTATCTTCTTGGCCTTCATTCTTCAGAAATTTATTAAATTCAACTAAAGTTTACCAGTTTCTAGAACGATTAATTCCACATTTCACTTGATAAGTCTTGTGTTAGGTCATCACAAGACTTTTCAGTAAAATTAGTCTACGTATAGATTCAAATCTCTGGTACCGAGCTCGTGCTGAGTACTGACTTGTTTCGGCCATACGGTTACGTCTTGTCAGCGGAGCAAGCCACCATTGACGAGGCGTACCTGTACGGCCAAAACAAATGAGTACCTACCTATTTATGTGCCACAGTTCGCTTCTATACCACGCGAGCGTTCTTGTTATTTCTTGTTCGCATTGTGTGGCCATGTATAGCTTGTATCTCTCATAAATCCATTCAGAACACAGGTACAACTTCGCGGCTAAGGGCAGCGGGGGGAAGGGGGGAGGGGGGTAGCAACGCGCACCAATTAGCATCATCCTGAAAGATCACGGGTTCTGAAGCCGCTAAACTCCGAGATTTCAGAAGTCGACACAACTTAGCAATTTGTAACACGATCACATCCGCCGAAGCTGGATTGTTTGTTCAGCGGGTGACGATAACGTAGCGGAGAGGGTGTCGAGGGGTGCGAGCAATCTGTAGGTATAAAACTTATTATCAGTGATAAATGCGATGACTTCAAAACACCTTATTTAGTAGGTAAAAATCACGATAAATTAAGTAAGTAGATGAAACATAGAAAAGTATAACCATCGTTACTATGAAATATTGTACCGGGGAGGCTGTTGCTGATTTAGTTTCTTTCTTTTTCACTATAATAATAATTCTACTTAATTATAGTTTTTCTTCAAATTTGTAGGAACTGAACCCGTTACTGTTAACGGGTTCAGTTCCTACAAATAATTTTTACCACGAATTGATAACCTTCAATATTTATAATATGTTATTGCATAGATTACAAAACACGGTTTAAGTTTTGTGGATGCTAAAACGTATGTAGACGACGATATGTAAACGTTTGGATTGTGTCATGTGGCCGTGGTTCGAATCCGGGTGTGTACCAATGTGTTTTTTTCTGACTTAAGGACATTAACTATTACTGACTTCGTGCCTCGGAAAGCACGTTAAGCGGTCGGTCCCGGTTGCTCTCAATAGATGGCGGTCATTACAATCCGGCAACCCGCATTGGATCAGCGTAGTGGATTTAAGCTTCAAGCCCCCTCATATTGAGGGGAGGCCTAAGCCTCTGCAGTGGTGTTATGGAAAAGTGCTGATCCAAAAACGGCTGATGGAATGGTAAAACGATCGTAATATGTTTTGTCAATTTATTAAATAAAATAAAATTACTGCGATATGCTTCAACCTATGTGTAACGGTCAGTACAATTTTTTGGAAGTATGTGGGTAGAATGGCGGAACTGCTCGTTGCTCATTTATGCTTCGGAGAATTTACTTTAATTTCTGTTCAGATTTTATTCGTTCGAACCTATTATACACTATGAAGTTTAGCGAATTCCCAAATTATTGATTCGGTTCAGTAATGCATATGAGGAAAAATGTAAACGACGTAATTAAAAGACATCTTTCATACACATGTACGGCATCAGGAAGCTGGGGAGCGTGCGGCGAATAATGAAACTGGTGGCGATGGTTGCAACTGAGGTCTGATGCATCTTGGGCGAACCTATGGTCAATTTGCAGTATTAAACATTTCGGTTGTGCAGAAAGAGTAACACAGAGCGAACGGTCGTGGTAAAAATTATTAATAATTCATCGAATTGAAAGTATATTTACGTGCACATTTTCAACATTGATCGTCTACACCACCTCATCTTTGGTTCTGTTCCAAACCAGAAAACGCTCGGGCGTCTGACCTTTTGAATATTTCAGGCGAAATCCTTCATAACCTAAGCGTCAGTCAGATGAATGATGATAACAAACTGATGATAAAGTTTTAGAGAAAGTCTAAGTGACTTATAAGTGTGCGTCAAAGAGACACGCGGCTTTTATAAAAGTTGATATTATATCCACTAGGATAGGTATATTTTGTTTTTAACTATTTGTTTATCGAAATAAAAGTGTATTGTATAGTACTTTATATAAAAAGACAAGAGACTGGGAATTTATTACAATATTTAAGTTCAAACTAATGATTTTTTCGACGATAATATTTTGATCATGGATTTTCATAAAGTTACCGCGTTTTGACAACAAAAATGGGAGCAAAAAAAATTTACACAGTGATGAAAGACTCACCAATTGATGTTTTGAAATATTCGCTGTGAAATATAATTTCGTGGTACCCACACGTATCCGAAATTTGTACTGGAAAAGAAAATAAATATTTTGAAATGGTTTAAAACAATGATAACGACGCATGATCTGCCTAATGACCCCACACGATAGCATGTGTGAATTTATTTCTCCTTTATATTCATAATTTCTCTACGTAATTATGGCTGTACATAAAAGACTGTCTGTGACATACCGCATAACGCATTGACTCTGCGATCCCGCGAAGCCGTTTCCGCCGCTCGTCGTGCTCCCAAATTCACGATTATTATTAAACGTCTCCGTTACGGGATATCGCTCTGATAAGTACCATGATCACAAAAGTTTCGACATTCTTGTACAAAATTGTAGCGAGTTGGCGCGGCGGCGCTACAGCGGGCATGGGGTGGCCGAGTGACGCGGGTCGGCCACTTAGTGCCCCGTATCCGTGTCACTTCACGAACTAAGCTTATATCGCGCCTTAGATTTATCGGCGTCGGCCTCTTTCAGGACGACGACGACCGGGCTGGGCTGCCCAGCGATCGTGTCGATGGAAAAAGCAAATTTTAAATTCATTTCTTCCATACTCCGAACATCAATGTTTCTGTTTTATTTTTCCTATAATTTTATTTTAAAACTGGTCAATAATATTTGAACTCGAACTTATTTGTAAATGCGGTTCATGGACGCTCAATATGACCGGAACGAATTCATTTTAATTCTAAAATTTCATGTAATATCATGTAACTTATCCTTCTATTGCATCAATTAAGTTATTTTTTTATTGCTGTCAAAGACTAAAAAGTGTCAATAAAGAGTGATTTTTAATCTGGAGACAAAGATTGTTATTTGACACCATTAGAGTTAAAGGAACAAGTTCCTAATACTGAACTAAAGTTTCTTTTGGAATAGTTATCTATAAATTACTTATTAAATAATTTAATTTGAATTTAGAATTGTGTTAAAGACGTAAGACTTGTTCGGAGACCTGTAAAATAAATGTATGGTTTTATCTAGTCATAATAATTTTTCTTACATCTGTAGTAGGTAGGTATTTTCTCGCTATAGTGAGGTGGAAAATTATATGTGTTGCACAAGAACATATTGCTTTCTTTCTTGTGCTTATGGATAGGGATCCAAACTTTACAAACTTCAGAATCATTGATTTCAATAAATACATAATCTTTAAATTTACACATTTTCCCTATTATAGTTGAACGGTATTCATATCCTCGTTTATTCTTATTGAATATCATTCATCATCAATATATTCAACAATAAACAATAATATTTTTTGTTTTACGAAGCAACAAACCAAAGTTATCTTTAGAGAAGACATTGTCATTTTATACCTGTTGATGTATAATGAAGATATTGTAGCGCTGGCCACACTACAGTATGTTCAGTATTAGATACATGCTCTGATTTTGATTCGAAAACTCAAAGCAGTGTGAATTTGTATTTGAAACGGGTTTCCGGCCGTCAGCCCAGAAATCAAAGTTTTGACATCTGACATAGAAGATATTGGGAGGGCGTTGAATAGAGCGTTTTGCTTAGCGTTCACATGCGTATTCATTTCAACACGTAGCATTGTCTAAGTACTTGTTATTGTAAAAAGATACAATTTCTAAACAATCAGTATGCGATAAAAAAGATATCTTCCAAGTTTTGTTTTTCAGCGAATCAAGCTACTTCCCTGAGTTACCTAGGTTAAGAGCAAAATGAGTTGCTACAATACTTATTTTATCGCGCAATTCTTCGTCATATTAATAATTAAAAATATAATATTAGTCATACTGTGGACCTAATCATTGCTTGAGACAACGCTTCTCTCGATTTTAAGGTGTAAACGTTGTGGTTGCGTTGTGTTCGCTGACAAAATAAGAATTTATTAATTTAAATCAAATTTTGGTTTTTGACGCAATTTCAAATCCATGATGTCTCTCTTGAACTCTGATCGCGGATCACGAATGTGTTTAACCTCTAGACCAAACGATCAGTCTTCACGTCAATGTTCATGAAGGCCATGCGCGCTATTGTTTATACAGTGTTAATTAGGTTTTAATGCGATTTCGTAGATTTCACCTGAAATCGGCTAGTGTAAGTGATCTTTCACTGCAGGTACTCGATCGTGTAAAGGGTCGACGTCGAGTATATAAAGGGGTCCTTCAGTGTCGCACTCGTTTTATCGCAGCAAAGTAAACATCGGCAGCTAATTACCTAAGTAATAACGAAGCAAAGGGCGTCATAAGGTTGGCGCAATAGTGGTTGCCGCCGACCCGACTCGTCTACCGATGCCGTTTTCATTATCGCCTTTATGATTTCGATTGTCTGACGATACTATAGAATTATCGGATCCAAATGGAAGCGTAAATATGATATAAACAATTTTCCACTTTTTTTCCTCACTTTTATTGAAATATTTGATTCATCAATCAGGTGACAATTAGAATTACCTAGCGATATTTTCGACTAGACTTTTATTTTATTTAAATATCCAAACATAATTATTTGAATCTTAAATCGTGTTCAAGAACATAAAATTATTCTTTATACTGCCAGCGTTATGACCAGCCAGTCCAGTCGCTACATTATGCATACACGCCCTGCGTCCAAACAATGTTAGATGTTGAAAGCATGGAAAGAAGCCAGGCACTACGAGTTGCAGCCGACGGACAACACGGGCAACGATTAATTAGACTTTTCCGCACGCTTTACAAGCGTTTCCTTTTAGGCGAAAATCTAGAAAAAAAAGCATTTATTTTTAAGTAAATCACTCTGTTGTCACTTTTGAACGTCTAATAGCTCATTCTATGTAGATTTATATGCGACCACTTTATGAAGAACACTGCAAATAACTTAGAGTGTCTCATTATTATTGTTATTTTTTAGTGTTAGCGTTGTAATCTATTATTTCTAAAACTAAGTGGATTAGAGCAAATTAATTTCAAACATTTATATCGTATATTCTTTTAAATTTTAATATGCTTTAGACATAAGTTGTCGTTATTACACTCGCTTGAAAGTTTATTATAAAATCTTACACAATTACCTTTGAATAAATTACCTACTTATTTTATGAAGAGTAGTAGTGGGTACTGCGAGTTTATGTTTATTCCTAATTCTTTTTGAATTAGGTAGAAAGCGCAACCGCTTTAGTTAATTAACGGGCGGCCTTTACTGAGTCATCGCACGAAGTCGAGGTTTAATTTTGCTCCTCTCGTCGTGTGAGAAATATCGGTTCCCGCGGACCGATGGTGAACCGCTGGGAAATGCGCCGGTGACTGAACTTTGAATTAATTAACGTCGTTCCACTTCCACTCGTGCAGTATACCAACGTGCTCGTCCGTCCTGCTTCACTAGATCCACAGTGCCACTGCTGAGACTCCAACAGATCGGGTTGTTAAAAGACAAACAATTTAGGATGAGGGAATACTACTGAATAAAAAAAAGTAAAATATGAAACTAAATTACCTCCACCTCAGTTGTTGTGTTATCAAAATTTGCTATTTTAATCTTGTTTAACTTTTAACTTTCAATCTTGTTTAACGAAATTTTCGAGTTTGTTCATATTGTACCGTTAAGTCATGGGGGATCATCTTATATTCGTAATATTTTTCATGTACTTTAATCATTTACTTTACTCTTTCCATTTCCTTGGAATCGAATCGTGAAGTAATGATATACATAGGAAAGGGCTCATCAACAATTCACATCCATACACATTCTCGTTTAAGCTCTTGACTGTTTGTGATGAACTTTGGATTACCTACTGATTAAATTTGAAACACTGAATAAAGTCCGAAAGTTGCAAAAGCTCTAAATTCATTGAAACCTATTTGAAATCGCAAATCTATTCTCAGTCCACCAACTGAATTGATTTAGTTTTGTTAGACCCTGCTTATAACTTACGTGGCATCCGTTTGGTGTAGTCTGGTCAAAATCTAATCTAATATATAAAATTCTCGTGTCACAGTTTTCGTTGCCATACTCCTCCGAAACGGCTTGACCGATTTCGATAAAATTTTTTGTGCTTATCCGGTATCTATGAGAATCGGCCAACATCTATTTTTCATCCCCCTAAATGTTAGGGGTAGTCCACCCCTAAATTCTTTTTTTTTTTAGACAGAATTTTTAATTTCTATTTTTTTATATACAACATACAAAAATACATACAATCCTCAATTTTCACCTTTCTACGATCAACCCTTATTTTTTAATAGCCATTTTAGTAATTTAATAATTGCATAACTAAATATTATTTCGCAAAAGTGTAATTTATTTAATTAAGACTGACAGAAATTGTTGAAACGATAAATATTTGTGTTACGGGAACGAAAACGGGAAAGGGAAGAACGGGAAAGAGTTAAGACTGAAATAAAAAAGTTGTACTTGATGAGAATGGAAACAAAAAGGAAATGAGACCAGGGCCAGGAACGGAAACGATAAAATATTTATGCGATGGGAACAAAAACGGGAAAGGGAAGAACGGGAATGAGTTAAGACGGAGATAAAAAAGTTATTTTTGATGAGAATGGAAACGAAAACGAAGCTACACTAGGGCCAAGAACAGAAATAATAAAGTATTTTTGCGATGGGAACGAAAAAATGAAAGGAAGAACGGGAATGAGACAAGACTGAGATAAAAAAAGTGATTCTTATGAGAAACGAATACTACCCGTGCGAAGCCGGGACGGGCCGCTAGTAGGTATATAAAATCTCGTGTCACAGTTTTAGTGTTTATACTCCTCCGAAACCGCTTCACCGATTTGGTTGAAAATTTATATGTGCATTTGGTAAGTTTGAAAATAAGTTTTTATTTATTTTTTATACCCTTAAGTGATAAGGGTGGACCACCCCAAAAAAAATATTTTTTATTTTTTTTGCAAAATTTATATTTCTTATTTTTTGATAATGTAGCATTAAAAAATGCATACACTCCTGAATTTTTATTCATGCATCACCAACCCCTATTTTTTTAATAACAGTATTAGTAATTTCTTTTCTACTCTCAGCGATCGATAACTGATCAGTTGTCCCTCGATCAGTTATTCCCGCCAGACATCTACCGGTGTCACTCTCACTTCATAAACAACACAGAGTAGGGATGAGAACAAATAAATTTCAAGGCCAAACGATGTCTGTTTGTGGCTTAAGTTTGAGCGCGAGAGCTCAACATGGGATAATGGATTAAGGATTGATAAGGTAATTAGTAAAAATATAATTATCGATATAGAATAAATTTTAATGAATGAGAAAATATAAATGTTTAGTATTTTGTTATTTTTACATTTCTTACTCGTTCATAGTGTTCGTTGCCTCTTCCACTCATATACCACATCCTCACACACAATTATTTATTAATTTTTTCTACTAAAATAATCTTTAGAAATAATTTATATGGGAAAACAACGTTTGCCGGGTCAGCAATCTATACTGATATTATAAAGCTGATGAGTTTGTTTGTTTGTTTGTTCTTCCGTCCGTCCGTCTGTCTGTCTGTCTGTTTTTTTTTTTTTGTTTGTTTGTTTGAACGCGCTAATCTCAGGAACTACTGGTTGGAATTAAAAAGTTCTTTTTGTGTTGGATTATCCATTTATTGAGGAAGGCTATAGGTTATTATTACATCATGCTACGACCAATAGGAGCGGAACATCAATGAAAAATGTTGCAAAAACGAAAAAAAAAATTCCTTTTGAGAGCTTTCGTTACGCGCACTGCGTAAACAGTTGATGTTAAGCAAAAATCATGTAAAACGCAATTGTTCCCCTTTAAAAGTTCTAACCAAAAGTCAGCATCAGTTTATGTGTATCTTTTAAAGTTGACTTACTTTAACCTTTTTTATGGCAATCAAATTTGTTGCTAGACGCGCCAGAGTTTTTTTGTTTGAATGATGACGATGATACCATAGTGTAATGTTACTATATGGTTAGACTAGCGACCCACCCCGACTTCGCACGGGGGCAATATACTAATGCGTGGAACGGGAAGAGGAACGTTTCCGTAGTCCACCCGGGCAAACCTGGGTACGACCGCTAGTTAAACATAAAAATCTCCAAACTATTCAAAATAAAGCTTTAAAATTAGCATTGAATAGGCCCTTTCGTACCAAGTTACACAATCGTATGAAGTACTGATTTTTAAAAGATTGCATAAATGCCACATATAAATTCTATTTGCATATAAATCCATTACACCGTAATAGTCTCATATCCGCAATGGGTACGACTGCCCCTTCACTACTTTCCTGCCTCCTCCGCACTGTTCCTTGCATGATTATATTATTATTATTTTATTGTTACAATGTAATATATGTAGTCTTTATTTTTTTACTCGTTTACTATGAATATATGTGGGTCCATACTAAGATTTGCTCATCGTAATAAAATTATGTTAAAATTATATATTATAATAAAATAAAAATGTGACTTCATAACAATAACTGTAAGCTTAGGAATAAATAAAAGACTTGAAAAATCAAATAAACCCTACCTTGAAAAGTGTTTTTACTTTGAAACTAGCAACCCGCCCCGGTTTCGCACAGGTAGGAGAGCATATAAGCCGTAGTCTTTTTTCTGTCATAGTAGCCTATCAGCTTGTTGTGTCAAACATGTGGATTGGATTTAATTAGATTTACGTATTTAATTTGATAAAGATTATTACTGTATCTGTATATTGTTTTCAATCACCTCATCATATGATACTATTTTTTTAAACATAAAAATAGGTATTATAAGCTATCCATAAAAGATAGACATATGCCATCGCGGACTTTCCTTTAGTCCTATAAAAGAGACACAATTCCTCCATGCATTATTTTATTATATCTCAAAAGGATTAGGCAGTGTTTTCGATGAAAGCTATCAGCCGGCTTTTAATTTATTTCCGACTTCTTCAACAATAATCGTCATATTTCAACAAATTTGCACAAAACATTAATACATTATACACGTAAACCTTCCTCTTGAATCACTCCGTCAATTAGTGCCTATGCCAACCCGTTTGGTAGTTTTTGAGTTTATCGCGTTCAGACAGACAGACAGACGCGGCGGGGGACTTTATTTTATAATATGTAGTGATGACGTTTGGCGTTTTAAGCTTTTAAAATATTTATTTATTTCATATTATTTTACTATGATTAAGAGATTTAAACGCTGTCGATTATTTTCCAATTTTTAGTAAGTACATTGTTTTTTAAAAAACCTTGTTTTTAAAAAGGGTTATAAATATATTTCCTCTTTTTTTTACGTGTAAACTCTTAGCTCTCGGTATGCTGAGTTTGATTTCGTTAATATAACAGATAAGGGGAAAAGAACATAGGTGGCCGCCTATTTGAGAAAAAAATTCGACATATTTTTGTTTCCAGACACCCTAAACAAGACCTTATAAATGTTCAACCGTTTTCAGCAAAACGTTTCAATAAAAGAATGAAATTGGGAATCCGCATTAATTCGAAATAGAGGTCTGTAGGTCTATACTTGGCTAACAGAGCATTAGCCACGAAACTATATCATACGTGTGACGAATCGTCACATAACTTACGTATAATGGCTCTAGATATCTAGCTCATAGCTTCTTTGTTTTCGTTTGAATGAAATTTGGCCCATACCTATACCATACTCAAACTGAAAGAAAATGTTATGTAGGACAAGATATGATGTTATCTAATAATACTTGATAAGTAAACCCCCATAAGGAACAAACGTTATATGAATCTCAACTTCACTATCAAAAATTCAAACAGAAATTCAGGAATCTGGGTCTAGTTAGAATTATAGGAAGTATGTCAGCACTGATACACTGCACAGCAGTGTCGTGATAGCCCAAAGCGCAACGAACCTGTCTCAAATTTATAAGGCCTCATAGGGCCATGGTTTGTATCCGGGCGTGTACCAATGAGTTTTTCTGACTTAAGTACATAACTATCACTGACTCCGTGCTTCGGAGAGCACGTTAAGCAGTCGGTCCCGGACGCTGTCAGTAGATGGCAGTCGTTACAGTCCCCAACCCGCAGTGGAGCAGCGTGGTGGATTTAAGCTCCAAGTCCCCCTCCTCACCCTGGGGGAGGCCTGAGCCCCTGTAGTGGGGTCAAAATGGGCTGATGAAGTGAAGTGAAGAATGTCAACACTTGCAGCTTATGGATATGGATAAAAGAACGACTTGATGAGTTTAGTATGAATATAGACACCGAAGTCGTTTAAATAGTAAATTATGGGTGACACCCCATGTCCTGTCTTGTCATGTCTAAAATGAATGAGCCTATATTATGAAAGTTTCCATCAAATATACCTTGTATATGGCATACATGTAGCAGTGAATGCAGTGCCAAGCCCAAAACAGGAAGGAAGAATAATGAAAGAATGACGACAAGCAGGACATGTGAATACACAATGATGGCTGAGAAAAGACAACTATAGGTGGTGATTTTAGTGTGACTAATATAAATGAAGTTGAAATGTAAGAAGAAAAAGAGAGAATGCTGATCAAGTTGATCAAAATGTTGACAGCGTTTTAAATTTTAAAATGACAAAAAAACCGAAAAGGAAAGAGAATTAAACTTCAACTAATTGATAGAAAAAGTCTGAAAACTACCTGTGAAAAGTTTTTTAATTTAAAGTTTAAAAAATTTCTGGACTTAAAATTAATACTCCGGTAATAGAAAGAGTAAGACAGAACTAAAAACTTGCATAAAAATGTTGAAAATGATAAGATAATACGGTTATCTTATCATTTTCAATATTTTCGTCGCTCTATCATAGAGAATTTGTGAATGCTTGACCATAATTTATATTTTTACGTAGTCGGATGTTGGTTTTTAAATTATATCATGATTTATGAAGATTGGAAACCTGCTGTCGCCTGCTAGTTACCATCGTACTTCTCAGAATTCCGGTAAATAATAGTGAGCTGTGCTTGTAAGTCTTGCACAAATCAATCATTTCGGACATTCTTTACTCCATTTTTACGCAAATACTTGGGAAAACTCATTGATCCATCCTCCATCACTCAAAAGTAACTTCGATATTATCTGTGTGGTCTTTAGTCTTGATAAAATAAATATGATAATCTCGGTAATTCTTTATGGCTGTAGTGGCTCGGTAGAGGTATCTGCGTTAGCCACATATCAGGCGATCGAGGACGACCGAGGCACCAGTCAGCTGTCGACCGCTTTCGCCAGAGTCGAGTCGACGTTCAATTACCGAGATAAGACGGCGACAGTAAATAAAGCCTCAACGAGTCAGGCCGGTGTATACGTCGCCGTCTCACTAGATTATTTTCACGTGTAGGTAGGTACGCGGTTCGTTCGCTAATGCCAACTCACACCTACGAGGGGAGTGAGGAGCGTTGCCGAGTTCATAAGAAACCGATCTCTTCCAACTTTTGTCGGAATTAATTAATCATTAAGATTTTCGCAAGAAATTTTCTCAGTTTACGCGGCCGTTTTTCCTTTTGATCGATGAGAGGCCGGAGTAGACTTCGAAAACCTTTGTTCATAGTGCCTCTTTCGTCCGTCCGATGAACTTGTTTAGGATATATATATATGAAAAAAAATTATACTTTTTAGAAAAGAACTATGCCAACAATAGCAAATACATTCGATGAAAATGTTTGCGTATCCCTCACTAAACTGTACTTATTGATTTAACCCTAAAAATTTCTTTTTACACGTATCGAAAACTGTGAGTACAGAGATTACGCGTAAACCTGGTTTATCGCCATTTATACGAAATGATATTTGCCACGATTAACAGTTTCATAAGCATATTGTCACATATATATATATATACGGATGGATAGTAAAATATCTACGTTAGTACCTAAAGCCTAAGTACCTCAAAACTGTGTGTGACAAATGTGCTTTTTTATATTTATGTTACTGAACAACACTTTTATGAAATATAAATTTGTATGTTTGTGTCGTAATATAAAAAAGTTGAACTGGTATTAATTGGTAACTTAGAAAAAAAATATATAATAAAAGTTGCAAAACCCGATTAACTGTTTAACACTAATATAAAATAAAATGAAATTCAGAATCTTTACCTGGGGTGAAAGATTTATTTAGGCACACGAACTATTGGTCTTTCACCCGAGGTTTGCTTTTCATTACGAATATGAAGGAAGTAAAAAAACCCCTTAAATCCATATCTGAATCTGATGATTTCATTTTATACAAATATCTGTATAGGTACGTAAATAATCAGCACTCGACAAAACAAGTGAAGATCAAATTGCCGCTTTCTCGCCTTTTTTTGTGTTTTTGTGTTGTGTTGTGTTTTGTGTTGGTTGTGTTGTGCCTTTCAGTTTCTTTTACTGTGGCATTCTACCAGCCAGAATTTTTCATAATTGATTGTATATTTAAGTCAAATCTATGTAAATTAAATGATAATTTATTTGAAAGTAAATTATGAGTATAAGGACATCACAAAATTGTTGTTAATTTTTTTTATTTCTGTATAAAAGTTTTCTTTTAATTTGTTTGACAGCAGGGAAAATCGTTTCCCAGAAAAGAAAAGTAGTGTTTTCATCCTTCTGATCAGGTCACTTCAAGTGTATTATCCGAATACGACTAATGAAAAATAACATTTATACTACTCACCCTCTTTAGCAAAAATTAAAAACCCGATGGATTCCAATTCTGTCGGCTTTTAACGCAGTGTAAGTAGTCTCCGAGTAAATGGTAAATAGTCTGGGCGCCAATATACAACCCTGTGTGATGCCTATGATGATTCTGATGTCATCAAAATTATAACAGCATGGTCGGGTGTTTAAGTTTTTATTATCGTATGTAATCGAAAAAGAAATTAATAAGTGCTGAGAAACGTCTTAAAAATGTTACAAACTAGTATTCTTCTGTTAATGAGTTAGTTAGTATATAGAAACCTGCTAATTATAAACTGCACTCGTGTTCTGCGGGATATGTTGAATGGCATACAAGTATTTCAGTTTCCATGATCATATATTATATATCTCTGGGGGTTACGGTATACTGAAAAACGTTTATTTTCATTGACGTGATAAACAACCACAGAACATAAAATAGATACGGTATCGGAATTATCAAATAGAGCTTTATAACCTTATGTCACAAAAAAGACCAAATGGTTCCGGAGAAAAACGGCCACGACATCGAAATGCTAGTCACACGATAAGTTTAATGTTCGTACCTTTTGCAATACAGAGTTCTAAAAAATGTTCTGTGATTCCTTATACTGTGCATGTCCATGTAGATGTGTTAAGACATCCAGTGGTGCCACCTTAGTATCAACATTTTAAATAAAAAAATATCTCAAAACTTAGCACAGTGGTTCCCTTTGAACTCTAGTTTTTGAAGTATCTTTTTGGAGCTGACTGAAGAAATTGGGGAATTTTGGATCAGAAGGGCTATGATTATAAAACCATCGGTACTTACCGAGTTCTTACATTCAACTTGTTAATTCCCTTGTGTCGTACAAACGACATAATGAATTTTGGAGCATGTCCTGTCTTCGTTTTAGTCTCTGGACATTATAACACTGGGTTCTCAAAATACTACTACGACCATATTACCAAGTAATTTATACTTACAATGCGTCCGCTCGAATGGTTTGCAGTACACCTACAGGGTATTTTAAAACCTATGTAAAAATAAATACATCATTTAATCATTTAGCACCTCATTTGTTTTTCATTTTTACATTAAGTATTTTAATGAAAGAATGGAAAATCAAATTACGTGTTTAAATATTAGTCATCAGAATCCTCTTAATTACTTTGTGTCTTAATTATAAAAGCGCGATCCACTAACATACACTGCAGGTGTATCAGCATGTGGTACCAGTACGGGCCGATTCTTAGAAGTAGCCGCCGCCACCGCTCTATAAAGCGTGCGAAGTATTTGAGTGGCCGCACTGTAATTTGTCTAGTGGTCGCAGACGGTGACGGCAGATTCAAAGATCGCTGGTTCAATTTCCATCCGGAACAAATAAGCGTTGGGTGTTGATTTTTCGAGTATCGTATTCACTGAATGTTACTAATTGTTTCATAGATTGTATGATCCATATTATGCATCGCTTGCAGAACCGATAGCCGCTGGGAAAGAAAAAATTCTGAATGCCGACTATGAATCGGACGTCGTAGCGTGGAATGGCTCGTCACTAGGTGGGCTGATGGTATAGAAAGTGTAGAGGCCATCGTTAGCTACATGTGGCTTAAGATCGTGGGCGTCCCACGATGTGCAATGATGATGATTGGGAACCTTTGTAGTTTCTCCATGGTATGTATGTTTAAGCTATTTTATTCAGACACTTTAATAAAACCGGGAGGCATATTTATAGATATTATAGCTGCTGTAGATTGGTAGAGATTTGTAACCGCTATACATAGATTATCTTCCAAAAAGCCAAACCATAAACAGTACATATTACGCTATAAATTACAAGATTGCATTGGTCTGAATAGGCCGGGATTGATTAAAATAAATCATCAAGAAAATATACGCGTATACACAGGTGTTATCACCATGGTGAAAATCAACCAACTGCGCTATGCTTTGCTTTCTCATCTACCTTATTCACCTGATTTGGCATCGTCCAACTTTCATTTATTCTTTTACCTAAAAAAAATTTTTGGGTGGGCAAAGGTTTAGGGACGGAGATGAGGTCAAAGCTGCAGCAGTCGACTATTTTCGGGACTCGGTAAAAGCCATTTTAGGAGAGGTATTGAAACTTTAGAATATCGTTGGATTAAGTGAATACCGCTCAACGGGGACTATGTCGAAAAATAAAGATAGTTTTAGAACTATAACATAGGTATTTAATTATTAGGCTAAGTAGTTATCAACCCACCCTAGTAAATAGAATCCTAGGATTGGTTTAGTAAACGGTTCTAAGTAGGTAAGTACAAAAGTGATTAAAATGGAATATCCGTGTGTGGTTAGTGGTTTTTATCGTCACGTGCCAAACCTTTGAAACGGAATCGGAAGAAATAAAACGTGTACACATTAAAAGGCAGTCATTTGGTGGTGCGCATCGGAAAAGATAAACGTTTTCGTGAAGTGATGTCAGCCGAATACATGTACATCGTTTTGGCTGTGTAGTAATGAGAAAAAATCGTGTTTGTGTGAAATTTATAGTTAGCTAACTAAAGAACATTAACAATTCTTAGTAAATTCGATACATTAAGATTAAGCGTATAAGAAATAACTGGCCAGGTAAGGGGTGTTCGACATCATCATCAACAGACTTTAATATCTCCTCTGTTGAAGTACTACAGTCGTTCTTCAAAATTGAGTCCATTACGCTAGTCCGGTGTACATTTAAGAGATTTTTTTGTTATTGTAGATAATTTCAACGTTCGATATGTTAGGATGAAATTCCGTAGACGTCTAAGGCAGTCTATACAATTTCGTGTTCGCACAGATCAGCGACGATTAAAATTAGAAGTTCCAAGTACATTGTCCAAAAAAGTTTGTTGCGAGTCAAAACAGTCCTGATTAGATTCTCTAAATAATCATGTATTTCTAAACTTTCTGAACCTACTTTTGCCACTGTTTTTATCTGTAAGTTTTTGTCTCACCGAGCCCGGGACAACACGATATTAAAATTAAATTCAATGCCGTCATTCATGCGTGCGTTAGCATAAACTATTTTACAAGCAATCTTTGTGAATCCTTGTTTGTAATTCTTTTGGAGCCCTCGAGTGTGCAGATCGGTTTTTTAGAATAAGCTAGGTTAAGGATCATATTGTTACGGGTTACTAATACGGATATTATGGATGCACTAAAACACTGATTTTACTAATTTTATTTATTATAGAACAAAATCACAAACTAGTTTAAAAACAATTAACACAGAACCCAAATTATACCGCTATCTCACTTTATACTTCGCAGTTAACCGCACTTGACTTATTCATAAACAGTCGCCGCCGACGTCCTCACATCTCGCTTTTATACCTTCACTCCCTTGCACCAATCACGCGTCGCGAATATTCCAATTCTCAAATATTTTATTTAATAATTACGAGCTATTCTAGCCTGCTAACATTTGTGAAATAGCGCCGGTGGCGCTTAATCCAAATGTGATTTTATTTTTCGAAATATCGAAAATGTCTTCCGATTTGTTTTTTTATCTTGATCTTTCTGTTTTTATGAATGGTCTTGGGAACTTTTCGAGTAAATTCGATGACACGTCAACGTGATATTATAGATAGAGGTCACAGTATAAAAGGCATTATCGCCTATATACGCCACCATCGAGCAATCCACTTCTCACTTAATGTTAACAAGCCATACCCATTTTACGTGCGAGTCGGACTCTCGTGAAGGGGTCCCGTACAGTGGGGTATCCAGGATTCAAGCTTGGAAGGGGGGAGGTCATATTACGCCGGCCCCCGGCGACCCGCCCTCACCCCTGAATACGCCACTCTGCCTTAGATCACATTACCTACTATGTTTATTTTAGAGGGCAATGATACATTTTTTTTAAAAACCTTTACTATGCATTTTAAAATTATAAAAATTGTACATCGTAGTATATTTAATTCCCATAATAAGAGCTTGCATTTGATATGTTATACACACGATTATTTGAGAAGTTTTTTTATTATTTGCTTCCACAATTTATATATAGGTATATCCAAAATGAAAATTTGTTTATTTACGGTATACAAAAGGCTATACGTCCATGATTCGGTCACCAAACTCTGTACGTGTACTGGATTTCAACGTTTTTAGGGCTCTCTATCCAAAGGATACCAACGGGAACCCTATTGATATAAGGCCGCGCTGTCCGTTCGTCCGTCCATATGTCACAGAGCTTCATAGTATAACCCGCAAAAACTTGAAATTTTGACATAGTACGTATTAATATGGCCGCTATTACAACAAATGATAAAAATAAAGTTAAACATTAAAGTGGGTCTCCATACACCACGACTCTTGTGTACGATTCCGACGCTCACTTGACTATAGGTGCGGAAGAAATAAACTATGGCAGACAGGCACGCAGACATACAGACATCAAAGTGAACCTTTGAGGGTTTATCTCGGATGTATGAAACGGATATACATATATATTTATATAGATGATAATTATTTTCTTTGGAGATACGATAACTGCGCTACGGTTATTATTTTTAGCAAGTGTCTTATAAGTCTCTAATGACCTATGATGACGTAATTAAAAAGCTAGTACCGATAGCAGCAAATAGAAGCATCATATCGGTAATTGTGGAGCAGGAAATCAAAATGACTTAACTTCCCTTGAACTGGGATAAACGTGACGCTCATTTGCATGTGGACCACGCCCACCAATCTTCGGAGGGTATGGCCTGTGGAAACGGAGACAGTATTTTGATAACTCTATTTGATATTACAAGCGTTTATAGCAATGGCATATCGGTATATTACTGTCTTGTATGTCTTTAATTTTTCCATAGCCTATGATGAGATGTAATGAATTTTTCCACTTAGGGTTAGTGGAATGTCGCCATGGAGGTAAATATTTTAAAAGTTTTAAAATTTTTGTGCACCTTGAAGTCCCAGCTTTCTTATTGTAATTTTCTTTATGTTCTACGAAATTGGAAAGTCATTACGGTTACATTAATATACACAACGATAGAATTTTACGATTTCACTTCACGATTTCCCAACAGTTTAATTTTGTATATTCGAGCAATATCTCTGTAAATTTTCATTGTGAGGTCAGAATCTATACTAATATTATAAAGCTGAAGAGTTTGTTTGTTTGAACGCGCAAATCGCAGGAACTATTGGTTCGAATTGAAAAATTCTTTTTGTGTAGGATAGTCTATTTATTGAGGAAGGTTATAGGCTATATGTATAAAATAATACTCTCTGTCTGTCTGTCTATTTGAGCAAATCTCCAAAACGGCTAAACTGATTTTAATGAAACTTCACAGATATAGAAAGGAAATGTTCAAAAGTGACATACGCTACTTTTTGTCCGTCTGTCTGTACGTCTATGTGTCTATTCGAGCTAATCTCCAAAACGGCTGAACAGATTTTAATGAAACTTTGCAGACGTGAAAGAAGGTTGTCAAGAGTGACATCGGCTACTTCTGTGTCTGTCTGTCGTTTGTCCTCACTGATCTATCAGCGCAGATAAAGCCGAACTACTAAGTCTAAGAAGCCGAAATTTGGAACAGTGGTTTATTTTATAACGTAAATATAATTTTTTTAAGAAAGGAATATTCGGAAATTTCTAATTTAAGGAGGGAGGGAAGTTTCTACGTTTCTTTAAAGTTAGAAACATAAAAATTTTAACATAAATAAATAATGACGTGTTTCAGGGTTTTTGGATTTCCACATTTTAAGGGTGAAAACGGGAGGTGAAAAGTATGGGAGTATCGGTTTTCTTAAAGGAGTGGGGAGAATAATGATTGAAAGTTTGAATGGGTGTACCCAATTTTAGTTTCAGCAAAAAGTACGTGAAGTTGTGGTTTACATAGGTTAGTACCTATGGGGCCTTATAAATTTGAGACAGGTTCGTTGCACTTTGGTCTATCACAACTTCACGTACTTTTTGCTAAAACTAATATTGGGTACACCCATTCAAACTTTCAATCTTCATTCTCCCCACTCCTTTAAGAAAACCGATACTCTCATACTTTTCACCTCCCGTTTTCACCCTCACCTCAAAATTAGTGGAACTATCCACAAACATAAAATAAGACGCCGTGATAGCCCGAGCGCAGCGAACCTGTTCCAAATCTGTAAGGCCATGTGCCCGTGATTCGAATCCGGGCGTGTACTAATGAGTTTTTCTGACTTAAGTACATAACCATCACTGACTCCGTGCCTCGGAGAGCACGTAAAGCAGTCGGTCCCGGACGCTGTCAATAGATGGCGGTCGTTACAATCCCCAACCCGCAGTGGAGCAGCGTGGCCAAGCCAAGCCCGCCCCTCCTCACCCTGGGGGAGGCCTAAGCCCCTGCAGTGGGGTAAAATAGGGCTGATGAAGTGAAATGAAGAAGTGAAGAAAAAGTACGTATAAACCATTTCGAATGTTAATACTACCTAAAACAGGAATGTGTAGTCTACGCAAGCGAAGCTGCTGGCGGTCGCTAGTATTTCATACACCTATACGAGTTGCCTCTTCATTACTCTGTAGTGACTACAGAACACGATACGTGCATGACATGCACTAGGATGCGTTGTTTTTTTTTTGTGGTTAAGTGTGTCAAAATAACTTATTTTTATTTAAAATATGTAACTTTTTCATGTAACTTTACTCGCGTAGTTTTCACGTTGACGCATTATTAAATTTTTAATCTACACAAATATTTCATACATGTCAAGATAAACTGTTTATTCTACATCATAAATATTGCATTACTTTCCTTCTTACTGTTTTGCCCCTAAAATAGCAGCTGAGACGACACTTCTTGTATTTTGAGAACCATGATTTTATTAACTAAAATTTGAAAATTACATTAAAATCCACTTAGAAATTCATATATTATAAGGATAGATACAAACAAATAAACAGGCAACTGAAAATTTGTAGTAGTAAATATAGTTATGATATCAAAATTAGTATTCAGCCTTAGAAGTAGACGAATGGAGTTTACACAGAAACGGTTAATCGAATTAGCGCCATTTATGGTATCGACGGCGTACTTCAGCGGTTTGATTGACGGATTATATAATTTATTGTTATGAGTGAAGTAACAGTTATACACGCATAACGACAAGTGTTTTATTAAAAGAAAACGTATAAGTATCGTATTCGTATTCGATACTTAATTGTTAAAACAGTAATGGGCTTTGTGTAGGGAGGAATGTTGTAGTAGCTTGTAGAAGAGTGTTGTAGTAGTATCTTTCTTTCTATTCCGATTCAACAGCCTTAGTGTGAGGATCTCACGCAAAATAGGGTACGAGTACGTATTAGAATTTCCAACTCGCAGGACATCAGGAATCATAATTTTTTGATTTTTTCATTTTCTCATCACCATAATAATTGATTCGGTAGTAATTGAACTGGACTGATATATTGGCAACAAGATTACTAGCAAGTTGAGAATAGTATGGAACAGTCCGCCGTAGTTTATGATTTTGGGGCTCGTTTACTATCATAAATGTATATCAGCTGTGTTATCCACGCGCATATGAAACCGTTCACAACTCGTACGAGAGGAGGAAAGGAAAAACGAGAGTTTGGAGATAAAAGAAGGCGCAACTCCTGCCGCAGCTCTAGACAGCAATGTCAAAAACGCAAGGTCTCCGTTCCTTCATCTCAGAACCCAGAAGGATGCGTCATAATTAAGAAGAAGAAAAGTCGTTGCAGTACAGGTACTTGGCCTTCATTCTTCAATAAATTTATGGCCCCGAGGTGCGTTCAGATTACAGTCGATTTCTCACTAGATTCATCTATTACCTTTTCATTGCAGATGACCAAAATAACATTCGCTAGCTTCGTTTGCTTAACCAGTAATTTATGAAATATTCTCAATGTAACAATAAAATTCCCCGCAGTAATGTCCGTTGTAAGGATATCTGAAAAGACTGCGTAGCTAACTGTTGTTAACACTGTAGTTAAGGCTGGCATAATCTAACCATTTTAGCTCAGTAACGACAGCATCAGTATAATGTGATAGTGTTGTTCAGACAACATTCCTGTACAAACACTAATTAATCACTGTTGGATATAAAAATGCATGTGGTTGATATGGCGCGTTCGTCATAACAGTCACTTTCCAATTATTTTGTTCACTGGTTGCGCTCTACAAAAGAAATGCACCATCGTGTACAGGCGGATAATAGTAGATGGTTACACAAGGGATGAAAGGGACCTGTGTAGGCACGAGATGGTTGGAGCACGAGCGTAGCGAGGGCGCCAATAGTTCGAGTGCCTAAATAAATCTTTTACCCGAGGTAAACACTCTGCTTTTCATTTCGAATATAAGGAAAGTAAATAAAACATGTTAAATAAATAGCATTCGCCAAAAGAACTGAAGATCGAATTGTCACTTTCTCTCCACTTTTATGTTTATTTTACTATGACATTCAACCAGCCAGTATTTTTTATCATTGACGATGGTAAATATTTAGCTCAAATATATGTATATCAAAAATCAATGATATCAAATAATTATTTAGTTATTAATTTAGTTTAAGTAAATTATAGATATAAAGTCATGTTACAAAATGTTGAGAATTGTTAATTACAATTTTACACAGCGATTTAACAGAGTGGCTGTATAAAACGTTGGGCTATGGCTTGCATAGTCACCCCTCTGATAAGGTAACTTCAAGCCATCTTCAAGCGTACTTTCCGAGTATGAGAAAAAAAATGATCTTTGCACCGGCTCGGATCAGATGAGACCACCGGAGGGGGTAGGGCGAGGTCCGGTCTGTATCGGATCAAACTAATTTACGATTTTGCTCGAGAGACCAATTATGTTAGCGAGTAATTATGCAACGCGGCGGGGACACGGACCCATCTCGCCTGCACTCGCCCGGCTATTTATTTTATGGACGACGTGCGTCAGCTAGTTAATAGCATGAGCTCCAGCCATGATCGAAAGGCTTAATGCTTTTTTACTACCGTTTATCTTTATATTCTGCAGAAACCGCTGACGGTCTCTATCTACGATGTAAGTAATTGTATCAAATTCGAAATATCAACGAGAGTCTTCTATTTATTTTATCCTATAAGAATAGTTAGGATTTTAATTTTTAACAACGGTTCTTATGAACTCACTCAACGACGCACCATCAAACCGTTGACCGTATGAACACACCGTAAGAAATAATATATTATACAGACTGTGGTATGAACATGAAATTTAGGGATACCCAATTTTGATGAACATCAAGTTAGATAAAGTGTTTTTAAAATCCACTTCTTAAGAAATGAAAAAAAACCTCTCGTTTTGAGTATCCTGAATAAATTTCTAAAGTTTTTCTCGTTCATAAAGTCTTGCGGCAACGCGGCAAGTATCCGACCCGTCGTCTTTTTAATATTTCTTCGTGTTATCATTATTTAGATAAATTTTAGAAGAACTGTTAGTATATTATCTAAGCTTCGAGCATACTATTTTATGAAAAGGAAATTTTGTTTGTTTGTTTATTTAAAAGACTTGCAATCACGAAGTGTCTAACTTCGTGACGAAATTGATACTGACAAGTTTTTATTAACAACCTAACATTAAAATTAAAATTTTTTTTATTACATCGTGGTCACTAGAAATATTTATTGTGTCATCATACCCATTTGTAACCTCGCACTGCTTTAATTTTCAGTTTTTAATGTGGATTTCCTATTTGCAAAAATGAAAGAGTTTACAGCAGTTTCATGTATTCAGCCCCAATTACGACGCCAACTAAGACTTTTTTAAATTTAATCTTTAAATGGAGAATAAGTGCATAATAGTATTTTGTACCATAAGTTTATTAGATAGTACTTTTATGAATGTGGAACAACCAAAACAAGTTCTTGATTATTTTTCTAATATTTACTTCTATAGATGTGATAAAACGATAAAACTGTTACCTAAGTATAAGAATCGCCAGTAAACTATTACGGCCGACGACGGATTTAGAAAGTTTTTAATGAGACAGAAACACGACAGAGTCGACGAAAGCTCAGCTCGATTGACATTCGACAAATTGAACTTTATCAAATTAATTAATTAACTTTGCTCAGGCGAAGCCGAGAGCCACTGAACAGATGTTTTATATAAATCTAAACCTACCATCAGAATTACTCGGATATCTTCAGAAAATATTATTTTAATGGATAATCCCACATTTCACGAAAGTTTCGGGTGTAATCGACATTGTAATATCGAAAGCATGCAATCTCTTTCCGACGCGAAAAATCATGTTTTCTCGATATTTATTTTTGTGAAACATATTTTCTGTACACGTATTAAATAAACGAGTTTGATCAAAACTCGTTTATTTAATACGTCGGTCGGATGAGTCGGAATTTGGTGCTTATGATCAATAAGCACCAAATTCCGACTCATTCAAACGCATTCAGATAAGCTAAGATTCTTATCGCGCTTATTCGCGTGACTCTCAGGTCAAAGATGTTCATTCAAAGATGCCGTCACACGAAAGTTTTTCAGCAACACGATGCACATGAGACTCAATAGACGCGAAACGTACCTATCCAACCGGTGGTGTGATGTAGTATACCTACTCCGTAAAACAAGCCCACTCAAACAGACGTTCATGACTTTTACGTTCAGGAATTGAGAATAATAAAACAACCATTTCATCTGAGACACCTCGAGCGTTCGGCCCAGGAGGGGGGGGGGGGGGGGGGGAGATCGACGCACCCCTCGAACCACCTTTTAGCCCTTCCGACTCGACGGTCCGTACCAAGCTAATATTATTCTCGGGAAACAAAATTCAGTTTAGTGGGAATCTGTATTGATTCCGTTTCTTTTAGAGATAAACAATGAAACGCTTGTGGTAAAATTTTAGCTTTTTTCAAACGGGCATTCATTTCTTATTTATTAACTAGTGTCCTCAACCATGTCGCGAACAACGTGAACAACGTACCCCGAACTACAATCACAGTCTTTTATTGAGAGTAAGGTGGCGGTAAGCGCGCTCGCGAAGTTCGTTCTACTGCATTTACTGAATTATTCAGGCATCGACAGAACCGTACCGTTCCTCTCGTACCATCCGCATTGGGAAAAACTGCCCCGACTTATTAAATTTTTCACTCTCTATCTGTTTACTGAAAACGAATGAATATATCGTAGTTAGAAATGAACTCATATAAATACACGTAGTAGGGGGAGATGAAAATGTTTAGAGAGTTAAATATAAGTAAAATTTGGCCCTTTACTTGTAACATATTTTTTTAAACGTGCTAAGGACGAAACGATAACTTAAATTTTCACGTATCGAAGCGCTAGTTTTATACGATTCAGTGAACTCGCTCTCGTTTCTGGCAAAATGCTTAATTTTATGCTTAATTCTATTTTTTTTTGTATGTGAACAACGTCAAGCGACGATGTCTCTTAAGAACCTAACGCACAAGAAGCGGAGAACAAAGTCAATAAAGATACTCAAAGTAAGTTAGAACTATTTCTTTCACAGAATATTCCAACCTTAGCATGATAACAAAATATATGCACATGCAACCAGGATGAATGACATGCGAACGGGCTATGGACTGACACTAATATAAACTTACATGCATAAGTAAATAAAAGACCGATTGATTTGCAAAAACTTTCGTACAGTTGTTTACTTCTCGAAACTTACATAAGACTTCCGTGAAATGCTGCCAGTTTTGGATACCAAATTGACAACATCGACAGATATTCGGACACAAAACGGAATTAGACAGGTTTAAACTATTTTTAAGGAATTTTAATAGAAATTGAAATGCAGTTTGTACTCCTGGTAGTAACAGAATTAGTGACAAACAAACCAATATGCATTATTTAACCCATGGAGGTAAAGCCACAGGAAAAAACAAGTTATATTTCCTTAAACATCAAATACATAAACAACTTTAATATATAAAGAACTAGCCTTCCGCATGTGCCTTGTACACATTTGTACTTAGATGATAAAGAGACCCAATGCACGACGCTCTAGGAAATTGTGCCACTTTCTAGAAAATTCTAAACTTTAACTACCTGAAAAATATCTATATCAAATTTTATCAAAATTCGTTTGGCCAGTTTCAATTTTTCCGGCGTGTTATTTCAAGTCTTAAGACACCTACGTACAAAATTCCATCAAAATCGGTTCAGCCGTTTTAACATGAAAAATAGTTGTACCCTACAGGAACCATACCTTTTTTAGGCAAAAAGTAACCTACATCACTCTCCATTTCATAAACTATGTCAGTCTATATTGTTCCACTGCTGCGTGACTACGCAAATGGTAGAGTGCAAAAAGCTCGCTTGAAATTGTTTATCACATTCCAAATTTCAATATTGTGAAAATAATAAAATACGTGCTTTTTCCATGCTTTTTCATTCAGTAGCAATCAGCGGTAAAATATTGGGAACAAAGTTTTCGTATTACTCGTATTACTATGGGGAAGCACGGGCGATAATTGTGTGAATTTTAGTGCACAGTATTTATCTTTGGCTTAATTACCGTGCTATATCGATATATTTTTTTAAACATTTTAATGTAAAAATTAAACCTACTTGTTTTTTTTTCAACAATGGAGTCTTTAAATAATACCCAATACCTAGAAGAAAACGAAAAGTTATAAAAAATAAATGCTTCAGCAGAACTTGATCAGTCTTATTCAACACTAAATTTTTGCTTAGTTTTTCTGTTTCTGTTTATCGATTTAAACCATTGAATGAATAACAAATTTAAGCTGAAATTCTCATTAATACGGATAAATATATATTGCAAACCTGATAACATCATGGGCAAGGTTGTCAATGCAATGATTCTGTGAGGGACTATTATCCTGATCTTCTGAAAACAATTAGCTGGACATTTAAACTGGTGTAGTGTTTACTCGATTTTCACGTTTGATATAATTTAATCGTGCATGTCAAAGTCGGGTGGTCGGTTAACAATTTTTTTTACGTTTCTTCTACATCTTATAACCGACGTTTTGTGTGTAGGTATGTTACCTTCAATATCTTCACCGATTGTGAACCGATTTTCTTGATTCTTTTTATTTAAATAGGCTATTTCTCGCATTTTTAAAATTTGAATAAAATATACATCTGAGGGTAGAAAATTGAGAACTGAATTCAATTTGTTTGTATTTTATCCATTTCCCCTTATCCGATTTTAATAAAACTTGGTACATAGATGCAGTTTCATAGGAAATAAAATATCATGGTATCTTAGCGCTGATCGGTTGACAAAAATGACAGGCAGTCGAAAAAACTTTTCAATTATCTACTTCATAAACTATATGCTCGTTAATGTGGCGTATAATTTATGAAATTATTAAAAAGTTTTCCTCGTTCGTCCGCCATTTTCATCATCCGATCAGGTTTAGGAGATCATAATATTTTAATAAACTAACAAGTTAAATATAAAATTTTATTTTTAACTTATTATAACGATTTTAAATTTGTGAACTGGTCCACAAATTTAAAGTCGCTCAGCGTCCTATAGAGCAGGCTGTGCTCGGTATTTCTTGATTTTAATTAGTAAGCTCAAGTGGCAATGGGTCGGTCACGTTTGCCATAGAACCGACAACCGATGGGGTGGGTAGACGATTTCTCGAGTAGACGCCACTTATCGGGAAGCGACGCCCCCCGGCCAGATAGACTGATGACATAAAGCACCGCGCCGGGAGAGTCGTATGCGGAAAGCGGAGAACCGTGAGTGGTGGCGAGCCTTGGGAAACGACCTATATCCTGCAGCAGAGAGACACGGACTAGTGATGATGACGATAACTATTAAAATTTTTCAGTGCTTGTTCGGAAAGCGTAACAGAGATTTGGCTGTCATTTAATTGATCAATTAATTATAACTAATTGATTAACTATAAATTTATCAGACGGTTTCTGGGCAGCTCGTAGTTCCGTGTTTTTAAAATAAACAAACCTAACCTAGCCTACAAATTTAAATGGTTGATCATCAACTTATCATGGCCTGATTAAAAATTTATCAAAAGGATTTTGGGTGGCTCATAATTTCTTTTTATTAGATCGACTAAGCCGTCGCGCACCGTGGTGAGTCTTAACGTTCCCTAGAGCGAGTCCGAAATGATCATAAAAAGAATAAGTAACGGACTTTGACCAGCTTTTTGAAGTCAACATGCACTCGTATATTTTAAGATACGCTATATTTTGGACATTCACTGTGACATTTATACAGAACAAGGTCTCACGAACGATTTGCTAAGGGTAGTCGGGAGTATGAAGTGAGTTTTGAGCGCAAGACCAAAAATTGCGATTTACATTCTAAACTACCACTCTGTTAAGCAAATGTGTTTCCACTTTCACTTATAGCAATCAAAATGGAATTCGTCTAATTGTCTTAATTGATAAATCAAGATACTCTGGAGCTGAATTTTACTCGCTTCGGTTGGTAAAAGTCGAATATTGAATATTAAAGCCAGCGCAAAGTAGAAGAGCCCGGAGTCGTTCTGTTCTGAGCCTCAGGGTTGCCGTAACGAAAAGTAAACCACTTATAATGGGGACTTTTTCTATTTTTGTTACAAATGAAAATTTATTTTTTTACCTCGGTATTTGTTCCGAAACTAATTAATCAATCTTTGTCAACGTTACGGATTGTCATCATCGATTTTACCGGTAAGCTTCAAAAAAAAGTTAGACAGCCCTGTGAGGGCGGGCGGCGGCAAGTGGCGAGCCATTTAGCTCTCGAGCCTGAGATCGAAATTAAACTTGTGAATATTCATCGTACACAATGAGCTGAAAATAAATCACTTCGCTGCTTTCGTACCGGCCGGTGGCGCCCACGACCGTGAGGCACCTCCTCTAGTTTGTATTTCATTTTACGATCCATACCTAACGTTTTTAAATTTAAGAACGAATATCCCAAAAATATACGAAACTTATGATGGCTCATATTATAAGTTATGAATGCAAATTTTGCTTGAAAAAATGACCTCACGCATATAAAAATCAATATTTCAGTGGTTATGGCCACGTGATTGAACTCTATATGCAAAATGATAATTAAAAATAACCACTATTACGTCACCAACAAATTTTTAGTAAAAGCTTTAAATAGTACTCGTAGTGAAAACGAGAAAAATAAAAAAAAGAACATTTAAAATTAAGAATTATAAGTAAGATGTAAATAAAAGAAAATAGAAAAATATAACATATCTTCAAAAGTATTTTTCGTTTCTTTTACAAAACTAAACTCGAAATAAGGGATTGTAACAGGCTGCAGACATTGACATTCATACAGACAGACAGACAGACAGACATACTGTCCTAGAATCATGTTGGAGCTCAGACACCGGCTTAATTTTTATAAAATTAAAGAGTGGTACGTGTATTTCCAAAGCACTGTTAAGTCATAAATTTTTAATAATACGTGTAATACTTTATTTAAATTTTTTTAGTTTTTCTTTATTTTTACTATTTAAATTTTTTCCTTTCTGATACATTTTTTATAGTAGCCGGATTTTCCATTTTTTTAATTATAATTTTTCATAGAAATACGTGTATACTACAACCAAATCCATATGTACGTATATATTTTTTTATTACAGATAAAGGAAACATCGGTCGCTCAGTATATTATGTCGTCCAGCGTTTGCCATATAAAATTTTTGTTGCCCTTATGTATAATATGACATTCCCACGGTTAATATGAATTAACACCTTATTCACCAAATCGATTAAGGGCTGTAGGAGGTAACACACCGATTGCATGTACGTAGGTGTGAATAGCTATTTTGGCCGCTGCCTACCATATACCGTATCTTAACGTGTGTAGCCGCCGCCGTGAGGTGGAGCAGCTCTGTCAGGACAGTGCTGGTACTGCTGATCTTGGCGATCATCCGATTGTGAGTAGAATGAAACACTCTTCAATTTGACTCCAATGTTTGGATTAGGTATGCCTGTGATTTCCCATTGGTTATTATCAAAAATCATTTCGAAATGCGATCTTTAGTTTAGTTTAATGGACTGGTTACTCAGCAATACTACTGCAGATTTTTTGAGAAACGAACGACTGCAAAAAAAAAATGTAACAAGTGTAACCGGGACGAGCGCTAGTAGAAACAAACCTAGTTTAATCTTTCAATAGATTTTTTATTGAAATTTGAGTTCCAACTTGTTCTCGATACCAGTAAACTTCGACATTCTGAAACACACGACGTACAGTAAAGTGATTTTTAATAGTGTTGAACGGATTATGGCAAGCGAATCAGGTAGCGAAGCACTACCTCGACTACTCCTAGTTCCATCCCTATGAAAATCCCGTCATCATACAAAATTATAGCAGAATAACCACCGTTTTCAGGTACGCAAGTCTTTCTTTAGATAGGATTTATGTTTTGTAATGATGTAAATAATTTTTTGTAAGCTTTTATTAAATTTATTTTATTTACAATTTAACTTTAATTTTACTACAACGTTCTACTAGAGGCGAGGCGCAACTGTGAACAAGAAAACTTTCTCTTTTTGAATAAGTAGCCCAGCGAAATATATCGATACTCATCAATTCATCATCTATCCTTCTTTATGTGATACATATACCTATGCGTATTGTATAACGTCATAATAAGAAAACTGACCGACACCTGCTATTCTCGCAATCTGTTCATTCCTACACGTTCCAACAGTGCTAGCATGTACACCGCGACTAAATTTCTCGACGCATATTTCGTGCCGAAACGAGATAGCTTTTACGTGACATATAGAGATATCGCGCTTCGGCAGTAGATAATGCGTCGAGAAATTCTGTCACAGTGTATATTATTATGCTATCCTGATGAATATGACATGTGTCCATTCGCGTCATTACACTAATAATATAACAAAAATCTACATAGTATTAATTGATTTATTCAAACGTTTTTAGCCATGCTATTTAGAGTAAAAGTTGAAAATTTATAAGACATACATATGGCAACCCGCATTTTTAAAATTTTTACAAATTAATTCATGGTTTACGGTTTCAACCGTTTAATTTACATTTGAGAATATGGATGGATCTAGGCAATCTCACCTCAAAATTTCGTAATAATCGCAAATAATGAGTCTATCGCTATGTGTATTGTACGTTCAGTTGTACATGATGACACACAAGAATAAATCAAAATACTGTTATCCGCAAACTGCGACGAATTTTGAGGAATTGTTGACAAATCATTGGTTTCAGTAATCACACCTAAGTTAAAGTAGGTTTTTAAGTCCAAAAGTTTTATGGCAAGTTTCCCCAATGGATTGACGCATTATTCTCATTCCATCCCGTTTCACCAAACCATTCTCTCTGTTGAGTTTGCACTGAGCAATTGATATCTACCGTTTTTTCGTTATCGTACGCTTTTTATACAATTCAAGGTCGTGAACTGTTATAGTATATTTAGCGTATTTTACATTCAAACTGTGAAATATGTGATTACATAAAACTATTCCATTTCATCAGCCCTTTTTATACCCCCTGCAGAAGCTCAGACTTCCCCTCAGGATGAGGGGGCTTGGACCTTAAATCCACCACGCGGCTCCAATGCGGGTTGGCGGATTATAACGACCGCCATCTATTTACAGCGACCGGGACCGACTGCTTAATGTGCTCTCCGATGCACGGAGTCAGTGATAGTCAATGTATAATACTTAAGTCAGAAAAAACTTATTGGTACACGCCCGGATTCGAACCACGACCGGCCTTATAGATTTGAAACAGGTTCGCTGCGTTCGGGCTATCACAACACTGATAAAGCTATACTTCACTCATATTGACGACCGCTTAGCCTAGTCGGTTGCGACTCTGCCTACGAAGCTGGAAGTCCCGGGTTCGAATCCCAGGTCATGTCAGTATTGATGATTATTGATACTGGTACCGGGTCTTGGTTGTTATATGTATGTGGTGTCTTCGCAAAAATATTTATATATGTACATATTATAAAGAATATTTAAGTATGCATATTAGTTGTCTAGTAATTATGCTTGAATACTTGCTTACTTTGGGACTAGATGGCGCTGTGTGGGAAGTCTCATGTATTATTATTATTATTTATTTATTCACATAGTAGACACGTACAGTGTGAAAACAGCAGATAGAAAAAAAAAAAAATAAGTGTGAAGTTGCACACTTAGCCACCATTCTTAGCCTGTGCAAGTCTCTTTGCGTGAAAATGATAATGGTACACACGTAAAATGTGAACGTGTGTATGTTTGAATGTTTGTTACTCAATCACGCAAAAACGGTGTAAATTTATTTAACTTGATTATTATCTGTTAGATATCAGGCAAGCAGCAAATGAAAGGCAAGAAATTAATATCCCGGAAAATTACATGGTTCCTGTACATTTTACGTAGCTTTTGAATGTATAAGTATTATTTTTGGGTCTATGTACTAAATTTTATAAAGATTAGACGCTGAAGTTCCACAGGGCGATATTGTTCCCTATTGGCAATACTGAAAAAAAACGAACGGTATAAAGACGAATAAACAAATATTTAAATTAGACGGAGATCAGCATTTCTTAACTATAGTGAGTGTTGACGTCGGCAAGGGCCAATGGCGTGGGTGGCCGGCGCGTCCCGGGGATGTTCATTAAGGACATTAGTGCAATGACTTCGCTTGATGAGAAACGGAGTCTCACAGCCTTTGTCTTCAAAAGCGCGCCGAGATAAGCGCTCCCAGTAAAAATTAAACTGAATCGCGTATTAACGAGATCGGAGCTTTATTTATTTTGAACCTTATAGCTCGACACAAAAACCAAATTAAATTCGAGACATTGGAGTTCGTATCGTTTCGGAGACTGCCAGGGCACAAGCCAGGGTGTTGTCACCGCGGCTGTGAACGTCCACGTACGTACGTCGCGAAACTGCGGCGTCCGCGGCGGCGTTTTCACGAAATGCGTTTGTTTGTTTTCGGATTGAAACTCCGTCGACTGTGGACGGGCTGAGCGACCAAGCTCTTTCAATTTCGAATCTAGTATTCTCTATTTATGGACGTGGGTCGTGGTGGGCGCGACGGTATATTTCCTTATATTTTATTCAGTCGTTTCCCAGACTTATGTCCTACGATTGACCGGGTTGAGTGATTGAAAATTTCCGTTTCGAACGAGTCTCTCCTGCACGTCCTCGAAATGACTAGAAAAGTTTCACGCCTGAATAATATTCGTTTTATATATTTCTAATCTTAATAACTTAATGCCAACCGGCGCTTTTATCATAATCGGTGTGTTCTCAAAGAGCCATTTTTCAATATGATTTTTTATCTGATTAGACTGTTCCTTTAATTCAGAACGCTTTTCAAATTGATATAAAATCAATTTCCTTTCATTTCAACGTTTTCAACGTATCCGTTTATTCTAATGTCTAAAGTCGTGCGTTCTCGACATCTTGGATGAATTTTTTTTTTTCATATTATAAACTTAAAAAAAGATCAAGTGGGAGTCGTAATCGCTCACAGACGGGTTCGCACAATCACTGATTCCTTCAACAGACAAGCGAATATTTGGTCTGCAGTGAAAAATGTCCCTCGCATTCCATAAACTCAAAAAAAAAAATGTTAACAGCGTGATATAGCGACCAATGCCGACCAGTACAGCATCATGTATTGCGGAATAGTATTCGTGAACTTTGTATTGTGGGAGGTTGTATTTTTTCACCCCTGAAAATTTTATTCACGTAAAGCTTCGCACAAATGAAAAAGTAGAAAAAAGTTTTTTTTTAAATTTTTGCTGAGATCTATAAGAATGCAATTTATTCTTGAATGTGCGATATCCCATACGTCTTATTTATTTAAAAACAAAAAGTGAAACTTCCATGGGTTTTTCTGTATTTCGTAACTTTAATTAGCAATGGGCTCCCAGACTATATTGTTATTATCTTTATATATAAAAATTACGTGTCACATGTTTGTCCGCGAGGGACTCCTAAACTAATGAACCGATTTGAAACCTGATTTGCACACCATGTGCAATTTGATCCAACTTAAAAGATAGGATAGCTTACATCTCAATTTATAGTCGCAATATTAATTTATTGCAAATTATTTGTATTTTCATTGCAAATTATTTGTCTATTATTTGACAGTCACATTTATCTGTTAGCTCCAAACTATTCTTACAGATGACGATATCTGTTGACTGGTTTGAGTAAATATTCAATAGATGGCGGTTTGTTAAAAATACAAATGTTTTATATAAGCTACAATTTAATAGCATATCGGAGTTTTTTTAAAACGGCGCACGTGGAACGTCGTGGTTCCTGGCGATATTTTGAAAAAGCTCCATAATAACCTGCCTACGCTGCCTATTCTTATTTTTTATTAAAAATACGAACAGAATACTCGACTCTAGCGAAATTGCTTTAAATGCAGAGAACGCCATAACTAAGAAGAAGAAGAAGAATAACATGACCACCACGTGTTGTATAGATATAAAAACACAACCTGCGCTTACTATTCCCGTGCACATGCCCGACTTCGTTACGGCGGTACCTATAGTGTTTTGAAGTAAGAGTGTAGATGCTAATAACACTCCCTGCCTTAGAATAATAGTCAACATGAATTTAATGATTAGCTACAAACCTACAAACCATACTTCAAATAAACACGCAGCTATCCCAACAATGTTATCGATCTCAAAACCTAAATCCTAAACATAGAATTTACTCTGGACCTTTCTCAATGACAGTTAAAATCATCACTATATTTTATAAAATGTAGTGATGATTTTAACTGTCATTTTTAACTGTCAGATGCGGCGGAGGACTTTATTTTATAAAAGGAAGTTCTCCGCCGCGTCTATCTGTCTAAACGCAATTAACAAAAACTACCAAACGGATTGGCATATTATTGACACCAATGGACAGAGAGATTCAAGAGGAAGGTTTACGTGTCCAATTTATTAATGTTTTGTGCATATTAGTTGAAATATGACGATTATTGTCGAAGAAGTCGGGAAAAAAATCAAGCCGGCTGGGAGCTTTCATCGAAAACGCTGCCTAATCCTTTTGAGATAGAACAAAATAATGTATGGAGTGTCTCTTTTATAGGACTAAAGAAAAGTCCGCGGTGGCATATGCCTATCTTTTACGGATAGCTTACTTACCTATTTTTAAGTTTGAAAAAATGGTGTCATATGATGAGGTAATTTCAAAACAATTTATACGGATACAATATTAATCTTTATCAAATTAAATACGTTATTTACCTTTCATGCACATTACAATTGCCCTTTACAGCATACAATTAAATTAATATCTTCGGAGTTATCGACAAATAAAAACTATAGCGCGACAAGCGGCTGGGCCAGGCGGCGCCGCGGCGGCCGGGGCCCTATACCGACGCGACTCGCGTGATGTAAAATTAAGCAGAAGCTATCAATGTGGTATACATAGAGATATTGTAGTTTGTTTTGATGTATTTATTTTTTAATGTTTCAAATATTTTCGGAATCGAAAATAAAATACATTTAAAATACTCCACGTAGCATGAATTTATGTTACATTTAAATGTAATGAAATCCAATCCACATGTTCTACGACACTACGACAGAAAAAATACTACGGCTTATATGCTCTGCTACCCGTGCGAAGCCGGGACGGGTCGCTATACACTTATATAATCAAAAGTTTATGATACTACGTATTTACGAGAAAAGAAGAAGTGAATCAGAGCGTAACGTGTAACGTAACGAAACTATTTTCTAACTCTACGAAAAGACATGGCGAACCCGGTTCTTGTTTAGAAGGTCGTGGTCCGAATCCCAGGGCGTGTATCAATGGGTTTTTGCCGATGTAAGTACATAATTATCACTGACTATCACCATGCCTTGTAGAGCACGTTAAGAAATCGAAATATGTGAAACTCATCATGATATGGAATTTGACTAAGCCGAAGTTAATGCGTCCGCGTCAAATGGTAAAGAAGATAAATGTCTGTGGCACATAACTGGATGTTTTCTTTGTGTTAATACTCTATAGTACTTTTAAGAGTAGGTTATGATACATAATTATGTCCTACGCCACAAAAATCTGGTTTCCGGGTGAAAACCGGGAAATAAATTATTAGATCAACTAGAAAAGTCAATTACGTAATATAGGGAGGGTGCGTGTAGAACAATAGGGGCGTCACGCGTTTTATGCGACTAAACAATCCTATAAAAAGGGGATGAAGAAGTTTCGTCGCGTCATTGAAAGATTTATTACGAGGACGCTTCGAGTGTTCGTCGGAGGGCGCGAGGGGGCGGGGAGGGGAACGGCGCGAATTTATCGCTCGTCAAATATTAAACCTCAGGCGGTCGTGTCGGGCTGGTGAAACGTGTGAGTTGTGCCCCATATACGTTTTCCTTTGCAGCTGTCGAAAATGCACGTTGTCGTTTAAATTTCTGTATTAAAATCTAAGACAAAAACGACTATTCGAATCTATCTGACCGGGGCTTAACTTTCAGAGACCTAACGAGTCTCTTTTTATAAACACAAGTGTACAATTTTCATGAGATCACCGCAGCCAACATTATAAAGTGTCGATACCTACTTCTAAATCAATTTTAAATGAAAAATATTGTAGCGTCTGGTCACTTTCAAACAGAACTTACGATTTGTCTTTGAATCTCACAACATTCAATTTTTCATTATAATAAGAAGTGATTCGGTGTCCCATCAGTCACACAAAGCTACGCGCGTTACAATATTTAAAAGAATAATGAGCCTTTTTTTTATAAAATTTACGCAATTTTCATATTTTACGCCTACCTCTGGACATATTGGAAATATACTTTACTTATAAATGCTCTTTGACGTTTCAAATTTCGCTTATTTTATTGGCTTATATTTCGCACGATTTGATATTTTTCTTAGCCATTTTATTTTCAATATTCTTATTTCGTGCACTTTATTAAGGTTTCATCGTCTAAGAGGCATGTATCAATATTTGCTTTATGGCAAAATTCTCAAAATAAAATTGAAATCTATTTATCAAATAGATAATCGTTAATATCATATTGATGCTGAATCCTATTGTAAATTTCTACGCCAAGACGCACTTCCATCATTTTTTGCCGACGGACATCTACTGAAACATTATCAGTGTTAAAATGAAAAAGGAAAATTCAGTTATTGTCTTTCTGTTTCCCTGAGCCACGAATGTTGAACATTATCGACATCGAAACCGGTCCTTTTCACGTTTGACAATTTTGAGGAAGAGACGAAATATCTTTAGTGCTCCACCATAAATGCCGAATCGAGGAATTACAGTCTCATACAGAATTTATTTGGGCAGCCGTCAGGCACTCAACAGTCCCGCGGAGCGGCCGTAAAGATGTGTAGGTACGTCTGTATGTGTCGTTACTATATAAGGAGACGTCTATGTGTGCGACGAGTGCCATCTCACGAGCGAACACTTCTCTTGGTCCGTGGAAATTGACCGGCGCGCGGCGTTTCTGCCGCACCTTAAACGTTTTTTCTTACTTGCATTCCATCTCGAGGATATTAAAGAGTCGAGTGTCGTGATACTTTATGAAGCCCATCATTTTTGACGAGTCCCATGCGTTAATTGCTCTCTTAAATATTCTCTTAGAGCTTAGCTGTTGTAGTAAAATCGTTGATAAAATCAGATCCTCCAATCGAGAATTCGTCACTTGTTAATTATATAATAAACTCGAAACCTTTTAAGATTTCATTTATGCCGATGGATCTTAAGTTACCTAAAGTGGAAAAAATAGAAAAGATGAACACATTAAGAAATAAACTGAAAAAAGATGAACCGGAAAATCATATTTATCTTTAACATCTTAATTAATTGTATGTTTTAAAGATTAGTATGGACAGAAGCGAACTCGATCATTAGAAATCATCGACTTGAGGCTTCTTGCGTCGGTTGTAAATGCCGTAACAGCGATACGGACAAGAAAGTACAACGAAGAGCAAAGGTAACGTTTTCTAAAAATAGTCGATGGAGCTCTGTCTGCGCCAAGTCGTGGCGGACAAAGACGCACGGTGATTTATTCATGACCCGTCGAATGTCGACGTTGGCGGTCTCTAGAAAGACCTCACGTAATGATTTCTCCAAATGTAAATATTTTATCGTGCTCGTGCATATCGAATAACGCGTCCTCTTAGCGGAAAACCCTCCGCCTCCCGCGCCCGGTCTCGTCGAGTTGCCAGAACGGGCGCAATGAACGATACGAAATGAAAATGAAACCGTACTTGTAGGAACGAACAGCAATTATCAAAAAATCGTTTGGCTTCGATCAAAAGTTTGCGACACGCAAATGTTTAGACACGGCGGCTGTCTCTAAACGGAAGGTTGTACTGCCTCACGCATAAGTACGCTATAAGAAACAGATCGGTTTCAATCGAAAGCCGTACACCTGCCCCCCTGTTTCGATTTGGACGGTAAGAGCGAATGCAGCGTTTGTGTGAACGAATAGGTGAGACGACAGGTGTATTGTGAAATACTACATTGCAATACTCACACCCATATATCATAGACAGCCCATTTTTACGTTTTCAAGTAGATACACTACAAGCCTAGACAATCCCAAAATATATCTATTACTTCCATAATACAAATCTTTATTTTGGTTCTGTCATTGTATGAAACACATTTGTAAAACTTTTTAAGTTTATCCGTTTAGTACGGATTTGGTTTATTAAGAAAAGCGGTACCCGACATCTATCCGCAATATAAAAGTATAACTAATGGCCTTCGCAGGATCATGACACATTTGGAAAATGTCATTCATCGAAACCAAATGAGCCGTCGTCGTTGCGTCGTCCCCTTACGTGAAAAAATGCGTTGAAATAACGTCATATACTTATTCACATCCACCACTGTAGGAAATACGATCTTGCGCTTACTCGGGTACACACTCGAATTACTGTATTTTTTTATTTCCAATACTCATTACTAAAAAAAATTATGGAGATGATTTTATTTCACTTATAATGAGTTGGTATATTAAATGAAAATTTAACTGGTACATCTATTAATGTTTCTTTTATGTTTTGTTCTTTCATTTTCATAGAAACTCTAACTATGATAAAAACACAAAAGGCAATATTTAGTTTGAGAACAATAAAACTGTACATATACTAAACGTCCAAAAGGACGCTTGCACAGCTAACCTATACCCATAAAAATATTAAGAATCATCACTCGATTTTTTCATTACCGTACCATACCATCATCCCGTTGATGCCCCATTGCAGGGACTTAGGCCTACCCTTGGGATGAGGGAGCTCAGAGCTTACTCCATCCCGCTACTCCAATGCGGGTTGGTGGATTTTAACGACTACCATCTATTGATGGCAACCGGGACCGACGGCTTAACGTGCTCTCCGAAGCACAGATTTTTTCACCATAAAAAGTAAAAGATATATTCATTTAATAGTGTGTATAATTAATTAATTTAATGTGTTAGTTTGATGAGACAACTGTTCCAAATAAAATAAAATTAAAATTAATTTACTCTTTGACCAAGTGTTCGCAAATTTACAAAACATGTCCCAAAAATTATTACTCACAGAACGAAGGTAATTAAAAACATTATGCATACTTACACGTAAATAGTTTTGCCTCAGATGTATATCCTTTTAGAAAGCGGTTAGGTCGTTCATCCCTTTCACTAACATCTTAGGTATCTCCTTAGACTTTCAGCTGGAAATTCAAAATCGTTCTGAATGCCTAGGTGAGTAAAGAACTGTGGACGATACAAATTACAGGTTTATGGAAATTATGTTCGTGATATATAAAAGGTTTCCTACATCGAATCTGAAAACAGAATTGATATTTCTTAAGCCACGATCATTGGTTTGCCGAGGACAATGTCTAATGCCAGAAATTCAGGAGGTTCTTGGAGCCATACTCAGTCAAATGTTCTTCAGTAGCAAGATCAAACAAAGAATACAATTCGATCGGGCAGCGTTCAGGAAGCTATGCAACTACTTTGAATCTGATATAATTCTGTATCTACTAGTATAGGCCAAAGTGTTTGAATAATGGGTGTTCCCAGTGTTGACTTACGGTAATAAGACGTGGTCCTTAAATGTTGCTCTCGTTAAAAAGTTGTGTTTCCGTTTCTTTGCGGGATAGAATTCGCATTAAAAAATACACAGAAAAACTGGACCGACCGATATAGCTCACAGAATCTGGAAATTGAAGTGCCATTAGGCAGGCCACATCAATCGCAGAACTCTAAAAAAAATCCACAGATCTTGCAGTCCCCGCAACCATCGGTTTCATTGAAAATGAACCTACCCAAACCCGATTTTCACAGATTATTTTATTTTATTGCCACGAAAACGTGGCACTATTCTTTTCAACTCTTTAAACTCAGAAATAAATCAACGAAAAAGTTCTCTGCTACCCGTGCGAAGCCGGGGCGGGTCGCTAGTTCAACATTTTTGAAACATTTAAGTTTTAAACTGCAGCCTCTGATATTCTTAAACGTTCAGACCTCGATAACTAAGCATTCGAACGAATACAGGCCGAAAGGCGATGACCGTAATGTTAACAAGTTCCCGAACGTCCATAAAATCTAAAATGTGATGTCAAATTTCTTGTTCGATTTCTAACCGATTTCCAAAATTTTGGTCTCAAACTGTAGCTACTAACGCCTTCTAACTTTTGGTCTAACACTTTGAAGCGATTCGATGAATACCCTCTGAAATATAGTAACTTATATCCACAAACACAAGCGATCGACCAAAAAATCTCATCTTTCGGAAATAATTTCTCTTACAATTACTAACCGATTTCCAAAAACTTGGTCTCAAATCGTAGCTACGTTAATGGCCAAGATACTTATTTTTTTTATTTTCGACATCGGTCCCCGTTCTTGAAATATTTTGGATTTAGTAAAAAAAAATTCCGTAAAAATCCCGATTTTTTTTTACATTTTCCAATTTTTTTCAAAAACTACTTAACCGATTTCCAAAATTTTGATGTCATACAATGCACAACTAAATTCTTAATCTTTTAAAACCTTAAAATCTTGGCTAGACCCCATACCCTCGGAGTTATGGCCAAAAATGCGTCTCCTGTGAAATGGATATGATAGTCATTTTCAATGACAACATTTTCATGACAAAACCACTAATCGGGCATCGTTGCATTGGCCCGCCACTACGTTGCAATGACTAGCGTCAAGCGTCGTTGGATACAAATGAATAAAGACCACGTCTTATGCAGATCTAGGCTCGAAATCTATGTCCAACAGCGGTTGAATTTATGTTCTTGTCTATATATTTAAAATTAAGATATTATAAAAATCAGACGATTGCTTTAAAATCAATGACTTTTGAAAGTAACGTTCGTTAGATTTATTATAAAAAACTTGAGGCAAGTAAAAATAAAGTAATTTTAAAATTACATTAATTTTGCTTACTTTTTTACTAATTAACTATTAAAATTAAAGTCAATTTACTGCAAAAGTAAATTAGATATTCCAATTTTATACTTTATGATCTTTTTAACTGCGACGATCAGGCTATTTACGAGGAAGGAATAAGAGAGAGTAATGAGGTCCAAAGCGAACTGTGGACACTAATTAAGTGCGAAACGGAAAGTCTCGACGACTTTCTGGAGGTTGATCTCAATAGGCGCGATAAACGATAACGCTAGCGCAAACAACTCCATTGAGCTCCCCCACCGGGGGCGAAGAAAACGAAGCGGAACGAGGTAGCGGAGCGCCTCCCGGGCCTATCCTATAAATTAACGCTAGGATTTTCCTCGAGGACAAATTTTATTGTCGGGGCGTAGAACGAGCTCCATTTCATAGGACACCGCTAACACGTTCCCTTAGTAGGAGCGCAGCTCACAGTGAGGAGTGATGCCCAAGTCGCCGATCTGAGGCCAAAGCCGCTCCGTCGCGTCGTTATGAACGGAACGCCGTGATTTATAACGAGAGTGGCGCCTACCGAGTCAGCGAAAAGCGACTCAATAACGGAGGACGAGCGGGCGATAATGGCCTTATAATTCGGGAACCATCTGGCCGCGCCTCGCCGCGCCTCGCCGCGCCGCATTGCCCTCGAGTTATTGTTTAAAATTTAATAAAGCTTTTATCAGAAAATGATCTTATTTATATTTACGACTTACGTTAAATTTCATAACAGTAACATTTTAAAATTCTAAATTGAAACGAAAACTTGATTTAAAAATAAATACATTTAAACTGATTATTTCAGCAAGTAAACCTCAGTATCAAGAGCCATACTGTTACATATCAAACGTAACATGAAATAAAAACCCTGACTAACTGATTTTTCAACATCCTATAGTTCTTACAAACGAAACTTTTGAACAATGCTTCAAATGTAATTTAATGTAAGAATATTTTTAGGCTCACAAAGAAGGTTTGCCTAAATTCAGTCTCGAAGTAGCATAAAAACGTATTTATTTATATTCAATGGGAATTACAAAATTCTAGACAAATTAAAACAGCGGTATTTTGGTCGGGTATCGACACTGACACAAGCATAGATACTTATTCTGTAGATAATAGTAAAATCATTGCAAAAAAAAAATCAAGTAAAATGTAAAATGGAACGGTAAATAAAAATATGAATGAAGATATTAACTGTATCAGAAGAGAAATGAAATCGGTCATAGGAATATTTTAAGAACTGGAACAACAACTAAAAGGATCCGACGTAATTATAGAATGAGATCAATAATCAGATTCAAATAAGATGTAGCACTTTGAAAGAAAGAAAGAAAATGCTTTATTACACACATACTTTATTATACACACACACACACACAACAATAACAATAAACCCGAGCGTAGAAAACAGTCGGCAACTAAAATTTACTTAAAACAATAAAAATTAGTTAATATAAAAAAAAATTATACTATCACATTTACAGAGAAAGAGAAAAATCATAAAACAATAGGTATACAATAATTTAGAGACATAAAACAAAATAAGATCATTAATTACTGAAATTTTTCTTAAATTAATAATTACTGGCGTATAGATACGTCACCACCAGAAGTTGCACTTGGTCCACGAATCTTGCGTTAAATTGACACACACAACATATTCTCGAAGATCGCGTTTGACCAAAGCCGAGTTCCGCGCTTTCACTCCTGTACCTACTCATGAGGATAAATTTAAAAATGTTAGGTATATCTTTTCCTTTCTTATTATTTTCTATTTTGATGATTTACAGTCTGGTCCATTTCTAAAAATATAAATGATAAGACAACGTATCTATACACCAGTAATTATAGCCTGGGATCACACCCCATAAAACATTACGTCATGCTACAAATAACAATTCGTTTTTATGAGATAGTAATCAGAATTTATACATTGATTTATTATTTATATATTACAACATTACCATATTAAAGTTTTGATGTCATAAGGATCCTACTATTAGCAAATGCATTGAAAAAAAATTATAACCACAACTAATGTTGAAAAAGTAGAACCAATTAATTTAGGCTTGAATTGTTGTATTGCATGTGTTAACAATAGAACATGGATCAAAACTATGAGGCCCATACCCCAGAAGTCAGTGGATCGTAACCACGCTCCGGATACACAGCAAATGTTAACGTACAATACAAATGTGATTCTAAACCACGTTCCGAATATCGTCATCGACAGAACCAATACTCTGCTACCATAGAATGTCTACGACAGAACGGAGATAGCACAGTGGAAGCTTAATATTTAATTTCGAATCTATTGTTGTGGAATCACAGGGGCATCCGTTTAGTGGGTGCAATTCCCACATACCCCGCGCGCTCGGGCGTGCGGAAGCTGTAGAGTTTAATCCGCTTTCCCATTGCAAGGGTAAAACAAAAAAAAAAAAACAATTGGTTCAATGAACACATACGTACGAATTCATCGCAATTTTATTAAAACATTTAAATTTATAGTCCACGCGGGTGGAAATCTACCATGTCACTAAAACCGGCCAAGTGGACTCGCACACGAAGGGTTCCGTACCACCATAAAATATTAAAACGAGCGCAACGTTAATCTAACTCGGTGTTCTCTGGCTAATCCGAAAAGTAATAACATGAGTGCACTGATAGCTAGAGACAATTTTTATTACTTATTTATATCTTTGACTATTAGTATCGATTGTGAAGAGAATAAGCTCTGCAAAGAAATGCAAGTAACACGCTATTCTATCGCGCTATCTGTCATTTTGAATGGAATTTTTGTAAAATCTTTGTTTATAAAAGTACATTTTATAAGTTAACCTATTATTTGTTAAATAATACAGTCTAGTTAGCTGTGATAGTTTTCCTTTTAACTACGTTATATATACTCCTGTCATAAATTTGTCCACATATCCATAAACAACGGTTTAGCTGGTAAAGGGGGGGGAGACACGAGTCCAACAAAAATTAGGACTTTAGAAGTGCATATCTCAACAACTGTTGACTAAATAAGAAAAAAATTGTTTGAAACCTTGACATCATTTTTTAAGGCCTTTTGTTTGGTACATCTCGCGTTAATATACGATTTTTTTTCGTGTTTCAGTTACATATATGGCGACCTATCCCAAAAAAAAATTTTTCTTAATTTCACTATGTCGTGTAGCGGTTCATAGATTACCTTCCAACCAACCTTCCAAATTTCATCTATATATCAATTGCCAATAGTTTCTGAGAAAAACCCCACACAGACAGACAGACAGATGGACGGACGGACATGCCGAAACTATAAGGGTTCAATTTTTGCCATTTGGCTACGGAACCCTAAAAATGTTGTAAATGATGAACCTAAAATTTCAAAAATCAATAAAATTTTCATTCAGTTAAAAAACTGCCGCTCGCTATTAATTTATTTTAGTCCACGTGCGATTTCCGTGGTCAGTGCTGCAATCGGTTGATGCCATTTCTTTTTTTACGTGTCAAAGTACAGTGTGCCAGGAGCATATTGAACATGATGACGTGCACAACAGAGAAAATGCGCCAACAATGAACGTTCGGCAGACAAAAACAAAATGCAAACGGGTGTTCGAGCTATGTGACGTCAGTGTTGCCTCTACATAGTTATTATGGTACAACGACACCGGACTTCCTTTTCGGTGGCCTTCTGTACGCTCCGTTACGCCAAATTATCTGCAGCCAAGAGGTGGCCGCGGCGGATTGCGGCCGACAGTCGTTTTCTTATGAATATTAATAGCACCCGGGCTACGAGGGGTGCGACAGGCGAACGCGGGGCGTGTATTCATTCATCACACTCCAGCCTGGGAATTAATATCAATTATCCGCGTAATTTCCATTGTTTCTCCGCTGCCGTATATATTCCCGGCCGGCCGACGCCTTGATTTTGACGGTAAAATAAAATCGCATATGAACGAACATTGTCTTCGGCGGGAAATTCGCAATCGCCGAGAGAGGGTAGCGAGCGCCTTTATCTCGAGTCGGTAGTTATCGGCCCGGAGATAACGCTCTTAACTGAGGTTTTCCACCACAAAGAAGTCGGATAAAATTGCGCCATTCGCTCCTTCGAAATAAACTTCATTTCCGTCGTGGTCGCTGCGGCCCGAAACGAAGATGACATCGAAAAGAATTAATTAAAGCGTTGAATACCGGCCCGTCGGAAGAGATATGTATCAGGAAACGGAACTCGGGAACTAATAAAATGCTCGGTTGTCGGCCGAGTGCGAGACGTTTTTTTGGAAACAAGTTTTCCGAAATGCATATACACGTTGCAAATTAAATCATCTTACAACTAATTTAAAGCTAAGCTAACTTCAAAGAAATAATTCAAAATTAAAAAAAAAACAATTCACTAAAAAACTTGTGTTTTTCGTAAACGAAATGACATTTTGACCAACCCTTCGCTATTGATTGGTTATTAATCTACATAGCTTTTTGTTTTCAGTGCCGATAACGGATTATGTATTTTTTTTTTTTTTCGATAAATTGAGCAACAAAATATACAGCATGTTATCATTTTCATTTCAATTTAAGTTAAGTATTTGTTAAAATTATATATACAGAGAGTTGTAAAATAGAATATTTTATATATATATATAGATAATACGTATTGGATATTGTTTTTGCAAAACGAGTAAAGTGGTAGCCGATATTTGTATCAAACTTTCAAAATACCAACTTTGAAATTTTTAAGAGTGACTGTATAAAATTGTTCCCATAGGTCTATTTGAATAAAAAGGCTTTGAGTTTGAGATATGACGATATGAGAGACAGACAGTACAGAAACTTTGATGACGAGCCGCTCGTCATTGAATCGACGGTTTCATCAGATTTCCTTTGTATACGAATAGCTTTTTAATAAGCTCATTGTCAATCGTTCTGTCGTGTTTGAGTGACACGTGTCATTTTCATCTAAGTGAACTAAAAATGAGCAAAGACAAGACCCGCTCGTCTTTTGTAAGACGCATTTAAAAATCTATTTTGAACTTCCGCTTCGCTCGGAGAAAATCGAATGGGACAGTGTGATACTGGGATGGCAGGGATGAGCTGGAACGAAGGCTACCTTGAAATTTATTAAATAGTAATGCTATTTAATAAAGTTCGATACATCATCAAACAGTGATGATAAGATGACGCGCGCACAAATATTATTAAAACTATATTTAAAATTATAATTACGTACCTGTTCTGAACAAAGTTATAGTAGTAGTAACCCACTATCAGAGTTCAGTTGTGCTTCACCGCTCTACACAAAACGTACGCTCTATACCGCTTATTCATCAAATTAGTGTTGATTCGATGCTTGTTAGTACTCACTAGATATCGATACTTTTTTATTCGATACTACTGTTTTCGACATCGTGTTATTCCATTCTAAACCGAGTAAAGTATCAAAAGAAAATACAAGTATCAAATAAAGAGTAGGTACTCATAAGCGGTCGACGCTAAGAGTCGACGTGAATGTTTGTTTGGCGGCTCCACGTTCAGCCAATCATAGCACAGCTCCAGCGTGATCAGATGCATTAGATTTTTACTTTTTTGATAAATTAAAGCTTTTTAAAAATATTTATACTATGAAAAAGATATTAATTTTTTTTTCGTAGAATTTAGAATTTGATCAATATTTTTAGTCCTTTTTAATTAGACGGTGCTGGCAATCGTTCATCTTTAAAATTTTGGTTTTAAAAACTTTGTGAAACATTTACCTCACGTGTTTTTCAGTTTCTAATGGAAAAATAGAGAGAATGTTCATCAATTTTGTCTTATAATTTCATTAGAGTATATTTTATCTTAATTTTTATCTAAGTAAATACCTACAGTTTAACAACAGATAACTTATGAGTACTCATACTGTATGAGTACTCGTTAGTATCGTTGAAATATGTTGAGTACTTTATTAGGTATTCATAAATTCATTCAGTACCAATACTACTAGTATTGTAGATAAGGTGGTATCGAATCAACACGACATCAAACCGTATTGAAAAACATCACAACGAGTGGGGGCAGTAGCGCGGAGCTGACGTTTCCCTCATACCCTCCTGGAAACTAGCAAGCTACAATATTTGATCTCGTTTAATCATATTACAGCCGGCACTCACTGCGCAATACCAGCAGCGGTGAGGGACGTAGCTACCATTGACCTAGTACAGTGAGGTGGTAGTACCTACTATCTAAGAACAATCTACAAGACAGGTATCGTCAACTTCAGAATTTCACAGAAAAAACTTATTACTTAATTTATTTAGGCATACAAATTAGAATACAGCCATATTTCTTGAAGCCAGAAAGTGATATTTCTTATATACCGAGGAGGATATTTTCTCAACATAAATAATTACATTGTTGTGTCAATTCATTTAATGTTGATCTAAAAAATATTTACTTATTTTAAGAAAACATTCCCTTCGGTATATATGAAACAATATTTTCTTGGTATAAGATATATTTTTTTCTGTGCACGCTACACAAATTTCTTCTTGTTAGTATTAAACTGAGAATATAACAAACCGAGTGTACAATAATCATAAATATTATTTTATTGAGAGCTCTACCTCAAGTATTTGGCTCTATCTCACAGCACGACCTAACCAACATGGATGAAGGGAGGATTAATGCTCAACAAATTACTTCTCGCTCAGAGTGGACGCAACCAGGCAGTGACTGCCATTTCAAGCATAAAATTCAAGAACTGCGTAGTAAGTTGTCATGTATATCTGTCAAAGCAGTTGGATATATTTCTTGTAAGTAATGTAAAAAACACCAGTAGAATTGACAAGATTATTTCGATCACTATAACGCATCCGAAATAAATCACATTAAGCGTGCCCTTGAGGGCTCATCTTGAAATTTTAAATGACTAGTACTTAAATTTATTTTGAAGTCTATTTACAAAACAGTTTCTCAGAATTGCAAGTTTTTCTTCTAGGCAAGCTGAACGTAGTAGAGCTTTTATAATCGACACCAGGAAGCGACCTTGGGTATTTGGTTTAAAGTGTACCTACCATACAATAACACGCAGAGTGGTCCTTTGTTTTGGATCTGTGACGTTTGATCCAATTAAATGTGTCCCTCGTAGAACTCAGCGATGAGTCGACGAGCATATTGGCTTGAGTTGGCGCAGTGACCCGTTTATTTTTGTAACATTTATAAAAACAAACTATATTTCCAAACGAGCAAATCTAAGAGTAACGCATATTATTCTCCTCAAAAAAAGAGACTACTTGGACGTGAAAAGTGAAATCATTGTCCTTCTTTAAAAATTAATAACTCATGTCTTATAAGATACGTCTCTCTTAAAAAAATATCCACGACTTAAATAATGCCTTTGCTGACTGTACATGTCACTTCACGTTGGCCAATACTGGCCAATATGTGTCTGAGATAGTATTTTCTACAAGTACCCATTCAACCTTTTATTTTCTCTTAATTTTTGACGACAGCGACGCTTACAGTGGGTAGCGACCCTACCTGCAAAGCTGGAGGTCCCGGGTTCGAATCCCAGGTCGGCTCAGTATTTATATGATGAATATGGATACTAGTACTGATGGCAGTTACATCACAACGATGGCAGTTGTTAAAGAAAATCACACAAACTTTCTGGCACAGCTGGCAGCGTGATTATATCCATACACTACAACAAAAGACAAAGTGGTATGACAATGCTCCAAATATTAAAGAAAACCAAATTGTTGTAATTTCAGAACCTTCTCTTCCCCCACTTCAGTGGCGTTTGGGTATAATACGGTTGCACCCCGAAAAGGATGGTGTGGTCCGGGTCGCCACCGTCGAAACCTCAAATGGGGAATATTGTCGGCCAGTTGTTAAACTGTGTCCAATCCCAATAGATAATTAAGTTAATTAATTTTTTTTTGTTTATAAGTATTTCCACTATCGAGAAATAAGCTACTTCTCTATGTTCAATTTTACTTGATGTTTTTTTTGCTGTTTTCTTTATGATCCTTATTTGCATAAGCACAGGTTACATAGATAGTATACAATATGTTCAATTTTGTTTAATTTATTTAATTTTTTTTTTTGAAATCATACATAATGATTTCAAGTGGGAGGAAATGTTGACGCCAGAATATTTCCTTCCCGCAAATTTCATCCAGCGCACAAAAATCGAAGAATATTTTTCGATATCGAAAAAAGACGAGACGCTTAACAGAAGGCAAGCAAGAAAGTCGGTCGACTGCGCGCTTCCAACTGATATCCAGAAAGTGAACCTTTCTTTATTTTGAGTGTCAACAAAACAAAAGTATTGTTTGTCAAAAGTTTCTATTCTTTTCCTTATTTATTGTATGCACGACATTAACTCTAGATCGATTCAAACCAGACCCTCGCAGGTCAAGCTATATTTTAGTGACAGTGTTAACGTCTCACATTAACAGACTTTAAGCTAATGCTTAGTTTGGGGCTTAGACGTTGTTGTCATGTATACGTTATTATTATTATTATTATTATGTTTAGGGTCCCGTACCCAAAGGGTATCAACGGTATCAACCCTATTACTATGGCTCCGCTCTCTGTATGTCCGTCCATCTGCCACCAGAGCTGTATCGTCTGAACCGTAATAGGTAGACAATCGAAATTTTATAGAATGTGTATTTCTATGATGTGTGTACGTGTATTACAATGTGAGATCATTTCTATTCATTGTCTACTCTTAAAATTTTCATAAAGTATGTACTACTATGACCGCTATAACAACAAATAATAAAAATACATATTGTAGGAAAATAAGAAACGTTATTTTTAGTGTTGTATGGTATTGTATTGACTCGAACTTGGCTGCGGTTTTTATTAGATTTTTTCACTTTGTTTATTTAGTAGTTTTACTTTTCATTGTGTATTATTGCTTTAACTACTTAGTTTGGTTAATGAAACTTAAATTTCACTTGTTATTGTTAAGTTTTATAAGTTCTTATGTAAATGACGTTAAGTTCCAATGAGAACCAATAACAATAATTAAGGTGCATTCGGTCGTAGTCGGCATCGACGTCACGGTGTTGCTACTTATACCTCATGAAACTATAGTCACAGTACATTGCATTACAATCGTCGTTTCGAATTTCATTGCCATTCGTCCTCTCTATCTCTATTCGTTCTCGATATCTAAACGCCATATACGTACAATAATAAACACGTTTAAAAGTTCATAGAATAGGCTGATCAGAAAAAAAAAGTTTTAAAACAAAAAAATTGTCGAGTGTTCACCGAAAGTTAGAAACGGATCGTTATCCGTTGTCTCGGATATTGTATTAAAAAGCCATGTCGTGGCTCAGCTCACTCTGATCAACGCGACGACTGCGAACTTTCTTTCATAATATTGTACTGAATTATGCTCTGAGGCCTGTACGTAATCAATATCAGATGAACGGGACGTGGACGTGATCGCTCGCCGGAAATTATGCCATGACGCTAGAGCGACACATGTTGGCGTAGCAACGTAGCGCCGTCGCTCTAGACTAATGTATACGTAGCAAACGAGCGATACGATGCTGTAAAAAGCATATATTCAGTGAAACACAATTAAAAATTATCTTTAGATAAATCGAATATTATAGATATAATAGAAAAATACCGTCGTTGTGATAGCCGAGTGGTGGTGAGCAATTTTCTTGTTTAGAAGGTCGTGATTTGAATCTTAGAAACCGGCATTGCCTTGTAGAGAATGTTTAGTCGTCGGTCCCGGCTGTCGTCACTAGATGGCAGTCGTTAAAATCTACCTACTCGCACTGTAGCAGCGTGATGGATTAAACTCAAGCACCCTCATACCGAGGGGAGGCCTGAGCTCCTGCAGTGGGACATCATGGGTTGCTATGGTGATATGGTAGATAGAATACCAGTAAATTTAATTATATGTGGCACGTTATGAAAGTATGTGGGGAATATAATTAAGTATAGTTGTTGGTATTTAAATGATTAAATACTGTGTTTTATTAAGAATCCACAAAATTTTAATTAAACGTCGAGCGCACCCAACAGTGAGACGATCAGTAATGATGGCTCAATCATTGGTTCTGATCAAGTATTAATTAAAAGAGAAATTGTATGATGATGAAATTTAAAAAAATACAAGAGTTTTTTTTTAAATTTAAAATAACATCAGGGAAACATAGACTCTAAGTCCATGTCCAAATGGAATTTTTGTCACTAAGATTTTAATAGCTAATTATTACTAATATTGTTGGCACATCCGTCTCTTATACAGCTTGGTGCTCCTAAACTAGTGTATTTGCCCTAAAAACTACTTAACCTATTACTTAACCTTATTTTCTAAATGAACAATGTTTTTTATATAATATTAAGTCTTAACCTATGAAGTTGCCGTTTTGTCTGAAATAAGTTAAAGTATTTCTTTTCAAACATCTTTATTTCTGTTATTCAAAGTAATCACCCGTGCAATCGATGCATCTTTGCCAACGCAGTGGCAGTTTATTGATGCCCTTCTTGTAAAAATCAACTGGACGGGAGGCAACAAACCCTTCTCAAAGGCATTGTGTACTGTCTCTCAGGAATTGATTTTTTTTCCCGTTAAAAAGTTGCCCAAATTTTGAAAAAAGTAATAGTTGGTAGATAAGGTAAGGTAAGGAGTATGATGGATAAGGGAGAACTTCCAACCCCAACTGTAGCAGCTTGGAGACTGTTTGTTGTGCACGTTGTGCAGTATGGGGTCGCGCGTTCTCCTGAAGGAGCAACGGGGACAACCGATTGACCAAAGCTGGTCGCAGACGTGCGAGCTTCTTCATCATTGTCTTCAATTCTTCATACATATCTGCAGTAATGCTCATGCCATTTTGTAAAAAACTGTGATGAATCACACCGGCACTAGACTACCAAACAGTAACCATCACCTTTTTAGGGGTTATTTTTCGTTTAACACATTGCTTTGGTGCTGAATCAGGATCTAACCAACTTGCTGAGCGCATTCGATTGTCAAACAGAATCCATTTTTCATCACAGGTAACAATCCGGTTCAAAATTCCTTCTTTTCAGTGGTGTGTGTTGAACAACGTGAGATTTACCTCGGTAAATCTCGACGTGTACGTTGCGCTGGCGACCGTTAAGTTCGTGGGGTACCCTTCTTTTTTACTTTGATAATTTGTCGCAAATGGTCCAATATTGTTTTGATGCTAACATCAAAAGCTGTTGCTAGTTCAGCTGTAGTTTGAGTATCTCTAGTTTCCACAATCACTTTCAATTCATCATTGTTGACCGTTTGGTCAACCACGACGGACGACCACGAGGTTCATTATTCAAGTCATAATTTTCAGAACGGAAGCGGGCAAACCAATAACGGGTTGTGCATTCGTTTGTTAAGTTCTCTCCGTAATGTTATTGATGTTACGTGCTGTTTGTGTCGGATTAGTGCCACGAAACTCATATTCCATAATTACACGAATTTTTAAAGTGTCCATTTTGACAAAAAATGTTCAGATGTAATGAAAACACAATGCTAATCAATGAACAAAAGACTGACTTTGTAAAAAGAATGTCATGTTTCTAAAACAAAATTAATTTGAATTTAGAATTCACAGCCTATCAAAGTTTTTTTTGTTTAAAATGGCCAGTACTGAAGAACGGAAACTTCATAGGTTAAGACCTAATAATTACCAGATCAGGTATTATAGACACTTGCAATCCGAGTTTGCACCATCCCCCTACGCGGCACCTGTTCAGAAACATGACCCGAGAGGCAGCCATCACCCTGCTCAACCATATTTGAGATAGCAGGATGACCCGCCACTCGTACGACCGCAAACTGTTAAATAACTTGTGCTAATTTATTATCGCTACTCACAGCCTGGCGGCACAAACAGACATATTTCTACTTAAAATACAAAAAAAAATATTACTTTAAGATTTATATCCCAACATAAAAGTTGGCTCCCTTGTGATTAAGAGACGACAATAATCCACCTTTGTATTGACCTATGGCCAGAGTCATAGATGTTTTCTCAGGTTCAGACAAACAATTCCGATTAGTAGAAGTTAAGACTGCCAATTACAATACTCACAGAGAATCTATCACAAAGGTGTGTGCCTCTTACCTATTGTTTAAAAATTGTTAAGTTCTCGACAGAAACTACTTTAATTTAAATTACTTTAATTACTTACTTAATTAATTACTTAAATTACTTTAATTTAAATATCATGGTACAGTAATGTTTGAATCTATAATCAATAAATTAGTTCTTTTATGTGAATAGTTTCTGTCGTAAGGATATGAAAACCTCATGTTTTTTTTCTAGGTAAATAAAAAACTTAATAAATGTATGTTCAAGAAAGTACATTTAACTATTTACTATTCTACAGTTAGTCTTTGTTTGCCTTTATTCTTTCTAAAAGCTTAAAAAACAAATATTTTTTTATAATCTATAATTAATTTTTAACTTAAAAGCGTATTCTGTTTGTTATATTAAATCGTATCGTTGTTGGTGGCGATGTGTTGGACACCCACATTAAAATAAGTTTGAATATTTATGTATTTTTTTATGTGATAATTATTACTTTGTTTGTTATTTACTTGTCAGTTAAGTTCTATAATACACGTTCTAAAGAAAACTCGGTTGGTTTTTTAATCCATTGGTTTTAAAAGGTTCTGATATATTATATATTCTAACCTCTTGAGGCGAGAATAAGCTGGTTCTCAGAGGACCGTCACAGAGAAGATTACCGCATGCGGCCATCTTGTAATTGTAAGTCACACTCCTACATGCAAAATAAACAATGACATACGCAGATTTATACATAGTGACTGGAGATCATTCAAGCATTTAAAGCAGCACATTGAAAAGTATTAAAATGTAACCCTGCATGGTCTAAATTTTCAAATTGCAAATCTAGCAGATACATTTTGTAATTTCTTTTGAAGTTGGTTAGTTGTTGGAGTTAGTTTGAAGTTAGTTGGTTAGTCGCGTCTCGAACAGGTGGTGAAAAACCGTTAAACATTTCGATGCTGCATATTAAACGCAACCTTTGAATACAGCTAACTTATAAAAGAGGTCCACGGTCAGTTTATTTCTGAATCTAGCTGCTGCTAAACCAGTTTACCGCTTCTTCGAATCCAAACGGATATAAAGTATTGCTCTCTTTATAGATTCAACGTCATTTGGTATGTAAACATAGAGCTGGGGATTATTTGCATACATTATGTGTGGAACTTTGATTTAGGACGTGAAACAAATTCGCTGTAAATATGAAATACACAATTGGCTCAAGTGTAGAATCTTGTATGGCAGCCCTAATTATCTATAATTGCTTGGAACGCACTGTGAGTCTCCTTTCGCTGATACATTCTAGAAACTGTTCTCTGGCCTCGAAGTACCTGTAGGACTAATTGCACGTAACTACGAAAATTTTGCTGCGAGAATGGGTATACCTACTTAAGCAGTCGAATGCGCGAGAATAATCTAGTAACACTAGAGTAGTTGCCATTCCTTGGTTTGTCGCATTTAAGTGTATCATTTAACAACTATAACCTTGCGAAATCCAGATTTATTTGTGGGTATTGACTTATGACACGAAAACGTTTCATAATTTAGATATACACTGCTTTCTCCAAAATAGCTCTCAGGTGTGCAAAAGTTTCGAGTTTATTATCCTTGGGAATAGATTTCACAATTGAACACCGCCAAGCTGAAGAAAATATTCCAGTTTTTAAAGAGATATCGATTATACTTGTGATCACTGTTTGTAGTATGTAATGTAAAGTAGAGTAAGTGTGATCATGTCGATATATATTTTGTTGTGTCCGATTACGTTAAATTTTATGATACTAATTATGGTTAAAATAAAATCTGCACTCAACTGTATAAAAATGAATGTTCACTTCATCATCGAAGACGTAATAGATTTTGATAAGGAGTTTCAAAACTGGTGACGTAAATGATAAGAGCTTGAATTTTTTACACCTCCAAGACCGTGCACCTTAATATTTGATCCGTATTAATTTCAACTTTATCTCTTTAACTTGCACATTTTTTGTGAAATTGCCATTAGAACTGTTATTTTTATTTTGTTTGTATCATTTACGTTCAGCAACATTTGAGATTTTGTTAAATTAATATTTTCATTGTTTGACCATTATAGTAAATAATTGGAAGAAAGGAGTTAAGGCCGGCTTGTGCACAATGGCGATGCGGTCCCTCGACCGGTAAATGTTTACCTTTCCCATCAATCCTGCACGTTCATGGACTGTGGCATAAAATATGTCGGCGAAATGATTAATGTCACGCGTCGCGGGATGCTTCCCTTATTTCTGTAGCCGTAATGGGCTCGGCGGCAGCCGGAGTGTTACATTATAAAACGAAAAAAATAAATAACCTATATTGTTGCGACAGTTAATATTTGCTTTGACCCATACAAACACATACATATGGTTTCACTTATTGTAATAAAACATACTATCTACTGGAGTATAAATAAAAAACTTCGGGTAGCTAGTTTTGTGTTAGCAGTCGTTTGAATTATAAAATTAGAACTATGCCGCGCATAAAATGCAAAATAAATTTCGAAAACTGATTCAAACGCTGAAAGACTGCAGAGGTATTGAGAAGACAAGAAATCACGGCAATCTGTCTAGGGGGACGGGGGGAGGCGACAATAAGTGAAAATTGTAAACAATTGTGTACAGAACTATCTGATTCCATGTTCGGTATATGCTACAAGTAAACGGCGATCTACCAAAGGTAAGTTTTATACATTTATATTTATTATTCCCACATTGCATTGCCTGGGTACGAGAAAAACAAATAAAAAAAACAATGTAAAACAGAATTTTTTTTAGTTTTACTCGTATTTTGAAAAATCAAAGTTGCTAAGAGCATACTTTTAGGAAACTCTATGTTTATTTGAATGAATTCTAGAATCTTTAAAAGTCAAGCTCTGTGTTAAAGTTATATCAATATATCGAGTTCTGTTAATGAGTCTTTCCAAGCAATCGAATGTGAAATAATTGCTCTGGACAGTCGACGCCTCTATCCGCTGATCCGCTCGCTGCTACTAGTTTACGCTTTTGTTGCTCTTCTTTTGCAGTCATTAGTTGTCTTTACGGTGGCAACTGAATAACCAGACATAAACACGTGTTCGTGTAGGAGTATTGTTTGATGAAACTTATATAGGACAAGCGGAAGTAGGAACGGAAACTCGACAGCTGACAAAACCGTTCACGCCTTAGCAATAAAATTAATTTGTATCTACACCGTGCGGAATGGCGTGCCAACGGATCCCCGTTACCGCTTTATTACCTAACGACAACGGGTTACCGGATTCCGAGCTATAGTAATGTTTTTGAAGTGAAACAAACCACTTTATTTAATTAAAATAAGAGTACACTCCAGTCCCCGATCTCAATAATTTCTTTAAAGGTCGCTTTAGAAGCCACGCTACTGAGTCATTTGGAATCTTTCCATCGCAACAAAAGATATTTTTTTAACTGGTGTCGATACCGAACACAAAATTAACAAAGTTTTCAAAATGTCAAGGGGAACACAATCAACCGTTCTCACCAAAGTTTTAGCTAAAAAAAAAAGTCAGCACCTTGTCAGTTCCATATAATATAAGTAGTGAATATAAATGTTGAATTGTGCGTCATGGAACAGCCTGGCACATGTAAAACATTTTTTTCTTATGTTTTTAAATGAAAACATCGGGACGTGCTGTCAGAACCTTTATGCACATTTAATTCGCAGCAATCGCAGCATCGCGTCTGTATGGCTAAGCCGCTGAATCTATCTTAACTTATACGTTGGCAGAAAGATAACATACACTTTTAAGACCGGAGATAGCCTAGCTTTTACCGCAAAGCAAAATAAAGAACTGTTTCTGTAAATTTATTGTCAGTGGTCCCAACCAGTCACAGTCAACTCGCGCTTGTGTAACAGGTATGTGGCACTTGGTCTACCAAGTGCCACATACCGGTTGTGTAACAAGGGTTGATTATAAAGAGGGTTTGGTGGGGATGGTGTGGTAGTGGGTGCGAATTGTATTACAGAATTTTCACGAAGAATGTTCCAGTTTTTCTAGAAATTTCCATAAAGTCCTGGTATGTCTCTTTAGCAGTCTCGGCATAAATTTCATGCCGATGGGTCGAAGTCTCGACGAAAAGCTAGTATTAATACAGAAAGAAATAATTACTTTTTGCTTATTGACGCTGAAGTTAGGCCCGAGCATGCTATATCTACGATCATCACTTAGTTAATCAACTTCACTTTCATATATATTTGAAAACGTCTATGGTATGATAATATTAGAGAGGACCATAAAACATTTTATACCCACAGCGAAGCCTCAAGTGCTATTCCCCGAAGACAAGCCAAGGAAACTGTTCACCTCATATAGAATTACTTCAGGGGCTTTTACGTTTATTTAAAAGCCCGATCGCAAACAACACATCGTAATATGGCACAAGGATTCGTAGCGTAACATGTATAGCAAAACAAAATACGACAAATATTAGGCACGTTTTATTAGTAAAACAACAGTTAACAGTGAAATAAATGCACTAAAATCCACTTACACAAAATCACACCTTAACACTAGAGTACGCCGGTTTTGATATTCGTAGGTTTTAAGATTTTAGCGCTCTTCATAAATCTTCCATCACACTAATAAATAATTTGCTTAAACTACAGACCAACGCTTATTTTCACTGAGTTTACTGGAATAGATCTAGTCGTGTTTATACTAATACATTTTATAAAATTTTGTTTTGCGTGGGTAAATTCTAGCTTAAGTATACCCGAAAAATAAAGTTCATTTATTCCGCAGCTAAATGTATGTTAAGATGTTAGACGTTTTGACGGTGGTCGAGGCTTAGAGTGACATTTACATGAACAAATGAAAAAAATATGTGAATTATAGATAGGCCTTGGTAACCAAAGTATATCAAAATGACACTGACGGTTAACCTGGATCACAACACATAATATTCTGAAACTCTTTTTGAGCGATTTAATAATTTTTTTTTAACATTTTAATAAAGCTCAAGTTGTTTTAAATTCTAAATTATTTTTTTCCAAAATGTATAATTTAAATATCCCTGTGACGTCATCTAGATAGATGCCTACTGATTGCATTATCTCAGACTAAATAACGTCATAATATTTTTAATGATTCATGAAGATTACAGTTTAATTTGACGTAGTGATCTTACCTCTATATTTCTATCTATATTTTTTATTTAGTTTTAACTTTGGTTTTTTACGGTGGAAAGCACCTCTATACGCTCAACCGCCCAGATGACGTCACAGGGACAATCTCAACGTCAAATGAATTTATATAAATATCTGGGAAATTCGTAAATAAAAAAAAATGTATTTTGAGAGGTTATTCTAGGACCTTATTCTTTTTAATTTTAATCACCATCAGAGTAACTTTAAAATTTTGGACCAAGTCCTTTGAATAATAATAAATAATTTGTACAAAAACCATATTTCTTTCTCAGGTGTATCTACATTTCAAAATAACCACAAATCTAAAAAAAATGGTATTAAATACTTACGGCAAATCAGATTTTCGAATGCATTAGAAAGATTATTAGCAAGATGTAGTTTGTAAATGTTTGGTGGTAATATTAAAATTACGTATTCGATATTCACTTGTTTAATAATATTTAAGCTTTTTTTTCTTTAATCTTAAGCAAAACTTTTGAGTTCATACAAATAGAAATTTACAATTTTTGGAGATATGTTGCATACGTGTTCTCCTTGAGACAATTAAGGCTGAGACCGTTATCAGGCCCTCGAATTTAAAAGCTGCTAACTCAAAAGTTGTTGAATTAAAAAATCTGAAAAAAAAAATGTTATTTTTTAATTTTTCTGCATAATCTGCATAACATAATCTAATTTTTAAAAAAAATGTTTTTCGAAACCCATTTTCTCGTCTTTCAATGGAGGTATCTTGGCATAACTCTTATAAATATGTTTAATTTTTTTTTTCCTTGAGAAAGAGTTATAATTTTCTAGTAAATTTAGTAGTACCAAATGGTTATCTTCAAAATGAAAAAAGATATAAATAAAATAGTGCCTCCGCATTACCGAAATACTCTCGCAGCTCAGTTTTGCTCAGTACACCCGCAGCTCTCGGGCAGTTCGGACCTGGAATTTACGCCAATTAAGTTTTCTTGGTGATGTCTTAAAGTATAAAGTGGAAAGACAACAGATACGTTACGAGGGCAGATACTATAATAGTTTAGATGCGACAAATTCACAGCGTTAAATAGATTTCATCGAAAATTTACTGCCGTTATATTGAGGTAATTTATGGAGGCGCTTAGGAAAACATGGCACACAACATTTTTAATGACAACTGCGTTCATTTCAATATAATAACTTATCAAAATAATTAAAAGTTTTGTTATTCAAAACGGTTTTCTATACTTTACAAATTATAGAGTAGCTTCATTATAAAATAAAATGTAATATATATTTATTTTCTTTCTGTTTTAGTATTCATGATGGGAAATAAAAGAAAATATAATGGTATATTAATACAATCGAAAAAGGAAAAGGTTGCGACATGAAAAACTTAATGTTTTAAGGTGATCTATGTGACCATGTGACCAAATTGGAAAAAAATTACAAAGGGAAAATACGAAAGAAAAAGTTTAAAATAACAGCCAAGAAAAAAAAACAAAACAGCGAAAAGGAAAACGAAATAACGAAGACAGAAAAGGGAGAGGATATATCAAACGTCCCAAAAACCAAACGAAAAACTCCTCTCAGATAAGGGATCTTGGAGCTTAATCTACCACGCTGCTCCAGTGCAAGTTAGTGAATTTTGACGACTGCCATTTGTTGATGGCAACCGCGATCGATGGCTTAATGTGTTCTACGGCACGGCACGAAGGCACGGAGTTAGTGATAGTTATGTACTTAAGTAAGAAAAAAATCATTGGTCTGCCTGCGCAGAGTGGTTGCGTTAAGTCTATATGGCGCTTGAAAAACTAGTTATAGTGACTAAAAAAACCATAAGGTAAGTGGCTGAATTTGATCCAGAGTTAAGCACTAATTGCACGTTAATGAAAATCATAAAAACTGACCAAATATTCGGTTGCCTTATTCAGCAATACTCGTTCAAAGAAGCTTTATTATCAATATTTGGTCAGTTTTTATGGTTGTCATTAACATGCAACTAGTGATGTCTATATCAAATTCAGGCATTTACTTTATGTTTTTATTTATTTATTTATTTATTTATTTATTTTATTGGAGAATAAACAGACATAACCCTGCACAGTATCTACTTACATTATAAACATACACATTACAAAATAAAGCCTATATCCTTACACATTCTCACTAGGACATCAAAATTTGTTATAAACTTGAAATACTTACAAATATTGAAATTTCGGAGAACAAACAAAAAAAAAAGAATTTCATGACAAAAGAAAAAAAAAGAAGATCAGAACATAGACTATTGACATCACTTAAATCTCTAACCTGTTATGATAATAGTACATAATATCATCTCTTACTTAAATTAAGCTCTACCAGCGCTTATTATTAGTTATTTTCGAGTACTTAATATTAACCCAACAATCCATCGAGCTCGTGTCTGAACTTCGACAAAGAAGATTGCAATATGTCTATAGAGTTAAGATTTTCATTATAACTATTTATAATTCTATACAATGGTGCACGTTTACCAGCGTTTGTGGTGCAGACAATCGCTGAAAATAATATAGTTGATCTTAGTTGACGGGTTGGGGTTTTAAAGTTCATTTGAGACAATAATTTAGGGCAGTTAAATTTAGAGTTACATATTTTGTATAAATTTATTGCATCTGCTTGCTGTCGTCGTTTCTCGAGGGTATATATTTTATATATTTCTAATAGTTTTTCGTACGACGGGGGTTTACCCAACATCCAGTAATGTACAGCACGAAGAATTTTTTTTGGTATTTTTTCGATTCGTTCTGCATACACGGCATATAATGGGTTCCATATGATCGATCCATATTCAAGTTGCGATCGAATAAGTGTTTTATATAACAAGATATACGACGAAGTTTTCTTAAAACACCTGGCAATACGAAGCACAAAACCCATAATTTTATATGCTTTTGTTATGATATTGTCAACATGCTTGTCAAGGTATAATTTTTTATCTATATGTATACCAAGATCTCGCACTATCCGACTCTTTTTAAACCCTTTCCTGCTATATTATATGTACATAGTATTTTATTTTTATTTTTCGTTATGCTCATTTGAATACATTTATCATAAGCTAAAAACAACTTATTATCATTACAGTATTTATCAAAATGGTTTAGATCTTTCTGCATTAGTTCGCAATTGCTTGAACTTTTTATTGTTTTAAATATTTTGAGATCATCTGCGAACATTATAAATTTACAACTATGAAAACTTTTGCCTATATCATTGATAAAAATTACATAAAGAAGGGGTCCCAATATAGATCCTTGAATAACACCGGATTGCACAGCAGCAGTCTCAGATTCAAGTCCATTTATAATCACCTTTTGACTCCTATTATCTAAATATGACACAAACCACCTTAACAAGTTTCCCTTAATTCCGTTAAAAGCTAACTTTTTTAAAAGTAAAGCATGGTCAACTTTGTCGAAGGCTTTTTGGAAATCAGTATAAATTACATCTATTTGTACTCTTTTGTCCATAGATTCGAATAAAAAGTTGCTATATAATAACAAGTTAGTAATAGTAGATTTATCTTTTTTGAACCCGTGTTGTTCTGTTATTATATTATTTTCTATAAGTCTATATATAACGTTGTGTATGATCGATTCTAGTGTTTTTGGTAAACGTGATTGTATGGATATTGGTCTATAATTATGATCTATCATTAATATATTATAATTATATTTTTTGGTCACAACTAAGCAACTTTCAACGAAGATTGCAGAATAACGCAACCAAATATTTGCTCAGTTTTTATGTTATTCAATTAAATGCAACTAGTACCTACTTAATTCTGTATCAAACTCAGCCATTTTGTTTGTGGTGTTTTTTTTTGGTCACGATAACTAGTTTTTCAAGTGCCATACACAGTTAACGCAAACCATTATTGGCATCACTGAGTAGCCCTATATTATGTCCACCTTGACTAGGTCACTTTGGATGTCGTTATCAGACCAGTCGTAACCTCCTAGACTATGAGCTAGAAGCGGGCTCGCTGCACTATCACGACAATATTATTATTTTTAACGTTAATTGAATTTTAAGTACGCACTAACATTTTATGTTCCGTAATATATTTGAAAAAAAATACTGAATCATCACTGGTTTGGAGGTATGTATTAGAACTAAAAAGACAAATAAATGTTTGTCATCAAATTTCAATCATTCGAAATTCATATAAACAATTATTCTATTGTTGGCATGAAACAATGAACAATTATAGAATCAAATATTAGATGTTATGTGCCGCTTCAAAGAAAGCGTATAGCGATCTCAGCGCTCCCCCTTACCCACCGCTGCATTATCGTTTTTGATATTTCTTTCAGCTACGTATGACCCTTAAGGCCATTTTTTAGGTTTTGTGTCTATTTCGAATTCGCAAAATACGACATATACGAGTATTATATTACTTATAATGCTACGTCACAGTCATATCCTGAAACCCCTGAAATCGATCGCGAAGAGAAAATTGAGAAAAGAGTAAATAATAGTAAATTATGTGACCACTACGCATAATTTTTGCTGCCATAAATAAATACCTCTCTATCGGCGGCATATATACGGATAATGTCGATAGGACCTTGCGGGTTTGATTAATACTGAAATAGTCCGAAGCTTGTTTTCCTTTGAAAAAAGATGAAAGATAACCTACGATCATTCCGCAAAGATGGTTCGGGCTCGAGGTAATTAGCTTCTCGAAGATCCGCGAATGGATGTGATTAATAAAAAATATATAAGGATGGCAAGGACGCCTACCGAGACCTCTGAGTAGAGATCTCGAGTAGGTAATATGTAATGGAATTACTATAAAATTGTGTTTAGCCATACTTGTAAAAATAGACGTCAATTAATACGAATGTTTTGATGAGTTCGTGGCTCTTTAGCATTGGTAGTTTTACTAAAAACCAATTACAGCCTATCTGTTTGTATGTCACAGCCATGTCATCTCAGATTTTATGGGCACCAAAGCAGGTACCACAACTACGACAGAAACAACTCTACGGCTTATATGTTCTGCTGCTCGTGCAAAGCCGGGGCGGGTCGTTAGTAATATATAAAACACTTGTTTTTAGTTTTAATGTAAAACTGTTATTGAATACTCTACTGAGCTTGCACTGGTTATCATGTTGTGATGCGAATAAACCATTAATTAATTTGAATCACGTATTTGAGGAGGAACTGTCTCCTATAGCACAGGTTCTTACCTAGTTTAGGAGACAGGGATCCCAAATTTATATGTTATTTTGTAGCATTATGTACCTACTCGTACTTATAGAAAACTATCACGGTTTAATATTGGTGTGTACTTGTACTTTGTAAACATTTGTGTTCTATTCTAGTAACAAATTTCCTTGCTAATGAATATTATATTAACGTTAAAATTTTTCGTCAATGTCTAATATAATACATGAAAATAACTTAAATATACTGTCTACTGGCGTGGGGCGGTGAATGTAAAACGTGATTTTTAGAAGTAGAGAGGGCTGAAAGGGCATTACTAAAGGTCATGTATTTCAAAAAGCAACGTTTTCCTATCTATGAATTAGGCATATGATATATGAAATTATAGTAACGTATTTACAGTTAGATTTATGCTTTTTAAAATAGTGTGTAATATATTATTGAACAAACTATTTTAAAAACGCATAAATCCATACCATTTTAGCCATTTATACAATCGAGACGAAGCAAGGTCAATGTAGCTCAGGTGCCAGTAACAAAAACAGCATTTGCTAATATACAATATAAAAAAATGATCGGTTTACATATTCTTTCTGTTTTGTTTTTCTACTTTGTTTTTATATATATATAATCATATACTTTTATAAAGTATGGAGAAGCGAATCTTCTTGGCAACTGGCTCTATTAATTTAAAAGGAAGATCCTTCACAATTGATAACATGTGTAATTTGAGAAAGAAATAAATTATTATGAATTTTTTTTTGTAATTACAAATTAAATATACTATCTAATTATTACTAACATTTAATCTAATTAGAACTATTTCTAAAAAATTAAAAGAAACTATTTAAAACGACGAAAACATTGGTGCCAAGTTGAAGGTGAGGATACGAGCGCTGGAACGGTACTGTTAATGGCAACGCATTGATCTCGGAAACACGGCCAAGATAAGGGTGTCGACCGGAAAGGGACGGGATTTTTACAAGTGATTTTTCCTATTTCTGTTATTCTATCTATGTATGCGAATTCGCCTGGGAGAACGATAAATCGTGCAGGTCTATAAATCGAGAGGTTTCCCTTTTCGGTACAATTAGTGAGGGAATGCGGCATGAGTGTTTTTTTATTCAATTTATTTCATTTTTTTTCTTACAAGCATTCCGATTTACAACAGATAAACTGTGTCCTTTTTCCAACGTCGCACATTACATCATAGATTTGCGCATTATAGCCAGACAGATAAACAAATATACAATAAAGTGCAGGAACTTGAAATTTAGAATATCTGCAATTCTGCAACCTTAGAGAAATAACGCACAGAGAAAACGTCGCAATACAACGTCAAAAAAATCCACAGATCTTGCAGTCCCCGCAACCATCGGTTTCATTGAAAATGAACCTACCCAAACCCGATTTTCACAGATTATTTTATTTTATTGCCACGAAAACGTGACATTGCCACGAAAACGTGGCACTATTCTTTTCAACTCTTTAAACTCAGAAATAAATCAACGAAAAAAATCTCTGCTACCCGTGCGAAGCCGGGGCGGGTCGCTAGTTCAACATATTTGAAACATTTAGGTTTTAAACTGCAGCCTCTGATATCCTTAAACGTTCTGAACTCGATAATGAAGCATTCGAACGAATACAGGCCGAAAGGCGATGACCGTAATGTTAACAAGTTCCCGAACGTCCATAAAATCTAACATGTGATGTCAAATTTCTTGTTCGGTTTCCAACCGATTTCCAAAATTTTGGTCTCAAACTGTAGCTACTGACGCCTTCTAACCTTTGGTCTAACACTTTGAAGCGATTCGATGAATACCCTCTGAAATATAGTAACTTATATCCACAAACACAAGCGATCGACCAAAAATTCTCATCTTTCGGAAATAATTTATCTTACAATTACCAACCGATTTCCAAAAACTTGGTCTCAAATCGTAGTTACGTTAATGGCCAAGATACCATTTTTTCTTTTTTTCGATATCGGTCCCCGTTCTTGAAATATTTTGGATTTAGTAAAAAAAATTCCGAAAAAATCCCGATTTTTTTACATTTTCCAATTTTTTTCAAAAACTACTTAGCCGAATTCCAAAATTTTAATGTTAGACAATGCACAACTAAATTTTTAATCTTTTAAAACCTTAAAATCTTGGCTAGACCCCATACCCCCGGAGTTATGGCCAAAAATGCGTCTCCTGTGAAATGGATATGATAGTCATTTTCAATGACAAAATTCCGTCTATGTGTGCGTGCGAAGAGATACCAACTAATAAATATTTTCCAATGTTCGGGGAAATTTATATAGAAGTAATTATATAACTTATAATAATTAGTGGTAAGAATAATATTATAATCTATACTAATAATATATAAAGCTGAAGATTTTGTTCTTTTGTTTGTTTGTTTGTTTGTTTGTTTGTTTGTTTGTTTGAACGCGCTGATCGCTGGAACTACCTGTCGGATTTGAAATATTCTTTTTAAATTTGATAACTCAAATTTTTGGAAAGGTATATAGGTATATTTAAAATCGTACGGTCTGTCTGTCTGTTTTAGCTAATCTCCAAAACGGCTGAACCGAATTCAATGAAACTTTACACATATGAAAAGGAAGTGGTCGAAAGTTACATACGCTACTTTCTTTCTGTCTGTACCTCTATCTGTTTATTCGAACCAATCTCCGAAATGGCTCAACAGAATTAGACGAAACTTAGCAGATATGAAAAAGAGCTGATCAAAAATTACATACGCAACTTTTTGTCTGTGTGTACGTCTGTCTGTCTATTCGAGCTAATTTTCAAAAAGGCTGAACATATTTTAATGAAACTTCACAAGTATGAAAAGAAGGTGGTCAAAAATTACATACACTACTTTATTGCTTTCAAAATCTATATCCAAGAATCCTGTAGACTCTGATCACGAATCTATAATCAAAATTGAAAAAAGTAGCCTCCGTTTCGAACTTTTTATTTACTGAACCGATTGTTTTCAAAACTGATATCGAACGGTCCGCGTAGACTCCGAACACGAATCTATGCTCAAAATTGAAAAAATGGCCGCCATTTTAAACTTTGCATGCATAAATATATGCATCTCTGACTTAAGGGGTCTGAATTCATTTAACAGTGATTTAGAAATCCAAGATGGTGGAATCGATCATAATGGCAAAGTCGTCATTATGCTCGCTTCTGACTAACTTAAGAGTTATAAATAAAAATTTAATAGTGATTTCGAAATCCAAAATGGCGACATCGATTTGATCGATCACAAGTTTGATCGCTCGCTACAACACGAAGTTTGAGTACGAACACGATAGGTCTATAACAAGAATTTCACAAATATCAGGTTTTCGTAAAATTTAGTCATGAAGTCACAAGATCTCGCTAAAACATGAAGTTTGAGTACAAACACGATAAGCCTGCGACTAGTAATTTCACAAATATGTGCTTTTAAAGGTCACGGGATCACACAGATCTCGCTAAAACATAAAGTTCGAGTACCAACACCATAGGTCTGTGACTACTAATTACAAAAATATGTGCTTTTCAAAATTTGATCACGAGGTCACATAGATTTTGCTAAAACATGAAGTTTAATTACAAACACGATAGGTTTGCGACTAGTAATTTCAAAAATATGTGCTTTCCAAAATTTGATCACGGGATTACATAGAACTCGCCACAACATGAAGTTTGAGTACAGACGCGATAGGTCTGTAACTATCAATTTCACAAATATGCGCCTTTAAAAATTTGGTCACGAGGTCACATAGATTTTGCTAAAACATGAAGTTTGAGTACCAACACCATAGGTCTGTGACTACTCATTTCAAAATATGTGCTTTTAAAAATTTGGTCACAAGGTCACATAGATTTTGCTAAAACATGAAGTTTGAGTACCAACACCATAGGTGTGTGACTACTCATTTCAAAATATGTGCTTTTCAAAATTTGATGACGAGGTCACGTAGATTTTGCTAAAACATGAAGTTTGAGTACCAACACCATAGGTCTGTGACTACTCATTTCAAAATATGTGCTTTTCAAAATTTGATGACGAGGTCACATAGATTTTGCTAAAACATGAAATTTGAGTACCAACACCATAGGTCTGTGACTACTTATTTCAAAATATGTGCTTTTCAAAATTTGATGACGAGGTCACATAGATTTTGCTAAAACATGAAGTTTGAGTACCAACACCATAGGTCTGTGACTACTCATTTCAAAAATATGTGCTTTTCAAAATTCGGTCACGGGGTCACATCGCTTTGTACCGTGTTCGTACTCAAACTTTATGTTTTAGCGAGATCTGAGTACGAACACGATAGGTCCGTGACCACTAATTTCAAAAATATGTGCTTTTCAAAATTTGGTCACGGGGTCACATCGCTTCGTACCGTGTTCGTACTCAAACTTTATGTTTTAGCGAGATCTGAGTACGAACACGATAGGTCTGTAACCACTAATTTCAAAAATATGTGCTTTTCAAAATTAGGTCGCGTGATCACATAGATCAAGTTAGAATATATAATTTTAGTACTAAAATAAAATTTTGTTTCCTACTTTCGGAAATACGAATACAAATGTTGTACATTAGTTTTTTTTTAATAATAATAATTATGGAAAATATTTTTATTTGTGTTTGTTCGTTTTTTGGCTCAGACAAATGATTTTTTAAATCTCATGAATACAGAATTTCTTATCTTTAAAAATTATATAATATTTCATTTAAGAAAAATTTACTGTTTTTAATATTTACAGTAAATATTTATCCTTCCAGAGAGAAATTATTTGAATCGCTCTGTAGGTATACTCTGACGGACAGACGGACAGGCGGACAGGCGGACAGGCGGACAGGCGGACAGGCGGACAGGCGGACAGGCGGACAGGCGGACAGGCGGACAGGCGGACAGGCGGACAGGCGGACAGGCGGACAGGCGGACAGGCGGACAGGCGGACAGGCGGACAGGCGGACAGGCGGACAGGCGGACAGGCGGACAGGCGGACAGGCGGACAGGCGGACAGGCGGACAGGCGGACAGGCGGACAAGCGGACAGGCGGACAGGCGGACAGGCGGACAGGCGGACAGGCGGACAGGCGGACAGGCGGACAGGCGGACAGGCGGACAGACGGACAGGCGGACAGGCGGACAGGCGGACAGGCGGACAGGCGGACAGGCAGACAGGCGGACAGGCGGACAGGCGGACAGGCGGACAGGCGGACAGACGGACAGACAGACACAGACGCGGCGATGGACTTTATTTTATAATATGTAGTGATGTAGTCCGCTGCGTAGGGAGCCGCGCGGGTACCTATTTTATAGATGTGCCGCCCCTCTCCCGCACCGTTGTAATGCCTGGCTAGCCACGACACGACGGCGCTTTTTCACTATCTATGACTTTTTAAATTTGTAATATCTATTGAATGGAATATACGATTCGAAAAATTCTACATGTATTGAAATCTACAGGTATTGAAATCCTTTATTCTTCTCTTTATTCCTTCTTTTTCTCCTTTTCTTCCTTCCTCCTTTCCTTCCTTCCTTCCTTCCTTCTCCTTCCTTCCTTACCTTCCTACCTTAATCCTTTATTCTTCTTTATTTTTAATCCTTATCCAAATAAATTATTTTGAATACAAAATAACTTATTTGGATAATGATTAATAAAAAGGTATGAATAACATGCACCTGCAACCTATTCAATTCATTTTGACTTTCAATAAGTGTGTGTAAACATCTTATATTGAATAAAAACTTTTTGAATTTGAATTTGAATTTGCACAACGCGACAGCGTTTATTTTTTCTATTCCTATGACTTATTAAATTCGTAATATCTGTTGAATGGAATAGCCCATTTCAACAATTCAAAAAGTAATCTACATGAATTGAAACAGTCTTGAAAACAATATGATTTATTTGGATAAGGATTAAAACAGAAGTATGAATAACATGGTCTAATTTTGGTCGGTATTTTAAAATGTAAAAAGTGGTTATTGTGACATAACGATGATAGTTGGACATATAGTATGCCGAAGTTTTTTGTAGTTATTGATATGTTCTTTAATGTTTTAGAACATACTATTGTTCTATCATCAATAGTTTCCACAGCGCATGCGACGAAAGATGTTTTATGTCATTTTTTTTACACCTTGGGTTTCGTTTATAAAGTTTTAGTAAGGATTCCTAATCTTTTCTAGCAATAAATAAAGCCTATGTTACTCAGGGTGAATGTATCTTTCTAATTGCGAAAGAATTTTTTAATTGCCACAGTAGTTTTTGAGTTTAATCATTACAAACATACACACACACACACACACAAATACAAAAATATAAATATTTCCTCTTTATAATATTAGTGTAGAAAACATAATGTACGTAAAAATATATTACATTATTTAAAAAAAATTGTCATCGGTAATGTTAATACAAGAAACAAAGATGAATTTGCTAACCATGTCAGCCGCCTTAATAAAATCTTTTAAAGGGCAATGTGCACGCTTGTAAAAATTGTTTATAATTTTGTTAGAAAGAGCGTCCCTCAGTTTTTTGCATATTCTTCTAAAAGGAACCACCACTTTTTGAATGCGCCTTTGTGGTGACGTTCTTCAACATAACTATAAATTCACTCTTGTACGTATTTCAAGATTATGATACATAAATACTTCGAAATAAAGATATCTGATTTTAACATAAATAATGTTTGAATATGACGTCTGCAAAAAAAAATTAAACTAAAAAAAATTGTGATTAGAACAATATGGATATCAAATGAAAGCTAATGAATGGTTAATTCCAAATAATATATATTATACCCACTTTTATGTCATTTTGACACAAGCTATAAAGCAAAGCACTACATCATAATAATCCATTGTGAATCAGGTTTGTGTAGCGTGAGTGTAGCAACGGTAGTTTTTCAGTTTAAAGAAAGAAAAGAATAATGACATAGAAAAATGATAAAGCCGACTGAATGAAAAATAAATGCATGAAAAGAGAAAAACCAGCTCTATACTGTATAGAACCTGAATAAAATACACTATGATATAAATAAGGTTTGAATGTTACATAAGGTACTTACTGCAGGCGAAGACACTCAAAAAAAATAAAAATTATTGCGAAAATTAAAATAAATTTTCACCCAAAGACGACCACCGAACATATTTTGGTGATTGTTTGTCTCTGTCTGCAATACCTTAAATAACATTTGAGCCAAATTTGTCAAATTATGTGATAGTGTATTTTAATCACATTCTAAAAAAATTTAGTGCTAATTTTTCTTTTTTCAACTTAGACTTCTTTTCAGTTAATTATTGTTGTTTATGATTAAAACCTATATATTTTAATAATAGTAATAATTACAAAGTGAAATACAAAAAGTGTTGGGTATGTACATTTAATTATTTGCCTCATTAGTAAATATCACACAAATAGTTTTTATTTATATTTATACGTAGATTTCTAAACTATGCGGCAGAGACCAACGTTTATTTAGATCCAGTTTAGTTAAAATATGTTTTCTCTCTTTCTTTTATACCTAAGTGTCACAATGAAAGATTAGCAATCAAATATATTTGGACTCAACTAGGTTTAAATAAACGTCTCTGAATAGGACAGCTAGATTTTATTCGATGGGCTGTCAACATCACGTCCGGTATTTCACCCGAGGCACTTCCTTAATAGAGTTTATAAGCGAATCTTTCTTTAGTTGTTTTTATTAGTATAATCGAGCCGTAATGGCTCACCCGGGACGACTCTGGACGCAACAAGTAAAAAGCCGTCTCATCATCGGTAATTGCTCGGTTGGGATTTAGGTCAAAGCGAAGAGGCCGGGGGCGATGACGCCGGAAGTAATTTGATGCATTGAAGGCGCTCTCTCCTGCCGTGGTCTGTGCTGTGGTGATCGACGGCGACGACACGACATAAGGAGCGCGACCGATATGAGGCGCGATAGGCTCGATACGGGTCCGTCTTCTACGGCAGCTACGGTATCCTATACGGGGCTTTACCCGGTTCGCCGCGGGATCGATCAACCCCTCGGGGATCATAATATATTAAGCGACCGCCCGAGGCTATCGCGGAGGTTCCGGCTCGTATCGCCACGGACGTCCAACGATTTATGTGCGTCCAGTCGCTTGAAACTACGCAAAGTGTCCGCATCGTGTCTAATAGGATCGTTTTCCTCGCAGAAGACATACGAACGTCCCGAAGCATCGGCACCGATACGGCAGTTCCTCGAGGCGGTAGTAATTTGGAAAGCGACGTGTGGGGGCGCCAGCTTACGAACATTTCCCTGAGCGCCGTGTCAAAATAAAGAGAACGATCGTAACGTATCTCGAGGCCCCCCATTTACGTTCCCGGTCCGCGATAAGCCGCCTGCTCGACTCGCCCGCTTCTTTGGCTAAATATTTTATTTAAGCACTTCTGAAACACAATTTTTTTTTTCGACTTCATAAAAAGAAATTCTCGATTGTTCATATACTGCATGTGAGTCCCCTCACTCATTGAAGGTCACCTTGTGGTTGGACAACTTGTAACCTTTTCGAATTTTCTAATAAGTGAATTTTATGTAAATCTGTTGTAATTCAGGAGCTTCGTGAATACCTTAATACGCATCACACATACATAGTTCCGTTTCCTATATATACGAATAGACAGCGGTTACTTAAATTATTTATTTTTAATAAACTTTATTAATTCCAGTAAAATAACAGCTAGTTCGTGAATTTTCAATGATAATGCAAAAACAGCACGTTTATAGTGTTTTTGGAAGAGCGGAAATAAAGATATGTCGGTTTATGGGCCAATAAGCTTAACTGAATTCGTTATTATACCGGTTTCGGTGATATCCATTAAATATAAAAAATAATTAAATAAAATAATAACATGAGGGACATTTCACACGCGATCCTCTAGTCCCGAACTAGGTATGTTAAGTACCATTATATTCAAGTACCTATGCCTATGTAGTAAATCAAAAATATTATAAATACATGGACTTTGATTTAATTATACGTTTTTGTTAATTTGTGCAATTTAAATATATTTATATTTATATATATATATATATATATAGAGAGAGAGAGAGAGAGAATCTAACCCAATCCCACCTAAACCTTATTTGAACTCCTTTAGCTTGTTGTTTGCTTTCGATAAAAATATGATTTTCATAAATGATACTAAACTACTCCCAATAAAGTACTAAAGACACACATTATATAGGTACACTTGAATATAACATTGATCACATACAAGCCATAGACGAATTACAATACATAATTAAATGTAATTCTTGAAACGATGCACTCCTTGTTACACTGTAAACGAGTTTATGTGAATCAGCGTTACCAACACTCGCACGTAAATCAAAATCTATAGGATGTTTCTTGCAGACACTCGCAGACCTAGTTTCGTTTGTCTTTCTTTTTTCCTCATTCTGAGTTAAAACTTCGTCGTTGCCAACAATACGCTGTATTTATTATCTATTCCTTAGAGGAAAAAATCTTTTTAAGAAGTCAATCGAAGCTATCTATTTGTATTTTAACGTAATGACATCACTAACTTTACGGAACAGAAAAATTTACAGTTTCAATGAGACCCACAAATACTATGTATTTTAAACGGACCGTTTGTTAAGGTACCGTATATGCCATATGCAATGAGGTTAAGTTATAGGATCACTTTGCGCCTGTCCGCCTGTCACAGCCTATTTATCCGAATTTTCTGAACGAAAAAATCCGAAATTGGGTACATACTACACAGAGGTTGGTAACCCAACCATGATGTACCTAAAGTGTACCTATAACATAAAGCAACGTGTACGGTTGCCAGGTTAGTGACGAAAGTACGAAAACAGTAGAAAAGTGGGATATGTTTTTTACCATTTCCTATCATAACGTAACGTAACATTTCTAATCATTTAATACCTTATTTTTGTTAAACAAATATTAAATATTGTAGTTTTTAATAAAAGTACCTGATTGTACATGTACATGGCAGGTAATGTTTGTAATTGCAGTTTTTTTTATTAAAGATCATAGAAGAGAAGTGCAGCTGGAATGATCACAAAAGGTTTTTTTTTATTCCTACATAGGAATCGTTCATACCTCTGTTTTACCTCTAAGACGGCGGGATGAACAGATTTTGATGGAATATTTTGCATAACATAAATAGGTTTTGTAATATTACACACTCAACGGCAAAACACTGAGTTTAGAATAGACCACCACTCGTTTCGCGGAGCTCTGTCCCCGTAGTTTGACCGTTTTACCAAATGTATACAGAAGAGTGGGGAGAGTGTCCATTAGCGGGGAGGCACGACGCCACTAATTGTACCAAGACGAATGGTTTTCCGCGCCACCTTATTTCCTAAGCGATCTATCTGTAGAAAGGACATATTTTACAATAATATAACATTTACCCGTTTTGACCCCGACGCCCAGGAAATAGAGTTACGTTATTGATCCATACATTTGTATGTAATTTCGTATATCACTATGTAGCTCTAAATATAAATTGATATTCAGAGCCGGCGGAAGGAATTTTGGCGCCTCTGCGATAGGCAACGGCGGGTCCGGGCCCTTTTGCTATCCCCTGGACCTACGACGAACATTTTAGCGTTATCATCCGTACTTGTCAATTTGAGTGTATAATAGAAATTTTTTTTTTTCGAAATCTGCTACGCCAGAAACCATGAAATTAACGAGACCATAACGATATATGCATTGACGTATCGCATGTGTTATTTTTAATGTGCCCTTTTTAATAAATCACCGACATTATTTAGTAATCTGCGCCCCCAAAACCGAGGAAAAGAATACCATTATCATTATATAATTATATGAGTTTTATGTGCTATTTGAATGCCTTATTTTATTTTATTTTAATACATATTCACATTTTTGTATTGTATGTCAAACAAAAGAATCAGAACATTCGTAATTCATTTTCGTAATCTATACGTTTCGAAACGTAGGAGTATACTTGGCATGGCATCCTTGACAGTGGCGTAGCCTTTTTAATGCAAGTAATGTTATTTCCTTAATATGTCATGGTCACCTCAAAATACAATTCAGCATGATGGGATGCCGTTTCTTAGGTGACCTATATCTTGTGAGACCCCATTTAGCCGTATTTGAAAACTTGAATAGAGTCGATCTAGTTTCAGTCGCATTACCCGCAATATTATCCGCTTTAACGTTAGTTTTAGTCGCTTTACTAAGCATGTCGTTTTATGAAACGACTAGGCATTTTAAAATTCCGCTAATTCTACCAAGTGATGATGACGCGACAGACATATTAACTGACAATCTGACTACATTATTTTCTTTAGTTCAATCCATTGCAAACTGAGTCTTCTTAGTGTCTTTTACATAAAGACAGACAATTACACTGTTTACGAGTTAATTTAAGTATTATTTTTCATGACATGGACATGCCGTTTTGTTTTTAGATTTTGGACCCCTAAACTCCAGGCCACAATATATCTATCTTACTGATATAGTAAGCGAGGTGATAATCTTGGACAATGAACTACTGAAAGTGTTTAGTTCCCATTTCTTCGGTACCACATTTATATAGTACACAGAGTGACGACAAGGGCTCTTATTTGGTCAAACATTTGAGTAAGGACGTTGAAGTGGCGGAATTTGCACTCCTTTTGTGACGCGCTAAGTTTTAGATAAAAAAAAAACTCCACGATGAAACCTATTATTATGTGTTTAGTCTGTCGTACTGGATATTTTCGATATGTTTGAAACCGACATATTATGTCCTGGTGTACTAATATGTATATAGTCAGTCCAATTTATAGTTATAGTACGCGCCACCGATGTAAAATGTCGCCGGCTGTACACTTCTATTTTACCCGCTGTACTTCTATTTTAGCGCTGCCTCTAGAAATTTTGAATTTTGAACTAGCTTCAGATCGGCGAGTGTATACAGCTGGCGGCCTTTTACATTGGTGGCGCGTATTGTAATTATTTTTTAGGCAGTCAAGGTTTTAAAATTTTTTAATTTCTGTTTTTTTGAAGTAAAACTTCTTTAGGCGCGACTAGGGAGTAACTCAGATTTTTTTTCTGACGGAAGTGACGCTTACTATAGTCTGTGTAGTTTCCGCTATTTAAAAATAGATGGCGTGCGACGGTAGATATGTCCATCCGTCGATAGGTTATTGAGACGACAAAACTATACAATGGATAGAATTTCTTACCCTAGTATGGTTAGACCGTCGATAGATAGGTAATTGGGTTTGGCTGTTAGAGATTTTTGATACATGTCGTGATAGCCCAGAGCGCAACGAACCTGTCTCACATTTATAAGGCCGCATAGGGCCATGGTTCGAATCCGGGCGTGTACCAATGAGTTTTTCTGACTTAAGTACACAATATCACTGACACCGTGCTTCGGAGGGCACGTTAAGCAGTCGGTCCCGGACGCTGTCAATAGATGGCGGTCGTTACAGTTCCCAACCCGCAGTGGTGCAGCGTGGTGGACTTAAGCTCCAAGCCCCCCTCCTCACCCTGGAAGAGGCCTAAGCCCCTGCAGTGGGGTAAAAATGGGCTGATGATGATGATGATGATGATGATGTTAGAGATTTTTAAAAAACTTTGCAATTTAAAAAATAATTATTTTGATTGGTCGTAAGAATATGTCATATACTCCACGCTTCTTGACTTATACGCCAGCTAGTGGCAAATATCATAATCAATTAGGATTATTTATTTCCAAATTTTCAAACGGATCAATTGTGAATAGCAAAGTGAATAAAAATTCAACAGTTTAAAAAAAAAATTTTAATTGCAAAGTTTTTTAAAAATCTCTAACAGCCAAACCCAATTACCTATCTATCGACGGTCTAACCATACTAGGGTAAGAAATTCTATCCATTGTATAGTTTTGTCATCTCAATAACCTATAGACGGATAGACATATCTACGGTCGCACGCCATCTATCGACGGGAGGCCCCGGGAGGGTCGATAGCTTACCAGAGTTAGATTTTTGTATGAAAATGACATTTCGTGCGTCCCAATATACTTCTGACAGCTGTTGAAGGATAGAATTTATTACTGAGGATAAACATGCGGCCTATCTGTCAAATATTAATGTTTACCTATCGATCGTCTGCTATCATCAAATAAAAATTCGCTAAATTACTTTTATCCTAATATTTTGAAACCAATATTTATTTAATTTAGTTGTAATTTAGTGTGAAAATGTCTACGTCCAGTGAAAGCGATTCTGACTTCGAACTTTTACAAGAATTGTTGGACTGGGATAGTAGCGAAGAATCATCTCATATTTGTTATTATAAAAGGTACAAAAAAAACTTCAAAGTTTTACTTCAATCGCGCGTAAAGGTTACACGCACACACTTTTTTTCTTTTAATGTAAAGAACTAAAGTTTTCTAGTTTTTTTACTCAGCTGAAGATACACAAACCTTTCATTTTTATAGCACTGATCGATAAAGTAGATTTTTTTTTAAATAACATAGCTCCTACAATTAAACACTGACGTATATAGTCAACCGGCGCACATAGTCATTTATTAGTTAGTAAGTACATAAGTTAAAGAACTTATATTGAATAAATCATAAACTAAAAAATAAAAAATACTATAACTAATTCTTAAAAATGGTGATCAAATAAAACTAATCTAATAATCCACCCCCCGTCGCCCCGACGCAAATGTGCCCATGACGCTCATCGGATTGCCGCGCTGAATTGCAATGGCAATTCTTTGCACCAGGAAGGAACCGGAACGGGGGTCGAGTCCCCTTTCTCTCAGACGACGGCCGATGCTCGCGACGAAACGTTTGGCTTCAATCCTCCAACAGCCAGCATCTTCCACCGCAAGAGGGACGAACAAGTATTTACTCTCCAGAGAAGAGTATTTGACTCCTTTTTTGGCGACTGCAGACTCCATAACAAATTGACATAAATTGTAATTTTATAATTTTTTATTGCGAAATGCAAATGTACAGTATTGGTGAGCTTTTATTAAATAAAAAATGAATAAATGAACAATATAGAATAAAAAATAATATCTATACTAATATTGTAAAGCTGAAGAGTTTGTTTGTTTGTTTGTTTGTTTGTTTGTTTGTTTGTTTGTTTGTTTGTTTGTTTGTTTGTTTGAACGCGCAAATCTCAGAAACTACTGGTCCGAATTGAAAAATTATTTTTGTGTTGGATATTTTATTTATTGAGGAAGGCTATAGGCTATTTGTATAAAATAATACTATCTGTCTGTCTGTCTATTCAAGCAAATCTCCAAAACAGCTGAACTGATTTTGATGAAACTTCACAGATATGGAACAAAAGTGGTCAAAAGTGACATACAATACTTTTTGTATGTCTGTATGTACGTCCATCTGTCTATTCGAGCTAATCTCCAAAACGGTTAAACCGATTTTAATGAAATTTCACGGGTATAAAAAAGAGGTGATCAAAAGTAACATACGCCACATTTTATCCGTCAGTCTGTCTGTACGTCTACGTGTCTATTCGAACTAATCTCCAAAATAAAAAAAAAATTTAATGAAACTTTGCAGACGTGAAAGAAGGTTGTCAAGAGTGACATTAACTACTTTTTATGTCTGTCTTTCGTTTGTCCTCACTGATTTATCAATGAAGATAAAGCCGAAACTACTAAGTCTAGGAAACCGAAATTTGGAACAGTGGCTTATTTTATAACGTAAGTATTAATTTCTTAAGAAAGGAATATTTGGAAATTTTAAATTTAAGGAGGGAGGGATGAAAGGGCTTCCTCTCAGAGTCTTTGTTCTTTAAAGTTAGAAACATAAAAATTTTTACATAATTAAATAATGTCGTGTTTGAGGGTTTTTGGATTTCCACATTTTAAGGGTGGGAAACGGAAGGTGAAAAGTATGAGAGTATCGGTTTTCTTAAAGGAGTGGGGAGAATGAAGATTAAAAGTTTGAATGGGTGTACCCAATATTAGTTTCAACAAAAAGTACGTATAAACCATTTCGATTGTTAATACTACCTATAACAGGAATATGTAGTCTACGCAAGCGAAGCTGCGGGCGGTCGCTAGTCTTAAATAAAAAGAAGAGGAAGAAAAATAAAACAATATTGTTCCTCTGCAGTCGGGTCTAAACGTGCGCTTCGAACTTTGGTAGAAGTGAAGCACAAACACTCTTGAAGAGACTAAAATGAAATTAAATCAAAATATTTTTATTTTAGTAGACTTGTGCAAATACTTTCGAATCGTCAAGGTAAAGGTTACAATTTTTTTTTTAAATTGTTGCCCTTCTTTATGTACGGTGCGACTATATATAATACTCGCTATACTCTTTAAACCTATACTCTATACCTATACCTATACTCGCTAAACCTCTTCGAAGTAATGATGTTCACGAGAACAAATATTTCCGTGCTCCAACGAGTTATACTAAGTAAATTACGACTTAGCGGACGATTAAAAAGAGTTCCCCGTCGTTTGGCATTCGCTGCGAAAGACTCACGTAGGTAATAGTTGTACGAACTATTTGTAATACCTGAATCGTGTGTTCTACTTAACTATGATTTTATTTCTGAGATGTTGTTTTACGTCATTATTATTTTATTTTATTGCTATTTTGTATTTTTGTCACGACAAACTGATTATAAATCACGAGACTGGTAAATTTATTATAGTACAGCCACCGCTTTTATAAAGTTATTTTTTAATACGATTGCTATTAATACGCTCTTTATGACGTCGAAACTTGTACCGTAATGTTGTGTTTTACATTACTAAGCCTTTTTACTTTACACCGATCATCAAAGGACATTCTCTTCGTAACGCATGCGTAAACCGCGAAAAGCGGCCCGCTTGCGTCCTTGGCTCCCGACATTATTACATTAGAAATATCTACCTAATTTTAATCGCAAATGTTTTGAAAAATGTTGTATGACGCTCGTACTCAGTAAGCTGGCTATTATAGTCATCGGTTTATTATAAATACCCGGTTTCGCCTCGTGCCTATAAACACCTCGACTATAGTATGCAGCTTACCGTACTTGCATTATAAAATACTATCTGGATGCATGGCAGTGCCCCCGCCAAGTCGACCAAAAAAAAAGTGGCACGCCCGTACCATCTTTTTCTCGAAGCGGTTCAGGCCGATTAGGTCGATTAGGTGTCCTTATTGAATAGAAAAAAAAGGTATTTTTTGCAAGCGTAATAATAGAGATATGAAAATAAAGAATGCAGTATAATGTGACACCACTACTACATGCAGCGTTCTATGACCATACAAAAAAGTGCAATACGTTAAACTTCGTATAGCTATTGGTGGTGACATCATGAGCTATCAATTTTTTACAATCGACTATTCCCTGAGAATATTCCATACATAAATAAAAAAAAAAAAAATTTTTTTTGCCAATCAAAGTTACAGTTATATTTAAAAACAAAATCAAAGGAACTAAAGGGAAAGTTGGAATATTAAACTAATTTAACAAGAATCTTAATTATCAAAATTATTCTAACTGTAATCTAACTATAATCTATGGGTTCTGAATAAAAGGCTACCTATTTATTTATGAGTGGTTAGACGGTAAGCGCAGAAGAGGGTTTCAAGTCAATTTGTACTTTTATGCCAGTGAGGGATGAATCTCAATAGAATTTACCTCTATAAAAACGTGTACCTCTTCGACTGTTTGTGACGATTAAAATTTGAATTTAATTAATATATAATAAGTTGTGAAGGCTGAGTGGTGGTGAGCCCACTTCTTGTTTAAAAAGTCGTGTATGTACCAAATGTATGTAACTGGAATGTACCAATGAGTTTCTTTTAACATAAGTACATAACTATCACTGTTGCCATCATCAGATGCCATTCGTTAATCCACCAACCCACACTGGAACAATATAGTGGAGTAAGCTCCAAGCACTCTTATCCCGAGGGGAGGCCTAAGCCCCTGCAGTAGAGCACAATGGGCTCTTATGAAATATATAATATTTTGAGAAGTATTTCTCAAAAGTATATTAACTGATCGATTAGTCTAGAGGTCGGATAGCTGACTGCTCACCCAAAGATCGCAGGTTCGACTCCCGCCCGAGACAAATATTTGTTTCGGTTCGACTTATTTAATTTAGTCAACCTCGGTCTATCTAGACCACCAAACGTTGCATTAGTTTAATAGAGAGATAATGTTGATCTAGAAAAAAATTAATCACATTTGAGCCATAGGATGAAGTAGAAAGACGGACGGAACGCGCCCATGGTTTACGCGCTTGGGTACCTGGATGTTTGTGTTGGGTCTAAGTCTATGTATATTACCCGTCACAAGTTACGTACTATTGAATGAAAGGCAGATTTCGATAAAAAAAAATTAAAGTGAAGTTGACAAAATTTGTCGGTTTCGAGTCGTTAAGTTTAGTAAGTCTTCTAGTCTGCTACTTTCAAAGTTTGGTGATCTGGGTCCAATTAAATGTACTAGGTCTAACTCGATCAAATTCGGTTCAAGCTCAACTAAGTATAGTTGACAAAACAGGTAGACACGTTTAAAAAAAATCTTATTACTTCTTAACACATCATACTATATATATATATCAGACCATAATACGGAAAGTTTCTACGCTTTGATTCCCCATAAGCATAAATTGGGTATTCAACCAGCTTAACGCGTGCGGCTTCAGCCACGTGAATCATCTAAATATATACTGAAACCGCTATAGGATGCAAGGTTCCAGGTCATTTTAGATCTTTCTAGAACTAGATGATTCTAAAACTATAAACACCACCTTTTAAATGTTTTTAATTAAGATTTTCTTTCGTCGTGATTTCTCAAAATTGTTCTAAGTCGATCCTCACTTGATCACCTGTATCCAAAAAAAATCGACACCTATAAAAAAAATATTTACATGAAATAGATAACTTATTCTGTGTCGTGTCTTTGTTCGTTTATCTAAGCAGAATATAATAAATGTGACCATATCTATCTAGCCAGGAGCCGAATGTGGCACGTTAGACAAAGACGGCTGAGGGGGCGGCACGGGGAGGGCTACAGACAATTACGTGATCCACAAGTCGACACACCGCTTTGCACTCCTAGTACCGTAATTAATTGGAACTTAAATAATTATGAGAATCTTGTACCGGCCGTACGACATCTGGCGGGGGGTGACAACGTGTACTTATCTAATGATTAATAAACTGTTTCCTCTCTTTGGAGTTGGATAGCATCTGTTTGGCATAGTGTTAGTTTTCGAAAATGTCCCTTTTCCTTATACTGCACTCACCATGCATGACAGTTTGATTCACAGTTCGGGTCCAGTCGCATAGTAACTGGTCTCATGATGCTCAAGGTGAATTGCAGGAAAACACAATCCTTTAGACGAGTGACCGATCACCATTGCGATGGAATTTTATAGACAAATTTTATCACATTATCAGTTTGGCGGTTCTTAAGTTTTCAATGAATTTAAATAGTCGTTTTGTAAATAGCTGAAAAATTCAAAGTATTACCATAACATCCAGCCGAATGCGCCTTTAAAGTTAAGTAAGCCGATGCGGAAATAAACCCGATTTTCTTTTTCAAATAGCTTTCCACTTCGTTTGTCCGGCGTAATTTCGAATTTTATAGCTATGTTTCTTCTGCGTTCACTGCTGTTGCCTATGTCCTGAGATGTTGACGTTTTGCTACCACAAGATGGCCGATGTCACCCAATGTAACTTACAAGCCCACAAACACACACACAATGTGACACAAGTTTAAACTTAAATTTGTTAGATGGCCGCTTAAAAAGTGGTTAATGCAGCCAAAACTATGAAACCGAAACCAGCTTAGTACTTTATTTCAAGTCGAGTGTAAAGATCTAAAAATATCTAAGAACAGAACATTGTCACAATAAAAGTGTACGTCATTAATGTCACGTTTTACAAAAAGAGATTGAAGTTTTAGTATTTTCTTTGATTAACACTAATTAGCAACAAAGAATATGTCTTTACTATTGAAGGAAGCCTAATAGAATATTTTAGTTGAGCCTAACTCTCTAAAAAAAGGATAAATCTATTCGTCCAGTTACCAGACGATATTTGATTTATCCAGTTAAAATAATCTGTTTCAAAAGGTTTTTTGATGGCTCTACGCTCCACTCCGCTTCGCTTTGGGAATTTACAAAAAGAAAACCTATCCTTATTTGGACGAATTTAATACTTATTGTTTCAATTATCGAACGAATAAAAGTATATTAATACTCTAGTTGCCGAACGAGTAACATATTTTTAATAACTCAACCACTGGACGTCACTTTGAATTAAAAAAAAAATATGAATAGAGATTTTTTTATTTTTTATTTTCAGAAGCAAACAATCAGTAATACTAGTAATTATAGGTACAAAACTCATTACAGAACTAGATATATAGTTTCTTTAATTAATTATTGTCAAATGGCAACAATGGCAAATGATTATTTAACCCAAGTATGCATATATACATTTATACATGTACATCCAAAAAACGCGCGCACAATATATCCATATAAATACACGATGGTTACAGTTGTTAAAGCCAATAATGCTTTAATTTTATTTTTGAATTTAGGGAAACTGTTGCTAAATATATCCACATTCATAAATTTATCATTGTAGGTTTTACACGATCTGATCTGTTAAAAACATAACATTTGGTGGGGTTTAGTTTTGAACAGAATTTAATGGCATTTAACATAAAAGTACGAATAGACTAGACTAGAAGACCTCTTCTGTATTTACCGTCTAACCACTCATATTCTAGCTAGCTGGTGCAAGATGGCGAATTTCAGTCCGCGAGGTTCCCGCGCGCTGGCCTTCACCCCCGTGAAATTGCGTTTGACATTTTCGACATTGTGAAGTGACATTTACTACGTCATTAAAACCAAACGCTGTTGTCGTTTTTTAATCTATGGCATTTAATTATTCTAAATAAATAAAAGCAATAAGCCATGTCGTGAAGGATGCGTACTGTTAATGCTGTTGACGTTGCGGTTTTGTGTTCTGAAACAAGGATACTAATTAAATTTATATTTACCTACACGTGTATTCAATATACCTTCATCCTTTCGTTTGTATGTAAACGCAACTGTATTGCGGATATAAAGATTTTTACTACTTTTGAAATATTTTTGACACACTTTGAGTATTCTACAACAAACTATCGAAGAGTGCAGTCGATAAATATGCAACAGGGGATACACGCCCGGATTCGAACCATGGCCCTATGGGGCCTTATAAATTTGAGACAGGTTCGTTGCGTTGCGTTCGGGATATCACGACAAGGTTGACTTACTATACTAATATAGTAGTACCTTTTTTATGACAATCAAGTTTGTTTTAACATAATGCACTATTTGCGAAGATTTTTTTTAAACATGATATTAATCCTTATGAAATTAAATACATTAGTTATCTAAAGCATTTTACGCATATTATAATTGCCTTCTTACTTCTAAACAACGCAATGGACTATGATATTGTATTGCGAAGGTGTTTCTTACACTCGTATAATTCTCTTCGTATAATTAAATACGTTATTCATCACAAGTATACTTCCAATCAAATGTTACGGGGGATGTGAACATAGCCACAAGTCGCGTCGCAGTAACCAGTTTTAAGTGTAGCGGGACGCAGTGGTGCGAAGGGTATATGACTGTACCTGTGCAAGCACGCTTATAGCGTTGTATTCCGATCCGCCATAAAGTTTGAGACGAACTATGCTAATGCGTGGAAGAGGAACGTTTCCGTAGTCCACCCGGGTGAAGCCGAGTACGACCGCTATTAATATATAAAATGAAGATGGTTGGAACCAGGGTGTCTCCAAATTAAGAGTAAATAAAGTAAAATAAAAATTGAGTTATTTACTGGCGTGAGAGTAATCCGCAGAGGTACTTTTGAACCATCTTGTGTTATTCTTTGAATTCCCTCTTTCATCGATTATATGTATAAAACGGAAATCATTATTGTATCGAATGGCTTCGCCAAATCAAAGAAAACGCCAAAACAGTGTGTTTCCCCACACGAGAAAAGCGACTACGTCATCGGTGAGATTGCGTTTTCCGTTGGTTTCCCTTGTACAAATAGGAATTGTCCAGAGCTAATGAGCCATTTTTTTTCAAGCCATCGAGCCGGTAGCGTTCATACCTGTTTACTGTCGAGCGTTTTGAAGAAAAACTTAATAAAGAAGTTGTAGTTTTAAAGTAAGCGTTTTAACTCAGTTTCATTATCCGTACCCTGAAAATGCAGACGAAATGTTTGTTTTGTCCATCTGTTCCTATTTATTTATTTACCAAATTTTCTTATCATGCTTTAAAACCTTGATGTTAAAAACAATAGCAAACACCCACAACATTATTCAAAGAACAACAAGAAATTGTCATTATCTTATTAATAACTTTAAGGTTTATTTTAGTAATTTTACCAATCACAGGGGAAGCCTCTTTGATAAAATTTTTAACATATATTTTTTTTGTATATAGTTTCAAGCAGGAAAACTCTCGACATTATCTTTCATTTTTAAATTAGATTAAATATAATGGAGTCACAAGCCGGTCGAGGCGGCGGCGACGGCGCACCTGCGGCTACAAGTTATCGTGTCAGTACGAAGCTCTGGCGTGCTGCCACTTGTAAATCCTGCACCTAAATAACAGTGAAAACTCATAGCGAAGCTGTTATGTTTTTAATTAAAATCTTCTTCGTAAGGTACGACTACGCTGCGACTAAATAAGTTTACTTTTCTTCAAAAGTTTTTTAATTTCTCAGATGAACAAAGCCGAGCCGGACTTCAACGTGATGTGTCACATTTGCACAAACCATTACCCTAATGAACGGTATGCAACAGCGACTCGTTCAGTTTGTGTTTCACTGAGTACATCTCATCAGGAGTACGTTTTTCTTTTCTTCCAACAACACACCGTAGCATTAGAGCTATAGAAGCTGTCTAAATTCATGGTTTTTCAAAACTTGACTTGATTTGACTATGATGCTGTATCTGAAGCCGTATGCATGAGGACTTGTTCAGGTCGAAAATTTTCAACAAACCGTTCCTGTTAATAAATCATTAGCGAGTATTCCAACCGATGCCACGTAAACCGTTGGATCAAATTTCGTTTGTATAGGTGTAGGTATTAGGCGGCCGCAATAACAGGTTGAGTGTGTGTTGTCACGCGATGGGCAGGCGGCGCGTCACTCCGTTTGTGGGTTAAAACGACGCAGGTGCGTACTGCCGGAGCCAATTTGAAATATGATGCGAAACGGCCATAAATCTGAACAAAAAAGCTCTAACTCTCGCCAGCTCGGGTGATGTGTTCCTCTGCGCCAGTGAAAGAATTTACGCAGACTACATCGGGATGTATGGAGTCGCCGCTGCGATTTATGACGAGAATCACGGCGCAGGGCAGGGGAGCGGGGAGATACGGGCGATACGGCACTACTAGATGAATCGAGGCACCAGGTCGGATTTTCCTGCAAAATGAATAGTCAATTACGCCCGGAGCTTATTCGTAATTTAGTATTCAAAATTAAACGTTTAAAACTCAATGAAGTATTTTCACTTTCCATTTGCGTTTTATACATTCATGTATTTATTGATGAAGTACTCCCTTAAACAGTAAACTGAGTGTAAAAGTTTTAATATTTAATATAATTTGGCTGAACGCGAACTTATATACAGAAGTTTTGGGACGTGCTCGTGGAGGGTACAGGGCGGTCTCGAAAACACCTGCTCGCTATAGACGGCGACGAGTCTCGCTTCTGCTCAGGAAGCATATTTCAAACTGATTGTAAATTACTTAAGAACATTCCACAATAGGCTGAAAGAAGTATCGCCGACCGCGACAAAACCGCAATGCGCTTCGGTGGTCAGACAAGGCGCACGCCACATCTGCGATCTCACCTGTTCTTCCTGAACTGTTTTATATCCCTCGTATATTAAGATCTAAAAATAGAATTTCTTTTTGAAATAGAACCATCGATGCATCGATGCAAAAATTAACGAAAGAATCGTGGCTTATTAAATGGGGGTGCGAAAAAGTTAGGAAACTAATATATTAAATTAAAAGTGGATTTCTTCGCTTGTCCTTTCTTCGCGTTGTTGTTACGAAGTAACGAATCGCCGTGAGTTTATTTGATCAAAGGTTCCCGAGGATATGAAACTGATTGATGTTAAAAAATAATTAGTTTATAGAATAAGAATTAATAAGTAAAGTAAAAGTCAAGTAAGCTACGGGAACGGGATATTGACGCGGGCGCAGTTATGGGCAAAAGTATTTATTAGTTTTAGTGGTGATTACGACAGGTCGACAGGTCACGTTCTCTGGCGATCACCACCAACGACACCAATTCCAATAACGAGTGGTTCAATATGCGTAACCCGAACGTAACCTAATAAAAATGGGCATTATTAAAAACATGGTAATTCGGTAATACTGGTCCGCATGATGTTTTATTTATGGACACTACGTGACTGCGAATGTGGAGGGCGGGCGAGTGGCAGCGGGTCCATCGGTAGACGCATAAAACTTGTGTAATTGTCGTCATGCACGACCCTCTAGGCCATAAATTATAGTTATTGCAAAACATTAGGTTGCAGCTGCCTCCAATATAATACAGAGATATTCCGTAATATTCGTGTTCTTTGGACAGGACAATCGCCTCATATAAAACACCAGCGACAACAATACGACCTTATAATATTGGATTACTCTCAAAGACTTTCTCACCTAAAATATTTCGTATGTCCACATTATGCTTAACTTAAAACGAGAAGAAGAAATAGGTATTTTTTTTTCATTTGTGCGTTTAATAAATTGACATATTAGTAGTTGTTTGTGTATTATGGTCAGAGGAATTTAATATAGTCGATTATTAAGCCAGAATAACAGAGGCCACGAGAGTTAGCCAATTACCTTTTATCATTTAATCGCTTTCGTGTCTTCTTACGGACCACTTGCACGCAAAGCGATATTCCATTTAATAGAAATTTGTTATTTACTATATAACTGTTCATTACATTAAAGTTATATTTTTACATTATAGCAAAATGGATTTATTGAAGAAAATAGCTAAAATTTCCTTTTAAGGGTAAAATTTATTTTATAAAATAATCCAAAAAAAAGCAATAGAGAATCAAACGTTCTTTTTTGATATATAGCTAACTCGTTTCTGTATTAGCGAATGTGATTACGTACGAAAAAAGTAACTTTACGGCGCGTGTTATCTACAGGGGCTACAGGTATGCTTATTGATAAAAAGCTGGCCAAGTGTGACTCGTACATGCTCCCCGAGAGTTCCGTAGGTGTTATATCACGTATTCAAAGCTACTCATGGGCAGATGATACGAAAACGCACCTCAATTTAAATATATCTATTAAAAAATGATGTTTTGTAATATAATTTTTATCTTTTACTTGTGCTGTCGGGCTTTGTTCCATGATTATCGATCAATAAGAAGTACTTTACAGGTTTTGATTTACTCGAGATTGTCAAAACATGCGACACGAATAGGTTATACATATTTGATATCGTATTAATTTGAACTTGATGCCTGTACGCGTCCCCGAATAAAAGGGTCTTGACAAACAAACAGACAACGAAGTGATCCCATAAAGGTTTCTATTTTAATTTTGAGTTACGGACCTAAAAAAATTTGAGCTAGACGCATTTTATGTGTACGCTATATTTGAAAAAAAACATGAAATAATTTATATTACTAATTCTGTCATGAAGCAAGAAAAACTCTGCCCGATTCCGTAAAAGGTTTATGAATTAATAAGTTAATTAACCCCAGTTTACCGATATAAATATAAAATTCTAAGAACTTTTTTTTAAAATTTAATTGTTCATAATTTTTCTTTTTTATATATATATTATTCTCATTAAATCTATGAAAGACGAAGCTTATTTAAAATTTTGTATCACCGAAGGAAGGAATGATAAAAAACAACGCTATTGTGGTGTGAAAACAGCAATCGAAACTACGTAATTTAATTTGATTTTTAAGAAATTCAGATGTTACATTTAGTACCATTGAAAATATTATAAATACCTTTGATTTGTGATATAAATTTTCTCTTTTTTACTCTATGAATTTATTTACTTAATATTATTAATTTAATATTTTTGAAGAGAGGCAAAATATATAATATTTTATAAATTGAAAAAGATATACGACTCACATATGTTTCAGTTTATAATATATATTATGTATGTCGCTTCCTCGATAATGCATTTTATATTGTTCTATATAATTTTTAAATTACTAGCTTTCCGCCCGCAGCTTCGTCCGCGTGGACTACACAGTTGTACCGGAACAGCTAAAGGAACGCGACGCTCCAGGGCATTGTGAGACTTCCTAGAAAATTCTGAAACTTAACTACCTGAGAAACCTCTATACCGAATTTCATCAAAATCTGTTTAGCCATTTTATAATAAAGAATAATTATCACACGGGAACTGTGCCTTTTTCCACGATAACAAGCAGCCTGTCACTCTCCAGCTCGTCAAAGTATATAAAGGTATATTTTATTGGTTCGTTGCCGCGTGATTGAGTGACAAACATACAAACTTTCACATCTACTTATAATATTAGTATGATTTCAATAACAATTTTTCAAATGGTGTGTGAATAGTAGATATGTATATAGTCTTTGTTACGAGAGGTTTTCGCTTTTTTAGGGTTCCATAGCCAAATGGCAAAAAAGGAACCCTTATAGTTTTGCCATGTCCGTCCTTCCCTCCGTCTGTCTGTGGTTTTTCTTGGACAGTATTGGCAATATATAGATGAAATTTTGAAGATAGGTGTAATCTATGAACTGCTACACAACGACGTAGTGAATTTAAGATTTTTTTTTTGGGTTAGGTCGCTATACACGTAACTGAAGTACGAAAAAAAATTCGTCATATATTAACGCAAGAGGTACCAAACGATAGGTTTTTCAAACATTTTTTTTTATTTAAGTCAACAGTTGTTGAGATATGCACCCCTAAAGTCCAAATTTTTGTTAAAGTCATGTGTTCTTCTCTACCAGATAAAACGTTGTTTTTGGATATGTGGAAAAAGTTTATGACAGGATGGTATATAATGTAGTTAAAAGGAAAACTGTCACAGCGAACTAGACTGTATTATTTAACGAGTAATAGATTAACTTAAGTAAAAATTATGTAAAAATTCCATGGAAAATGACAGAAAGCGTTTAGCCAATAAGGAAAACTAGATGCATTTTATCTTTGTGGTGTTATTGTTATAGAAAATTTAAAAAAAAGTATGATGCAAACTAAATTATATTACTAGGTAGTATAAATTTACACTTTCCTTTGCAGAGCTTATTCTCTTCACAATCGATACTAAAAGCCAAAGGTAGGTCTAACTATCAGTGCACTCATGTTATTACTTTTCGAATTAGCCAGAGAGGATCGAGCGCCTTCTAAATAACTAACGAAATAAAAATGAAATATATTTATACAATAATTCTTAAATTGCGTAATAATAACGATTAATAATTAAGTTCAATGAACGTCGCGCTCCTTTTTTTAAATTGTATGGTGGTACGGAACCCTTCTTGTGCGAACCCGATTCGTTCTTGGACTTTTTTTATAAAATCTGTTTTAAAAAATTGTATGGTAATATTTCTAATCTTGATTGAAGTATACCAATTCAATTATAACTAAAATGTAATCCCATATTAATAATAAGTTTAATTTATTGTGTTGTACTTACACGAAAACAGATAATTTTTTACAAATTTTGTTGTCCATTTGTCTAATTGCGCTCAGCAAAAAAAATTGTGCAGAATGTTTCAATTACTTTGCATCAAAAAAGGCTATACAACATTACTTTCCTATAGGTAATACAAACCGAAGAATTGTCATCTTTTTCCGTCTAAGTGTTCCTTTGTATTTTTGGCAGACAACGATCTTATGTAATATTAGATGGGGGCGAGGGGGTTTAAATAAATCTTATTTTTTCTTACACGGGGGCGGGGAGGGGAAAAATGTTAAAAATGATCTTACGTAATTTATAAACAGCCCCTAATTAATTCTACGATAGTCGGTACAAATTGGACAAAAAATATCCAAATTATGCTACTAAATTTATTTTAGCTGAGCTACAAAGCGCGGTAAATACTGTTTGTATAACCTGCGCTGTAACGTCTTGTTTAGATCGTTGGTCGAGGCTGTTTTTTTGATGTGGCAGAGCCTAGTGGCAGAAAACACTAGATTTGAAAACTTTCCTATTATCATCTTTCTGTTCGTTTAAAAAGATTTAGGAAGATATGGCAATCTCAAATTTTTTTTATCACGTCAGGTGTCCACTTGCGGTTGTCGGTGTCCGGTATGAGACCAACGAAAATAATATACGGGCCGTTCGGAGGAACGTAATCCAAACTTATAAAGCGTGTAGAGCTTTCCAAACGAGACAAAAAGTTTATTATTATTATTAATGAAATATTAAAATTAAACTTTAAACACGTTTTTTTTTGTAATGTGATTAGAATATTCGCTAATATGATTTGTGTTAAAATCGAAATAATATATCGGACGAAGCCGGAGACAGACGCTAGTCTATTGTATTTCTCTGACAATTCTTTTTCGAAAAGTTTTATCACTTTGTTATATTGTTTTGGTCAATAAAATTTTAATAAAGCGTCATTAAATTATGGTAATAATCAGTAATCATTCATTAAAACCTTATTGTGTAAAGGGGAAGATAATAGAATATGTTTTGAGTGTTACATGTTTTACCTGAGATATTAAAGAGACAAAAGTAGCGGTAATGTATACGAGGTTTAATTATTTTAATAAGAATATTAAAACTACTAATACATGTCTTACAGTAATTTAACTTAGAAAAAATTTAAATATTAAAATATTGTTTGTGTCCGTGTATTATGCTTTCGCGTAGCGTTCATCCGAGGACGATGAATTTTTTTGCATTACACAGGTATTATCTCAGATCAAGTTTATACACCGGTTTTACTGTTATGAGTAGAGGCACTGTAGTAAATGTGTTTCTTTGAAACAGCTGATTCGCTTGTGATATGTTTTGTTTTTGCGTTACTTAGATATCTCTCGAGAACTGATTATTAGACAGGTTTCAAAGTTCTAAGTTACCAGAGAGCTTTTAGCGATTATGGATCACCAAAAGGCTCTAAAATAGGTATGTTCTTTTAAAACAGCTGGCTCGATACAAATAAAAATATTAAATAAAATCGCAAGCGGAAAGCTAATATGTAGAACAAGATATATTTATGAAAATGTAACCTTGTCCGCCCCTAACCCTTGTTTAACATTTACATAAAACTTACGTCGAACATGACACAGGAGATCGTTTCAAAGCGGGACTTTGCCGGAAGCCGTGTCAATGTCTATGAAATGGGTAAATACGGTCATCATCTTTTACTTCTGCATCATTTGAACAGGAATATACTTCAAACGCTCTATTTGTGTTTTAAATAACGATTTAATGATATTAAGTAATAAAGTGAATTATTTTCAAATAAAATAAATAAATAAACTTCAACTTTCCCATTTTACGTTGTGAAGCTAAAAATAATGCGAAAATTATCTACACAAACAAAATCTCTTGTCGTTTTTGTGTACCCATTTCTTGTAGCTATTCCACAAAACACGTTTAAATTGTAGAAAATATTTGAATAATTATTATTGGCAATAAATCAATATTTATAAGAAAAGCCATGCCTAGTATTTTACCATCATCCATTTTAATATTTTCAGGGGTTGTCTTTAGTATTATTTATTTATTTAATAATAACAATTTTATACATTTTCCATTAACTTTGAAATTTAAATTTTAGTTTTATGAAGTTTTCGCATTCTAGTACTTAGCCCAGTACTTAATAGTTTCAGTGTAATATTTCCGATAAATAGTTTCCCGTAATTATTAAAAGTAAACCTTGGGATTTTTTTTTTCGCTATTTACAATAAATAAATAACGAAAATAATTTTGTAATAATTTTTTAAATTAATTTATTTTATTCCTTAAAACGTATAATCAAAAATGTTGTATATGTTTATACGTATTCAGCAGAAAAAATAAAGTAGTGTATTGATTTTAAGACCACTTTCTAATATACAAGCTGTCTATACATAAATTGCAATGTCTTTTATTAAATGAGAAGGAGGGTACGAAACTGTCATTCGTCATTTAGATATTAATCAATTTCGTAAAAGAAAATTTTATCGACAAATTCTCGATCATAAAGAAAATTACATTAGTGAGTTCCGACGTGTCGCGTAACTTGATCGAGCGACCGCTACCCGCTTTGCGTCAATTATTTATGTTGATGGTGAACATTTTTTTCGTGACGGTTTTAAGGTGGCTTTATGATGGTGCAAATTTAACTTATTACCAGCTTATTATTACGTTTTTTTGAAATATTTTTTTTAATTTGTTAGTTATAGGCTTTTTTTGAATTATCTATTTACCGTTTGCTTCTTTTTTTGGTTTTAAATATTTGTTCGGGGGTAAGCCATTATGAAGTGGCTTACCCCCGAACACACCACCAGAGCTCGTATATCCGAAACTACGAATCACAAAAATTTATCTTGGCACTAGAATTAATTATTCTAACTTGATTTATATAACCACATGATTAAATTTCAAAAACTTAATGTTTTTGTCACCTACGTATTATGTTGGTACTCAAACTTTATGTTTTAGCAAGATCTAGGTGATCACGTGAACAAATTATGAAAAGCTTCTATTTTCCAAATTATTAGTCAGATGCCTATCATGTTGGAATTCAATCTTCATGTTTTAGTGAAATCTACGTGACCACATCACTAAACTTTGAAAAGCCTGCATTGTCTAATTAATTAATCACAGATTAATTATTTTAGTACTCAAACTTTATGTTTTAGCGAAACCTTTGTGACTTGACTACGTGACCAAATTTACAAAATCATATAATTGCGAAATTATCATTCACGGTCAAATGGTTTGATTCCCGGTTGAAGTAACAGATTTTTGAAAAATATGAATGTATTTATAGTTTTTCTCAAAGTCAAGCCTAAGACTCCTTTGACGACTTTTTGCTATTTTCCATAGTTTAGAATTGGGCCATAGAGACCTATCTCAAACACTCATACTGTATACTTTTTCAACACGAATACGTGTACGAGTAACACATGCAGTGACAATATCGTTGCCTCTTTCAAACATAGTTACATTTATTTATGCAGAAACGACAAAGCAAGATCGGTCACCTCTCGATCGTTCTTTGTTTAATTTAAATTCTTACATAATGAACGACAATAATTACGGTCTTCATCGAATTCTTTTTGCATTAACGGAATACACAATTAGGTATGTTGACTTTATAAATTATAATCAGAATAGTTCTATAGTAAATAACTTTCTTACAAGTGGAATATCATCAATCAAATGAAATATCATTAAGTTATCTCCAATACGATATTTGATTAACATTGAATATATTTTATTTATTAAGAAAATATAAAATTACACTTTATACGATAACAAAATTTTATAACAAATTTATATTCGTTTGAACAGTATAGAACTTTTAAGCTATTAAAAGTTTATCTCTTTCTTGAAGAAAAGAAGTTTAACATAATCTTAAATAATGTGACGTCACACCGTGTTTGCTTTTAATTATTTATTTTTTAACAATTTCATTGTTATTATGTATTAAAAACTTTTGCATAAAAAATATTTTTCCTGCTGATGAAAATTAATTTTCTCGAAAGAACCCGTAAAACATCGAATTTCTTTGTATCATACAACACATTCGATCTTTGCCAGTCACAGTCAGAAAAAAATGCGAAGTATTGGACATGGGCGCCATCGACACGAGAGGACGTCCAATTGTAATACGGAATCGCATAATCTCTTAAGGATTCGAGAGAGGTCGGAATCCCGCCGTCGAGTACTCTTAGGCCCCGAATACGATATCCCGCTGAGAATGCGGCGTCTATAGACAAATAATAAAATTTCTATGATTCATTGGCGCGCATAGTGCGGCGGTGGAGGGGGGGGCGGCAGATTAAGGTCATAAATCAATGGACGAGGTCCGCGTAGCGCCGCTGACTTATTGCGGCGAACGCGACGGGGCGGGACGAAGAGGCGCCTCGGAGGTCCGGCGGTGTGACCCCGAACTCAACATATTATATGGTTTACACCGTGGGATATAGAGTAATAGACTAGATATCAGCATTTGGTACTATGGGACTAGATCGATTCAATGTTGCGCTAGTAATAACTAGGAGCGGGTTCGCAAAAAAAAATTAAGTATCACGAGACGGTCCTGGCTGCCATGCCGTCATGATAGCTGTTGTCAATTTAGTATTCGAATGGTAGACACATGATGCATCTAGCAACGAGCGCAGCTCATATAGTTCTTAATTCTATAATATACAATTGGATAATAACCATGCAGAGCTACACTGACGTAATCGTGTGCGCTACAAGCTAAAACGACAACTATGTGCACTTTGTTGGTGCAGCCAAAGAGAAAATAGAATCGTGTTCGTGCGTTCGGATATGTGAGGCTAGCGTTTCCTTTACGTAGTTCTTACGCACTCTTATGGTTTACAGTCTTCGGTTCATAAGAATTCATTTACTTATACATTTATTATTGCCACTCGATACGGTCAAACGGACGCTACCGTAAGGACCGACGCGCCGCCACTCCACTCTTTCCAGTTCCGGCCACGGCGGAAACGCCGGCGCGCCGTCGGCGAGAGGCAGTCACAGAAATCATGTTCTGTGACAACAAAGGGCTTTGTATCGTCGCTATTATGAGCCGGTGAAGCCGCCGGCGAACGGCCGGATCGATCCGCCGCGGAAGGTTCAATTTGACGGTAAACAGAACCCTGTCCCCCGTCTGCTGGCAAACACTCGACGAGGTGCCTCACACCACCGTTTACCGTGTTTTAGTAGCGATTTGTACTCCCAGAGCCGCCTTTCGTGTGCCGCCGCGACGCCTTATCCAAGGTATTCGAATTTTCAGCACGATCGTTTGCCTAAATCGCTTTATTTCGTGGACTCGCTACCAAAATCAGATCCTGATTCGAGAGTTCCTAAAATCATATATAAATATATAGTTATTTTGTCCCCAACCGTCGTAAGATATTTGTCGAGACCAAAATCCATAAATAAGGCGCAATTTTGTCAGTCGCTCAATCATCCCAGGTCAAGCTATGATGAAAACAAACATTATTTTTAAGAAATCCCGACGAATATAACGATCTATCATCTCCTAAAAAAACATACATTTTGATCAAAAAACAAATTGTACTCATATAATTGTGGAAACAACCTATAATAAAGGAAATTCAGCAGTTGTGTATAATTCGAGTGTACTTATATGAAATAAAAATAAAAAAGGTGTATTTCTCTATAGTATAGCTTATAACACTAGCTAAGAGCGTATTTATCGAGTAACACGATCGGTACCATCGACCCAAGGATCGGATTAAAAGATATATAAATGAACTTTTCTAGCATATGTGCCTCTAATTTATTTTAAATAACTCCTTGACTACTTTCCTCGTTTCGAACAACTCTAGTATAGTCTATTAAAACTTTTATGTTAGTAAATGAAAATAAATGTAAAAGAGTCGAATTCAAATCCTTTATTTACTAACGTAGTAATAATGCAGTACACGGCAGATAAAACAAATATTTTCTCTCGTCATAAAAAAACTTTCATACGTCTGAAGCTAAACTTATTCACTACTTAAATGTCTAATTATTTTTAATTTTTAAAGGCTTCGGGAACCGTCTAAAACTTACTTCCTATGTATACCCACCTTTTATTATGTTATTTTTCGACAATAGTTATTTATGCAACAAGAGAGTAAAGTTAATTTTTGTTCGAAAAGCACAGTAAAAAGTACAAAAATACTAATCTACATATAAATACGTGAAGGAAAAGCTTTAGGCCCCTTTTTAATCTTACTACGCGCACGGGGGGAGTGTGAGATTTGGCATAGTTAAAGTTTATAAATGTGGAGTAGGAGTGCAGAAAGCTAAAATCTATGTACAGGATGAGTTTTTGAAATGGGACTGTATGGCCAAATACTAAACTATGAGAAATAGCGAAAAGTATTGAAATGATTCATGAGCTTGATTTATGAGAAAAAAAATGCCTATTCACATTTTTGAAAAATCTGTGACTTTAAGAGGGAATCAAACCACTTGATTTGATAATCTATTAATATCTGAATAATATTAATACCTGAAGAGAATAATTTGTACCCCTTTCAAAGAATTGTATGGGTACGGGAGAGTGTGAGATTTGACATAGTTAGTTTCCATGGAAAAGGAGTGCCAAAAGCGAAAATGTTTATAATTGTGGTTTCAAAGAGTAACCACCACTAGCTAATTTAAATTTTCCACGTTGTGTTTGATGTTTATTAATGGATTAAACGATATTTTCAAACATTTCAATAGTTTTTAGGGTTCCGTAACTCAAAAAGAAAAAAGGAACCCTTGTAAGATCAGTTCTTTGTCCGTATGGCTCTCCGTCTGTCAAAACCCTTTTTCTCAGTAACGTGTGGAAATATCAAATAGAAATTAATATCTACTGCTTAGGTCTACGGTACCTTAGAGCTGAGCTATAAAAAACAACAAGCTTTTAAATCAACACAAAAAATACGGCCATTTATTCTGCATATTTCAACACTCACAAGTAAATCAAAACCTATAGGCTATTTCCCGTTGACCTAGAACAGAGGTCGGCGATCCGCGGCTCGCGAACCGCATGCGGCCCTTCCGATGTCAAGTTGTGGCTCTCCAGTTCCATACGCAAAATCAATTTATATATCATCAAAACACTTAAAAATCTTGCAATCGATCTATGCGTGAGTACCAAGTATATCATTCAGCCACTCAAGCGTTTTTTGCCATGACTATAATAATAAAAAGTGAAGTAAAAAGCTAACTAACAAATGAAAATCTACAATTTATGCGCCAGATTTAACCAAACTTTCAAAAGGCACGCAAAGCTAATTCTTCCATCGATGGAAGTATCTGTTATTCACTAAATGTAGTTATATTATTGGATTCATTAATTGAATATTTTGGCTAAAATACTTAAATATATTTTGTGCTAAAAAAAATTGTATGAATAAACGTTTTTTTCTTATATAAAGTAGTAGTTTATTTTGAATATAAAAACAAATATATTATGTATCGAATAAATAAATGAAATTTTTTAGTGGCCCTTTAAAAACTTGCAAATTTCGTAAACTGTAACTTTTGGCTCCTCCATTTCAAATGGTTGCCGACCCCTGTCCAAAAAGCGTTAATTTATAGTTATATCACAGTATGTGTTTTTAAAATATTTTTCTACATTGAAATAAGCGTTTAAGTGGCATTCTTTCGAACGCGCACCGCTCAGGACGCGAGTCTGACTTGCATTAACCGGTTTTTTGTAATCATAAAGGATATAAAAATATTGCTCATGAATTAAAATTTTGGACTTATGAAGTTTTAAACGTTTCGTGAACGAAATCAGAAATGCCAATTCGAAACGTTCTAACTTCAAAAGCTTTACTTACCGTCGCAACTACCGTCGCGCTATCTCAGAAATATCAGAGAATGGACCTTTTATTTTCTTGATTTCGTGTGTTTTCTTATATTTTGTTCATTTCTCTTATTTTATTAATTATTTGTGAAAATTGATTAAGGATGCATAATGTAGAGTCATAATGTTTTTTAGATGTTCATTATGCTAAAATTTAAAATAAAACACTTTTTTTAACTGAGTGACCAAATTCTACTTTCACTCATTGGTTTTAAGAAACAAAGGTTAACTACTTAAAGATGATAATTAAAAAAAACATTTTACAGCAAAAATACCTACGTATTTTTTTACGTTGTAGCATACATACAGATATATTGTTTTCCAAATTTTCAAAGCGTCTAGGAAATTATCACGACAAATTTAAATTCCAGTTTTAAAACAGAATGTTTTGACGGTGGGAACTTCGAGATGCTGTGTGGTGCGGATTTCGGCAGCCTATATAAAGTTTGGCGCTATGCTGTGCGTTAGCCAGTTTCTTGGTTAGTCTAGTGCAATAAACCGCGAGCTATAAAGTGCGATAAAAGTCCAATTTGCGATCTGTGTGAAATGTGATTGAAACACTTTGTGGCTATGTTTCATAATAAAGTAAAGTACAATTAAATCGGTGTTTTAATGCATCCTATATATCTAGACCTATTATAGTCCGTAACAATATATTTATCTAGAAAACGTAACATATATTTTTAGTTATCTTAAAGCACTACAATTCGACGGCCGTTTAGCGTAGTGGATAGCGACCCTGCCTAGGAAGCTGGAGGTCCCGGGTTCGAATCCCAGGTCGGGTCAGTATTTATATGATGAATATTGATACTAGTACCGGGTCTTGGTTGTTATATGTATATGGTGTCTTCGCTTGGTACCCAAAACACAAGCTAATGCTTAGTTTGGGGCCTAGACGTTGTGGTGATATACATTGTTATTATTGTTATTATTAATTTTTCACGTACAATCAACGAGAAAATCTGGATGTAGCCCCTTAAGTATAACTCGAGATATGATTGAACCAGAGAGAGAAACTGATAGACACAAGGAGAAAGACGTTCTCTCTTCCATCAGTTTCCACATTTTTCCTAGGCATTAGGTATGTCTAATCTACAAACCCCATTTAAAATAAAATGCTAATCTGTAGGGTGAATCAGTAGAATTAGACATTAAATATAATTATCTGACAGTTCCAAGTTCTGGTGAGCGAAATAGATGACTGTCGAGCACAATACCAATACCGACTGATACAAATGCAGACCCATCTAGATAAATTACACTTCGATCAAATAAAAATTCACAAACTTGAAAATAAAACTGATTTAATTCTCTGACAACAAAACCAGAGATCGTCGATCGGTAGATAAGGCGCCACGACTCAGGAACGTTCATTTTTACTCACATAATTACGAATCGTATACGTCGCCACTCGCCATAGACTATTTATCGGATAAGACAAAGTTCTATTCTTAAAACATTCAAACTAGATAAAATATAGGTAAATATTTAGTGTTTTATTTCCATTTTTGTTATGTGTTTATTATATCTAATAAGAAATATAATATTTGAAACTTGATACAAGAAGAAGAACAATATAAAATTCTATAAAGAAATAAATACACCTTAAAGTCATAATTTATATAATTTTTAATTTAAAACAAAATGTATACACATATCACTTTAAAATATTCAATAAATTTAAAAAAAAACACGAGCTTGTAGTTTTTACAAAAGTTTTGTGATAATTTTAGTTTAGTTTATAAATCAATGTCCATTCAATTTCGTCATTCAATTGAGTTGGTAACCTTCACGGTAACCAAATGTATATCGTATCGCATTTACATAATCTTCGGCAGCCGCCCGTTAATGCACCCCGCCGTAGCCCAGTTAAACGGTTCGAGATGAATGATCGAAATTAATTGTATATAATTTGTGAATAGCTAGTTATGCGTGAAAAATACACCTTTATATTAATTTGAGTTTCAACTCGTATTTTTACATTCCCGAAATTAATACGACGGTTTAATATCTTGAATACTGAACCTTATATTAAACCTACGTTTCTCGTTACACAACTCTTAAATTAAATGATTTACAATTAAATCACTGCGTATTGGTATTTTTTAGACAAACTACTAGTTACTAAGTATTATTGATTTTGCACCGATTTCTTAAAATCTGAATTCCACATCAATATTATCGAAACTGAAAATTTCAAATGCGAAAATTACATAAAATTTTTATAAAAAAAATTATATAGAAAAATCTTATGATATACAACTAACACACACAATACTATTATTCATATACATATATATGATAAACTTAAGTCCGTCTTTAAGTTTACGTGAAAAAGGGACTTGTTATTGTGACTGCAAACAAAAGGTCGTCGAATAACTGACTAGTCACTGTGTTGATAAGGAAATGTTAAGAAAATTTTAAGGAAAATAACAGAATTTGGGATAAAGTCAAATAAGAAATTTCGAGAAAATAGCCTGTCTCGGCAAGCTTCATGTCATATAACAAAAGAGGAAGTTGAGGCGGAGGAATCGAACCGTTTTATTTAAGTTAGAGTTTGAAACTCCCCGGCCACAGCTAGAGGCGCGTCCGGATTTATTGAGCGACATTTAAAAAAGGGTCTCGATCCATCTCATATGTTCAGTTATGTTTTTGAGGTACCATAAGAGCCAAATGACTAAAATGGAACCCTTTTAATTTCGTCCTGTCCACGTGTTTGTTATAGCCACTTAACTTTTACTCTGAGACAATTGGCACTATGTAATAATAATAATACCTGTGATATTCCACACAGGGTTCTACTCCCAAACTAAACGAAGCTTATCAGACAACTGATACCCATACATAAATATTCTAAAATGTCCTTTATAATATATACATTTATGATATTTTACACCCAGAGACGGGGCAAATAGAAATGTTCACGCACACAAATATTTGTCCCGGGCGGGAATCAAACCCGCCATCTTTGGCTCTGTAGTTAGGATCTCTAACCATTCGACCGATCGGTCAATCAATTCATATATATCAAATTTGAAATTTAGCTGTAATCTATGAACCACTATACAATAGGGTGGGCCGATGATGTATGGCAATTTTTTTTAGAATTTTATAACAGAATAGGCGCCAAAAGTTGCGAATTTGTACGTAGATCCTGAATATGTAATTAGTTTTAAAATTAATTATTATGTTGAGCTCTCTACTAGCCATCACATTTTTAGCATTTGAAGCCATTTTACATGACTTTTTGATTATTAATTTCTGATGTTCTATGCATACTACATATGTCTGTTTTATGTTAGAATATTAAAAAAACAATCTATTATTATTATCGTAGTATATTAAGAAATTCATAAAATTGTTGAGGTCATTTATAGCATAGAATTATTGTAAATTAGATATTTGAAACGGGGGCGTTTGTTGTTAAACTCAGGCATTTCTGATCGTGAGTTCAAACTATTTCTGATAAAGCCATCCCTTGAGCTCTCGCCAATAACATGCAGAGAAGCTTCGGTTACGAGTTTTATACCATCTTACTTACTTAAGTTGTTCGATAATGGCATGTCGTGTAACTCTTTGTCACATAGTTTTGATAGGACTAGTGGCGGTGAGATTACTTAATGAGATTGCCATTGAATTAGATCGATGTAGTCTATAACATGAAAGTAAATTTTTAGGGATTTAAAAGCCGAACATCAGTGGTAACACCTATAGTCCTTGCCCTGATAATTTGCTGCACGCAGAAACTAGTTCTATATCTTTTTTTGTGTCATACAACATTGCAGTAATTTGTCTGGATGCACAAAAAAATAGCTTCTTTCTATCACTAGGTCGATGGAAGCTCTCAAATTATCTGACAGATCCGTTGACAACTGAACCAGTTTAAAAACATGACGTGATCACGTTTTGCTTTACATTTGCAGGAAGCCATATCAAGTAATATAACCAAACAATGTGTTATAAATTTTTGCAATTCGTTAAAACTTGGAGTTCTTTTGGTTTTTGGATACCTAATAAATTATAGGTATTAATTAAAATTAAACTTCATCAAATAGTTAACACATTCTTGTAAAACTGTCGGAATAGATGCTTTAATTCAAATACATTCTATCTTATGGCTAAATATCGCGAAAATCTCAGAATTCAATGGCTATTTTCTTTTGAGTTTTCTTTAAACTCATTTTTCTTAAATAAGATATACTTGATAACATCATTTATAGTTGGAAATTAGTTGTTATTGCGTTTAGAATAGGGCCCAAATATCGGACTCGTTTCACTTCGCCACGATCCGTAACTAAATTTTTAGGTATAATAATGACAATAAATATTTATGACACAGTAAAAAAACACTGTGAAGGATAATACTAACAATACTTTTGAAGAATAATATTTTGGTCATTCGCGTGACTCCGATACTAATTAGTCGTGAGATGATGAGAAATTTCTTCGGTTAGAAGATGTCAAAACACTCATTGTTTGAACACATATCACGAGTTAAGCTTTTAAAAAGTAAACAAAAAGGTAAAATAAATTGAAATAGAGAATAATATCTTTATAAAATACCAAAACAATATTAAATATCTACCAAAATTGATTTAGGGAGTACGCTGAAAAATACGTATTTTTAGAAAATTCAAACGTTGGTCGAGGGCTAAAAGTAACTTGCAAAATTTTTTGAATTATTTTTCATATGACTTATGCAATATTACGCAACTTTTAAGTGGCCTTGCGATATGAAATTCTGAAAAAAGTTCAGTCGGCCCACCCTTCTAGCAACGATGTAGTAGAATTACGAATGAAGTTTTTTTTGCGAGTAGTTTAGCCACACATGTTACTGAGAGATAAAAAAAAATCCAGCGCCCATAAACGTGTAGGATTTCTATAAATAAGTATTTAAAAATGAATTAGAGGTTTCATAAAGACTTTAATATTTAATTCAATAGCGGTTGAGATATGCGCTCCCAAAGTTTAAGAAAGTGCCTTTTTTTAGGAAGTTTCTTTAACTTTCTAAATATGGGGTGGGAAATTCTGAATAAACTAAATAAGTACAGCTTAAAAAACCCTTCAATGGAAATTCTTTTCAATAGGATTTAAATTTAAACCGTGAACGTTCGTCGCCGTTCGTCCTACTACGGAACCTGTCACCGTGTGTGGTCTCGCACGTACTTGGCTATTTTTTTTTATGTAATATTTGTTTTTGCATTTTCAATTATTCTTAGGACGAAAACAAAGTAGTACTGCACATCACCGTCGCGATAAGAGGATCGTCATTATCGTGGAAAACTAAGGAAAGGCGTATCTACTATTATATACGCTTTGACGATAAGTATAAGTTTTGATCGGGTGTTCGGAAATAAGCCGAACGTTGTCCTTTTCTGTTCCTAACAAAATATCTAACTCAAGTAGTAATGCTTTACTTATTACCCATTCTCTTTACATCCGTAGTTTTTTGCGACTTGAAAGTGCGTCACGCGACGACATCGCGTCGTTTTACGACTATGACGTTTTTCTTTACTGATTCCCTTCTTAGGCTTTTGCCGCCAACAGTTTTATTTATATGATAACTGTACTAAATTGTACAAAGACTGTGTTGTAATTTTAGGAACACTTTTTCACGAAATCTGGAATGGATGGAATTCAAAATGTCATTTATGTCTGTTTTTTATGTTTGTCTTCTTTCCCAACATCATTAGAGAAACGCTAAACAAATCGGAATATAATGCCTGATATAAATCACAAGACGTATCTTCTATATACATTGTTTCACAAAAAACATTGCATACATTTTTCTCGCATGAAGAACGTTTGAAAGTTTAGTGTAAGCTCGTAAAGAAATGCTCTTGTTCTTGAGAAAAATATTTCGCCACACCTGTTGTCGTTTATAGAACACATTTCGTGATTTAAATATCTAGCGGAATAGCATTTTCGCTTTTGTATATTCTAGCACCTGAGGGAATACATGAATATATATTTAATACATCACTACGCTGCGTTGTACCCGCTTTTGAAAAAAAAAACTTTTGTAATTGTGTACAAGATTCGGGAATATATATGTATATAAAATATCAAAATTACAATATATATGAGTGCCAGTATATCAATACGCTTATTTATTAGGATACATAGGGTACAAAAATATTAATCAAACGACAGAAAATTATTGTAGGTGTAAATATAGCTGTTTAACAATCGAAAATGATTAAAACGCAGTTTATTACGACTGGCTCGCTGTATTTCCGCCGTTTGCCCGCTATCACCGACGGTATGTCCACGTCTCGTTCAGCCGTCGCGTCGGCCCGGGCCGGATCAATATTTATGCCGCAGCGACAATGACGCTGCCCGCTTCTCGCTTCTCGCTTGTCACACCGATTTCTCTGAATAGCTAAACCAACCAATTAAGGAAGTAATTATTATTATCGTTGAGCTGTCATCATTCAATTATCAATAACCTCGTCACAAAAATCTAGTTTCAATGGACTTTGTGAAAAAATTCCATTAGTTATTGCAAGTAGTTACAATCAAAATGTTTTGTGTGAATATTACTAATCAAATTCAGACTCGGTGGATGGCGTAGCGCGGTTCAGCTACGGCGCGGGCGTAAAGCTCGTAGCCTCGTAGCACAACAGCCGCGTAGAGTCGTAGCGCGGCGGAGCGGGGACATCAAAGCGGCTGTAATTCGACAACACAGGTTAAACTTAATTAAATGATCGAATAAAGCCGCGACGTGCCTTCGTCCCGCTCCCCTCTGGCACCTCTCGCCTATGCAAAGGAAATCTGATAAGCGCTTAAATTAATCGAAACATTATCACGCCTCAAAATAACTACATCAAGAGTAACTCAATTTGTAAACTTCTACCGCGGACGCCGAGTTATTTATTAAATAGATTACATCATTACGTTGCCTGTTTCTACGACTTCAAATAAAGATTCCGTTATATTATGTTAGCCCTCTTTAGAAAGCGGTTTCTTAAGATATAAGAAAAGCTTACTGGTCGGTGTACGAGTTTGTTTATAAGTAAGTACTAATAACTTCAGCCAACTGCTGTTGAAACATAAATACTTAAACTGATTTATTAATTAAATCTAAGACATAGATATATTTTATTATGATGTTTCAATTTTATTTCTGTAACAGTTATTATTATTATTCTAACTGAAGGCAATTTGTATTTTTTTAATGAAAAACAATCGCAAATAGTTATATATATATTTTTGTATGATTACAAACATTATTTTTTATGAAATATGTATTACACTATTCCAAATAAATCAATACTTTCTAAGTTATTAAAGATCAAAGATTGTGATTTTTCGTGATAAAAATACATGTTTTAAAGCAGTTTTTCATAAATAACTCAAAAACGATGAGTTTTTACAAAAAATATTACATTACCAAAATTGAAGCTAATAAAAAAGCAAACAAATTTCTACTTTTAAAAATCTTCTAATATTAATTCAAAGTGAGCTATAGGTAATTGTATGTATATTTTTTTTATTACAATTAGTCACTCTCACACTCACAGTCATTAGATAAAACATAGACTAAAAATTAAAAAAATACTATACCTAATTCTTAAAAATGGTAATCAAATAAAACTTATCTAATAATCAACCCCTCGTTGCACCCTACGCAAATGTGCCCATAACGCTCATCGCATGGCCGCGCTGAATCGCAATGGCAATTCTTTGCACCAGGAAGGAGCCGGAAATTATGTACATAACTATCGATGACTTTGTGCCTCGGATAGCACGTTAAGCCGTCGGTCCCGGTTAAAGCCCACCAACCCACATCGGAGCAGCGTTTCGGATTAAGCTTCAAGCCAACTCATCCCGAAGGGAGGCCTAAGCCCCATGCAGTGGGACATTAATGGACTCGTGGTATGGTAATCAATATGAATAATACATTGTATGCGTTTTAAAGCCCTTGGCTGAAATAAATTCAATCTAGTACGATTTAGGTGAAAAAAATAAACCTTGTAGCATGTTATGACCACAAGTGAGTGACGTGATGGCCCTATGTAGATCTTCTTCCACCCGTTCGGATAGTCGATATAATTCGGCTGTTCCAAAACGAAATACGTTACCGCCTTTAGGAAAGTACTTTAGTACTTTAGTTTTGTACTTTCGAAACGACTACAGTAAAACTAAAACGGCAAAACTTCAGCCATCGAGGTCCCGTACGAGTGATTGAATTCTAATGGACATTACATATCTTCAAATGTACTGCGAAAAGCTATTTTTTATTGTGCATTGTTCCCAATTATGCGAAGAGAACCTTTGGATATCAGCTTTACACTGATAATTAAGTTAAGATTTTTTTTCTTCTCGTTAAGAAGTTAACGATAAAGTGTGAATATCAGTCACATTTTATTTTATTTTTATATTTTCGTCGATTTTATCGATAAAATATATTCTAATTTCTACCCTCAAAGTTTTCACTTGCATTAAGTAAAGACATTGTAACGCATGTGATTAATGAATTTAAACGAGACACGAGAACACGAGGACATGTTTGATGACGCAAATAAAAGGGTTTTACACGTATGAAATAATCGCGGACGAGCGCCGGCGAAGGCGGGCCACCGCGACATGAGCGCTAGCGTCCCTCATCAATTACGGCCTTGTCAGTGTAATGGACCGACCTGGATCTCATTTTTCCCCGATTGTTTACCGTGGCAACGCCTCCCCACATTTAATGCCATTAAACTGCGAATTAGTCATTAGATATAAACAACAGAACCTGAGGCCGCCCGCTACAAATAAAACCGAACGCCTTTATTTTATGACTGGCGTGTTAAGTATAGGGATTCAGAAAAAATAAATTTGTTTAAGATACAGTCAAACAGAGAGGAGAGCTTTTTCTATTTATGGTAAAACTGCGCGAGTTTCGGTGGGAAAGGAAATTGAAAACAAACAAAAGGAAGCCGCCGCTCTGTCCCGGTATATCGACATGTGTCCGTTTTGGCGGCGGAAGATTGTGTCAACCTATAAATATGAGACACGAATATAAAATACGGAATCGATTACAGCATGTCTTACCGGTTTGCGGACGCTACGCCATCATTCGAGCACTCGTCTATGAAGTTTTCTTCTTGTCCTTTTGTCTTCTTCTTTATCGATAACTACGAATGTCTTATCCGACTGTAAAGCTAATTCATTTCAATACGGCCTTTTAATATATTAAAACAATCATTTATTATTAACTCGAGCTTCTTCTATATGAAGGCATATTATGTGTCAAAATTCTATCAACGCATTTTATCGTTATAAGGAGTCTGTTTACCAACATACTTGTACTGAGATAGGGGAGAGTCAATATTGAATTTCATCTAATCTTCCATTATCGGATATAACTTACGCTTTTATGAGTACTTGATAAAATATTCTTGAATTTTACACCTTTAAGGGACAAAGCCATAAATTTACAACGAAGTGAACGGTTAAGAAATAAACGTGGAGTACAGGGAAATTACTCGGATGGGACGTTTGAGCGCATTGAGGCCGGAAAGGGAATCGAACCTTCCTCGCTGAGAAGCGAGTTACGGATAAGGTGGAGAATTAGGACAGAATCCGTTTGAGATGCTCTACGAACCGCCGTCCCTGGGGCCGCGGGCGGCCAAAAAGGATAATCGGTTTATACTTGTATATGCAGTCCTTTTACATGTGCGCTAGATATTGTAGAAGACGAAAGATTAATGCTGTGATTTGTTATTTATTGACATCATGGATATAATTTCTAATTTGTATCTAGATACGTTATATAGTTATCTACTGAGGATTTTTTACATTTTTATATTAAATGCGAAATTGGGTTGCACTTAAGTACATATATTAAACTTTTGCATTACGTCTAATCTGAGCAGCACACAAGTAACGATTTTTTCACTACGAACCTACCGGCACTAACCCAGAACGAGTCAATTGACTTATATTACGTGGCCTGTTTTCTGGGCTGAATAAACATATCTTATTCCCTTAGTAGGTATACAGTACCGTCAGTGAACGTGTGCAAAATGTAAATAAAATCTCAGAAGAGGCGACGCGGCGCCCTCTTCGGCCTTTTTAGCGATGTACTTAAATTAATGTAATCACTGATCGGCTTTCGAGTTCCAAAGCGTAGAAACGTAACGTATCGACTTCTGACGATAATTTGTTCCCTCGTTATGTCGATCCTTGTTTGTTCGTAAATTCAAAATAAATATTGTTATATTCCGCCAAACGCTCGAAAGACGCTTTTTTAAATGAATGTTTTCTTTTATTTAAATGAATGTTTCGTCTACTCTCTTTAACATCTGGCACACGGCGCTTCATCGAAGTTACCCTTTTTTGTAAAGAAAGTAAAATTAAAAACGCGATCTGCGTCTCGGGTACAAGTTCTCGCCGGAAGAATGTTTTAACTCTAGTCGCGTATTTCCTGAAAACGTATTAATTTCGGTGAAGTGAAGGCTGACCGGGTGGGCGTACGGAACGCGATGACTCCCGCTGCCCCTTTCAGGCTCGTATCAATCGTACGCTAATTTGCGAGGGAGTATAATCCTACCCGACCCGACCGTGATCGCATTTCACTTCAGCCGAGTCGGGATCGGAATCAGGATCGTGAAACCTTGATCTCCCCAGTCCATATAAGGCTTCGTAGATGAAAGTTTAACACGTAACGTCACACGCGATGACAAAAATTAAAATCAGCACTTCCCGTTTTAGAGGTCGATCATTCCTTTGATCGCCCATATGACACTGCGACCATGTCCGATTGCACGAACACATAATACTATGTTATACAGTACGATACTTAAGTTTATGTAGATCGCGAAATCAATTATTCATTTACTAAATAATTAGGTCGGGGAAAAAGTCTTTTCGCATATAGTTTGTATGTACTTTTAAGAAATTCTCTTTGGCTGTACTAGTTGTATCCGGCTGGTTTTGATACCATTGAAAAAGTTACAATTTTAGTAAAATACTGTTCCCTGCCTGTTTTCATTTGTCTTTCTTTGTGTGAAAATAAGTGAATCTAATGAAGAAATTCAATTCTTACATTTTAAAATTTTACTATAAAAAAGGAAAAAATTGCAATGCAAGTTGCGAAAAAAAATTGTGACGTTATGACCCTAATGCGGTGTCATTAAGAAAAGCACAAAGTTGGTTTAAGCGTTTTCAATCCGGAATTTTGATATCAAAGATGTACCGCGCTGTGGTCGCCCTGTCACGGCTAAAATGGACGCCATTTTTGAAAACGTGTAACAAGATCGACATATCAGTAGTTATGACATAGCTGAAGATCTGAGAATTGACCACAAAACAGTTTTGACTTATTTGAAAAAAAAGCTCGATATTTGGGTGCCACATGAGCTTACTGAAAAAAACCTAATAAACCGTGTACTCTTTTGCGATTATTTATTAAGACGTAACGAAACTGATCCGTTTTTGAAGAGATTGATAACTGGAGATGAAAAGTGGATGAAGTAAGATAAGAACGTGCAAAAAAAGTCGTGATCAAAGGTCGGTCAGGTCTCACAAACTGTGGCAAAATCTGCTGTGTGTATGGTGGAATTGGAAGGGTATTGTTTATTATGAGCTTTTACCGCCGGGCAGAACTATCGATTTGGATCTCTACTGCGAACAACTGATGAGATTTAAGCAAGAAATTGAGGGGAAGCGGCTGGAATTAATCAATAGAAAGGGTATGGTCTTTCATCGTGATAACGCTAGACCTCACACATCTCTTTAAGACAGTTTCTTCTCCACACAGTTTCTTAAGAGAGAGTGTTGCCAGCGTATAAATTTCTTAACAGCACAGAACAGTGTTGCCAGCAACATCATTATTTTAATTGCTCAACAAAATATAATTCTATGTTTTGTTTTTTTTTTTTTTTTTTTTTTTTTTTCTTATGTACTACACATTTCCATAGGCGCGAAGCCCATGTCTTTAGAAGAGCTTTGACTTAAATTTTTATATCTATTTATTATTTTTACCGCATCTGCTCTACGTTTTGCCTACTGCTATCCTAATAAGTTTGCCACAATACTACTTTTTTTTTTTTTTTTTTTATTTATTTACTTTTTTTAAATTTTTTTTTTTTTTTTGAAATATTTATTTATTAATTATTATTATTTTTTTTTTATTATTAAATGTCCTTATTCCAATACATTTGAGTCGTCTGGTTTGCCTGCGAGGCACCAGTTCACCAGTTTGACGTGGGAACCAGCCATCGCCTCACTCAACCATTTTGAAGGGAATGCTGCGACCCGATTCCCACGCCACCGCGCATTCAAACGTTTGGTGTGCGACGGCTTTCGTGTTAGAAGTAAGGTACCTTTACTTATTTATATAATTCTACACTATAGGGATTGAGGTCAAGGGAAACGGGTCAAGAAGCTGCGCCGTCTTTATTATTGCGCGTCAGTCTCTCCACGATCGCCTCGTCCCCGCTCCTCATGGCCATTTTGAGGTTGTGCTCAATTATTCTGCTAACCGGGACGGTCACCGCCCTAGTGACGAATCTGCCGATCGCGTCGTCACTATCATCCGTGTGGTATGTACAGCTCGACGTGTGCCGAGTGATTGCAACCACTGCGTGGTGAATACTCTCGTGCAGCTGCAATCTCTCGGTCGTCCGCACAATAATCACCCGACTGTAGGTCAGGCCCTGCGCCTCGTGGATCGTCAGGGTGCGTGAACCTACGCCCCTCCCAAATCCCAGTTTTATTAGGGATTCTTTCTCTGCCTGAGTGAATGTCAGGTAGAGAGTGTTGGGAAGAGCCGTAGGTATCTTCACATCCGTGACTCTCTCGAGTTTAAGCGACTGGACCTGATCCCTCGACGAGTATATGCCACTATACACCTCGCAAAGGGCATACGCTACGTCCATCGGGTTCCTATGAGTGCAGACCAACTCTCTGCTTATACCCGCCACACGGACAGGACTGGTGTACTCCATCCTGAATAGATTTTCCCTATCGATGTACGGGAGCTGGTTTATATCACCAATGAGTATTATGTCTGTGACCCCAGACAGCCGCATCGCCATTACAATGGCCCCGAAATGGCTCATGAGGGCTTCGTCAACAATGAGCCGAGTGCATCGGTTCATTTCCGACCCTCCCAAGCCATTTACTAGTAATGAGGCCATAGTCCGCACCTTGGTCTTTGATGCAGAAGCGATTCGTGCTGCTAGTTTTTCTCTGAGGTCATTAGCTGCTTCTTTAGTTGTGGTGATAATAATGTCCCTCTCGACATCGAAGTTTTCAACTATCCAGGTGGTTTTCCCACACCCAGGGACTCCATTGACCCACTCGATTTTTGGCACCGACCAGGCCCTCCAAGACTCGTCGGCTTCCGGTGTCCCTGAAACGACTTTCGCCATTTCAAGGATTTTGTCCTCCAACGCTATCTTCGTGCACCGGGCGGCGACCACTACCGGGTCACCTGGCGGGGTTCTGTAAATAGGTTTCCCCATCCTATCAGACTCCTGTTTGTCGAGAGCCACAAAACCACATGTCCAATTGTAAGCCACCATATGTCTGCTCATCGTTTTCCCTTTTAAGGTCTCCGATGTGCAGTTGTTGTATATGGTGGCATCGGCCTCCTCAAGCCTTACCTTGAGCAGGCTTTCGTTGCCCCTCCTAAACGCGAGTAGAATATCCTTGCACGTTTGGAGGTTCACGGTTTTCGTAGCTGCTGTCAAGGCTTGGAACTCGAGGAAAGCATTGATCATGTGGTCCACCGGCTCTCTCACTGGTATCCGAATTGGCGGGTCCACCTGCCCCATGTCAGATTTTGTGGGCTTGGTCTTTGCAGTGTGTATGAGTTGTGTGTATGCAACAGCCGCTTCTTGCTTTCCGGTCAATTTCTTGACTTTAGCAGCTGTTGCTTCTGGGATCGATAGCGCAGCCGCACCAAGCGTTCTCAGGAATGCCCCCGTTCTATTGCTGGACTCGGCTTTCTCCCTACTGCTCCTTTGTCGTATACCTTCGCGTTCAGCGATCCTCCCCTCGGCCGCTTTCAGATGAAAGCGTTCAGAGCCGCTAAGCGTCGACACTACAGGCTGCCCCCAACTGTCGATTGGAGATACGGCCGCTGCAGTGAGGAGGAAACTGAGATTTGCACCTCGGTCCTCGTACACCACAATCTCATGACTTGCAGATGCTTTCCTGCAGCCAGTTAGATGTGCCACATCTCCTTTCTCCCAGGAGACAACCATCGCGTCCACACTTATTTTGCGTGGTGTGCTCTCAGCCCCCCCACCCGGCTCCCCCAGAATGGCTAGCATTGAGCAAGCCTGGGCGAAAGGTGTTACATCTCCCGCCCAGTCGAAGAGCAGGATGGTCTTACGATGTACTTTAACCACCCTGCACGCATTGCCTCCGATCTCCACTTGCGATAGAGAGTCGAAAGCTCTACGCTTCATACTCGTTTTGAATGTGCTGCCATTCAGGAGAACAGCTAGACCTGGAGATATCGCCACGCTCTTCTTCCCAGGTAGGGACCAGCAGAAGCAGATTCCGAGTCTCTCGGTGTTGCAATCCATGAATAAGGCCACCCCCCGGATTCTCAGGCCAGGGATCCCCCTCTCACCATACATCAGCAATTGCTGTTGGCTGGTGGGGTGTGGGTTCATTTCCCTTGTCCCAGTCTTCTTCGAGGTTTCCCTTTAAACGGTACCGGCTGCGCCACGTAGGTTGTTGTTGGTGTAGGTGTTTGTGCTGTTCCTCCGTGCTGCTACGCGGAAGATCTTTTCTGCATAGGCGAGGAACAGGTGTCTTTTACCCGAATCCAGCATAAGCGCGCTTATACTGGATTCCGTCAATTCCATGTCTATTTGGCTGGTCAGGCTGAAGCGGGCCATCTGGAAACGAGGACACTCCAAAATGACATGCCACACCGATTCCACGACTTCAGCGTCGCACTCACAACCAGGACTGTCTTTCAACTTGAACCTGTGCAAGTACTCCGCTATCCCTCCGTGTCCCGTCAAGACTTGCACTTGCACCGGGGTCAGGCCAGTCGCCCTCACCACGCGGAACGCTTTGTCCACGCGCGGTAAGAACTTTCTGGTTACTGCTCCCGTGGTCGAGGTTTCATACCTGTCCTGCCATTTGCGGACAGATATCTCGCGTATGCTATTCTTGACGTGACTAAGGGGAATTTTGTCGTAGTTTGCGGCAGTGCATGCCCCCAGAGCCGCCTCCTTCGCCAACTGATCGGCCCTCTCGTTTCCATGCGTCCCTATGTGCGCTCTCAGCCAGAACAGCCAAACATCTCTTCCCTCCGCCCTGACCTCCCCCAGGACCTCTCTGATCCTCTTCGCCAGCGGATGGCTTGATTTAGGATCTTTGAGTAAGTCCAGAGACGATCTCGAATCGCTCAGAATGTTGACCAAGGCTTCCCCACTCGCTTGCGCCAGTGAGACCGCCCTGGAGAGCGCGTAGAGTTCGGATTGGAAGACAGAGCAAGAGGGGTCCAGACTGAAGGTGAGGCTTTTGACCTCCTCACCGTCCTGCCACCAGGTGAGCGCAGCCCCTACCCTCCCATCAATCCTGCTGCCATCGGTATAGATTTTGGGACCGACAATAGCAACATCGAGGGTGGATGGATCCACGTCGTCGAGGAGCTCGTACTCGATGCTAATTAGCTTCGAGGGATGAGGCTGTTCCAGGTGGCTCACCATTTTTTCGAGCTCTCTCCCCGGCGGCAGATAGTCCTGCGAGATGTTCTTTTTCGCTTTGTACAAAGCGGCAGACTCCAGCGCTCTCAGATCTAGCGGGAGCAGACCCGACAGCGCCAGCGCAGCTGTGAGCGAGACCGTACGGTAGGCCTTGCATATTTTTTGTGCGAAACCTCTTTGCAGGGAATCCAACCGTTTTTTGATCATCAAGAGCTCCGTCCTCGAGGCCCATACACACGATGCATATAGCACCATGGGCTCGATAACGGCGACGTAGATGGTCCTGATGATCTCTGGGTTGAGTCCCCATGTTACCTTGGCCGCACACGCCAGCCGCTTGTAGATGTCCGCCGCTTTCCTACACGTGGCCTCCACGTGGGGTCGGAAAGAGAGCTTATTATCCACCGTGAGGCCCAACGCCCTGATTGACACCCTGATGTTTTGTTTATAACACTATCTATAAGTACGGGTGCCATCAACAGATGGCAAACGTTAAAATCTACCAATCCGCACTGGAGCAGCGTGATGGATTAAGCTCCAAGCCCCTCACCCTTGGGGGAGATCTAAGCCCCTGCAGTGGGGTATAATGGGCTGGTGAAATGGAATAGAAATCTATAAGTAACAAATTGTAAAAGACAGTAATATAAGTTTCTATAAATATATAAGATGTAGCAGTAGTCAAAACTCCCTTTAAATTGCTATACCCCTACGTAGTGTTACTGCCAAGCAATGTACATTGGTGGAAGAGATGTTACAATAAAGAATAAATATATAAATAAGGGCTGCCAAAAAAAATCGCGGAATATAAGGAACTATTGCCACAACAGCTACTCCTCGAACAACCACAACAGAGAGCTGCATGACAAGTTTATTTATTCGGTGTTTGCAAAATTTCTATAATTGTATGTAAATAATATAAAATCTGTTATCTAGTACCTACTCATAGTACAAGCTCATCCTAATTTGGGACTAGATGGCCGTGTATGAAATATCGCAGATATTATTGTTATTGTTTTCGATGTCTATTTTACATTTCTATTTTATGATAGATTGCTGCCTGAAAATGATACATTGCCGGCATTGTACATGCAGGTTGGCGATCACATGTAAATTTTCAATCCAATATCTTCGCAGAGTAATATTGATCATTAATAAAGTAGTAAAGACAAGTTTAACTCTATGATCGGAGCGAAATCGTCCTAACATATGAATAGTTTAGCGAATCGATGTATGGCCAGTAGCGCCGGCATCCCTGAAGTGCCGTGTGTACCGTCCAAGCCGCGAACCGTACAGCGCCTCCCTGAGTTAATTCACTCTAACGAACGACCTGTTTGAATTTCAAATGCCTATCTTATATTAAGTAGTTTTAGTTGCACGAACCTAATACTCGAAATGCCAAGGCTGATAACTTATACATCAAAAAGAACAGATACCACGTCGTAACTACAAACATGTGAGCAAAAAAAATCGTCCAAACGAACCTACTTTGCGTTTTCTGTTTCCTACTTATGTAGTTGCTTAGAACGTAAGAGAGAGAATGATAATGACGTAATACTAGTTGTGGTCTATCACTGCTTTGATTTTCAATCTTTTCAAAGTTTAAGACGCGGCATTTTGATATTCCGTTCATCGATGCTTATATACTAGGTGTGCTTTTCGCTTCTGCCAAATCAATGCATATAAAAGTTCAATAGGTCGACTGGGATTTCCCGATAGTTCAGATGCCAAATTTTTCTTTTCATCACATGCAAAGGCGTCGTATCGACGCTACGTAATACATAAACGTTCACACATGGTTACTGGCCGCAGAACGCATCTGATAACATATCGAGTAGCGATGAAAATGGATTAATTTTACAAAAAATAGGATGCATTATATTTTAGTACATAGACATTTATTTATTTGTATTTGGATTCAGAAGTTGATACTTCGTGACCTAAATCATTTCGTGCCTTTTCTCTAGAAAACCGATAAACGAATCTAGATAGATTCTTTATTTATCATAGTGAAGGCATCCATTTTCCCCGCGCGGTGGGCTTCCCCTACCTTTTCCTCCGTCTCGCTGACAGATTACGCAAAGGGGAAAGGTTTTGGTATCACTTTATATTCAGTTAATCAGCCTCGTTACTCTCGTTTCTCGGCTAAAACAAAAATTGCTTTTACATAAAGATTCATTATAGAAAATATTACTCATGCTAATTTGTAAACATACATATAGTTCCATATTTCTTTTACTTATTAATATTTTTATATGTACTTTAGACAACATAATAATCTGGACGAAGCGTCTCATCAATCGAAACGATCGAAAACGTGAGCAAAATATCAGACTCAGTAAAAAGACGGATTATCATCGTCATTGTCAATGTTTTTAAACAATTTATTTGTTTAATTACAAATGAAATGTAATTCCAAAATCCTTATTTTCTTTTAAAGTTCGAATTGGTACAAATGGGTTACACAAAACTCTACTTCATAGCAAATATTTCAAAATATCAACTGGTGTATATTTAGTGTACAGTGTATATTTTTTACTCACATTTTTGTTGGCATACTTACGTACATCATCTATACATGCATCAAAGCATAGAGGCTTTCTCTAAGGTGAGCGACGGTTAAGATATCAATTCTAGAAGTAAACACATGATTGCAATTACTAGGTTCAGACTTTTAGAAGCAAACGTTTCCTCGGTGGGCACTGTGTCGGTTTTTATAATATCCGATGGAAGTGTTACAGTTAAAAAATAGCAAACAGTTCAAGAAAAATTTCAGCTCTTTAAAAAAGCTTATTATTTTGTCAAAGAACATTTAAATGTTGATAACGCATAGACATTATTAGAATAGTGTCAAACATTCTTTATTGAAAAACATTAATATAGCAACCACTACTAGAGGAGGTTTTTTCACGATTCCTCTCCTCGTAGTATTTCTGAACCGGGGTTAAAAAAACATTGATTTTTAATAAGTGTGTGTAATATATATGTTACATTTAATAAAATAAAAGTATTGAATATTTAATTTTTCAATATATATACAATAATATAAGCTAAAAATAACCCGTGCCTGGCGAACCTGATGCAAAGGTACCCATAACGCTCGCGGCATTACCGCGCTGGATCGCTATGGCGAGCCTCTGCATCAGAAACGACCCCGAGCGAGGGTCACACCCCCTCTCCTTAAGTCGGCGACCGATGCTCTTAATTAAATTTCTCGCCTCGAGGCTCCAACAGCCCGTGGTCTCCACAGCAAAAGGAACAAAGATATAGGATATTTCTAAGTTTGAGTATTTATGGTGTTTCAGACAGGCCGCGGACTCAGCGGCCGCCCCTGCCACACGCATTGTTGAGTTGAGGTGGGAGAGAGCGAAAGTGCTGACGCAAGTTGCGTCCCATAATAAGCACCTCCCTTTTTCCCAAGGCACCAGGGTCAAACCATCAGGCCTCTTTCCGTCCGTGCGACTAAGACCCCGTGGTTCGGTAACACAGGGCACATTGGCCGAAATGAGGGCGCGACGAATGATATCATTAAGTGTGTGGTGACGTGGAAACCTGCCCGAGCATCTATTACAGCTCAGGGCGTGGTGACCGTTGCCTTCCACCATGGCACCACACGAGCACTGGTGAGGTTCACACACCTTGCAACCCAATCGCAATGCCACTGCTATACGAAGAGACTCATCATCGAGCAGAGTACCCACGTGTGGAGAGGGCAGAGCATGGAACCATGCCCCAGATTCTAGCCGAGCCACCGCTCTAAGTCTGGCTAAATTTACACCAGAAGCCTCATCTAGGAGACGCTCATATGAGCGTTTCGCACTCGCCTCGTCCCACAGATGTTGGCATTCTGGGGTATTCGGCAGTTCTGAGGACGGATGAATATCTGACCAAGCTTTGATTGCCTCGGACATGAAAGGAATGTAAACTTTGCCACCGTTATAATGAAGTATGTTAGTGACAAGTTCCATAACCCCGTGTGTCGAAGCTAGGAAAGCCGGTAAACTCAAGTCCCACATTCTCCGAACTCCCAAGCCCCCGTGGCGGATGGGTAATGTAGCTTGGCACCACTGGTTTTCGGATAGATCCACATTCAGGATGCTCTGAACAGTGTCTTTTAGAGCCTTATCAAAATTAGAAATATCCTGAGGAAACAACCAAGTGGGTGATGTTCTAAGAAGGTATGTAACTTTTGGAATCGCAAAACATACGCGCAATAGTGTGAGGGCAATATGGGCAGAAAGGTCCAGTAGGCGCTTTTGGGTCGAAAGTAAAAGCTGTTTTCTATGCTCTAGAGCCAACGGGATGGCCTCCGGGAATATGGGCGAACCCAGGAGACTGAAAGAGTATCTATCCAGTTGAACTAGACCTGGGATTAAATCCTGAAAGTTCGTTAGACAGGATTTCGACGAAGAACTGCAGGGGTAGATTTCGCATTTCGCTGTATTGATTTCGAGCCCCAACTGGCGTAAGCGCGGAAACAGATCACGGATGTCCCGCTCCACCGAATCAGGCCTGCCACCAATGGTGCCGTCATCGAGATACCACAAATTTAAAGGTGACTCCAACTTAGAAATAGCATCTTGGATAGCGAGGCTAAAAATAAGAGGCCCAAGAGGGTCACCCTGTTGCGCGCCAACTTGAGACATAATTAGGTTGTTATTATAATACAGGTTACTATGGGAGTGATAAGCCTGAAAAAGAAACGGGTAAAGAGATGGGATTTTATCTTTGGCCTGACTCAGAAGAATGTCCCTTTCCAAACTATTAAATGCATTTTTTATGTCAAGCTTAATAATTATGCAGTCCTCATTGGTCGGGTCAACAGCAAAAGTACGTACTGCATGTATGGCAGCCTCACAACCCAAACGGACCCCAAAGCCTAACTGGTTCGGGTATAAGTAGGTGGACATCTCTTCTCTAACAGCACGACAACCCACTTTAGCGGTCAGGCGACGGAAGGCATTCCCGATAGCAATTGGACGAATGCCTCCGTCCTTTTTTCTTAATGCACAGAGAGAGGCGCCATACATGAAAGGACATACCTCCGAGTTCAGAAGACCACTTAAAAGAAAATTGCATAATTTAGTCAGGCACCCTACTAATCGAAGACCATTTTCTCCCGCCGACAAGGACGTAAGCTCCTTTAGATGGTCAGGTCTGATGCCATCCAGGCCTGACGCTAAACCGCTAGGGAACGAATTCAACGCCTGCACGACGTCTTTAGTCATAACCGTGAGGGCTGGGGTTGAAAAATCAGGTGCCGGCGGGATTGAGAGGGGACGAGAAGGCGAAGGATGTTTAGAAAGCAAGGAAGTCAAAGTATCCGAACTAGGTAGGGCAATCGTGTCATCGGATATTAGCAGACGAACAGCACCTTTCAAGTCCCCCTCGTGTACCTTACCCTCAATACTTTTTACGACAGACAACAGCTTAAAAGGTGATGGGTTGAAATTGATATCATTACGTGCGGAAGTTATGTTCCTTTTAACTTTGTTTGTAAGGTTACCCGTGGTGTTGTTTTCTGGGACCCTTAGTGCCAAGTACGAAAAGGATAAAAGGGAAATCCAGTCATCGGTGTGATTAGTTTCCAGGCATTTTTCGATAATTTCGCACAGTTTACCCGCAGCTAAATTTCTGGCTCCCTTAGGAATGTGACGGAGAATTCGGATCGATTTTTTTAATTTTGGAAGACTCTCGAGACAGATAGTAGGTTGCGGGCACTGGGAAGATGCAACATCAACAGGGGGCACTGTGTTAACCACAGAAACATTTTTGTTGCTGTTGAATAAATTTAGAATGTGTTCCATCGGTAAGACGACAGGTAACACTACATTTAAAAAAAAAAAAAAGTCAAATTTGCCTTGTCTATATTTTATAATACCAATCGCCATTTGTGTCACTTTTTTTAAAAGTAAAATTAATAGTATTTCTATGTAACATTTTTATTTTTTTTTTATTTTATATTTGTATTATATTGACCTATATTAAAATAAAATTCGTAGATAAAATTAAAAGTTTGTTTTAATTTATATTTCACAAAAACCGTAAATTTTTCACTTTCTCCAGCTTTCAACTGCAACGGTGCATTTTTTTCTTGGCCAAAAATCTGAAATATAGACAACTTTTTAGTAAATTTAATCTAGTTTCCAGAAATATACAATAGTCAATATCTTTGCATACAATAAACTGTAGTAATTCAACTTTGAATGGCGCGCGGGCGAGGAGTTTCGAGGAGTTTATCACCCCGCCTCGGCCCCGTTGCAGTTCGCGGTTTGCGCGCGACGGTAGGTATCCAGTTTCGGGGTTAGACCGTGAGCTCCGGAAAATGATCTAGTACAATATGAGCATTGGGACGCCGACAAAAGGGAAACGCTCATAACTTAGCAGTTAATATAAATTATACATCATTAAAATTCACACTTTATAAAAACAATATTTTAAATTTGTTGTTATTGAAAAAATCCAACTTTGCTCTAGAACTAAATAGTATCTAGTAACTAAAAATAAGTATATAAGAAAATATCTATAATACAAAATTAAACAACTAGGTAAATATAAATAGCTTATAAATTAAATAAATAAAACAACTAAATATATTTAGAGTAAGCCGGAAACCAACATATACATATCCCACAGGTATCGGGTTGCAACTCCACAGCTTCGAAAACCAAGTCTGACAGAGCTCGTACTCGTTTTGAGGCTAGCTCGTAATGAACGTCTAATTATTTCTTGTACTTTTTTGAACGGCAATTAACAACATTAACCATAAGTAAGGGATGTGAGGATATAAAAGATATAAAGAAATTCTGTTTCTCAGTAGTTAGGACATTATGCTTCATTAGGTTTTTTTGCTAATCTGTCTTGAACAATTCCTCGGATGATATTTAAGTTCGATTCGATTCCATGTTTCGCCACTGAGACTTTTCAACTCCGCCTGGATCAATTTCTCCGGTAATTTTATTTTTGTAATATTTATTTGACGTATGACAAGTCGGTACGTTTGACGCAAGGATTCACCTGATTAATTTTAAATTCAGCTCACCGTCTATGTTATATGTATATAAATATAACTAAGAGCCAAGATATGCAAATAACAGCTTCACAGTTACTGTTTTTGCAGTTTTACTACAAAAATCTGAATTTTATTTATTTATTTGCACCATATATTTGACATTAACATCTTGTCATTTTGACATTTTTTATTGAATTACTAAATTTTACCATGAACATTTTTACGTACTGCATATTCTCAACGTGTAGTTGCCACGGAACCAATAAGTCCAAACACACATAGATACCGACTTACGAAGGTTGTTAAACGTATCACCTTCTTTTGCGTGGCTGCGTTATTTAAATAGGTAGCTGCAGACTCGTGAACGTCTGTTGCGAAGTTTTATGAATCGCTGCCGAGACACGCGAGCTGAAACCGAGTAAATTTATTTTAAACCCTTTTAAAAGGACTTAAACGAACACGATTCATCCTTGAACACTTCGATCAGATTTTAGGAACGCTATACATATTTAATGAACGATCCAAGTGTAGAGGTCGTGATTCATCAATTTTCATTAGCGGAGTAACATACGAGAGTCGCGAGTGAGTGCGTCGGTTTAAAATTCAGGTAGTGCGGCGTAGAAGGGCCCTCTAGTTAATGAGTTTGCAGACGTCTTAATGGCGACCGTGAATGCGGCCCACTTAACGCGATTTCCTTAATGACGCGATTCAGGCACCGCACGCCCCGTGTACGCTCCCCCGCTTCGGCGCGCATCGCTCAATAATTCAGCTCTAATCGAATAAAATACCGACAGGAGATCGATTCACTTGTAAATGAACAAAAATCGTCACATTAGTGCTTGAAAAATCACATGTTTGTATTATTAATGTATCACAAGCCGCTCGCAAATACATGATACTAATATGCGAATGAAATGTGAACCAAGTTTTAGGCCCAGGCGAACAAGGTAACGTACCGACGCGAGCGGTGATTCACCTGTTTTTGTGTCATACGCTGTCAATCAGGACGACAAGGTTTCTATCTAGGCTCACGGACTTATGAGGATAAAAGTGAATACAAGGAACGATCATGGGCTAACTAAAGATTCATCTCATACTCGTACTGAACGATAGCTCTGGGAGCAGTGTTTCATCGACACACAAACGACCAACATTGCTTACGTTGCGAATGTTTCAGTGAAAATGTTACTATATTCGTCGGTTATATACAGTTATAATCCTGAATCTACAGTTAACGTTTACCGTGCCTCTAGGCTGGTCTTGGCAACGCATCAGCGACGATTCGTATACTTATTACTTACACAAAGTTATGACGAATTCAATAATATTGATTAATCGACTGAATCTATTAAGTACCTACTAAACTTAGCACATTTGCTATTTTGACATTTGTCAGTTAATCAAAATATAGGTTTTTTAATCAAAAGTACTCACTGTCTTTCTCAAATAGCGGTACAATTAATTTGGTCTGTATATTTAAACACCGAATTACACGACTACTTGAGTTTGAGTGATGATTTTAAGAAATCGTTATTTTAGTGCGCCGCGTTACCGTCGCGTGCCGACACGCCATGAGTGCAGCCGTCACTTTGGTGGACAGGCTCTACTGTCTGACACGATGGCACACGCGGCGTGTTAGTTTAACGTAGTTTAAACTTATAGAACGTGTAGAGCTTGTCGAACGAAACAAAAAGTTTCAAAGAAAATAAGTGAAAAAATGAAGTTTTGAACAGGTTTTCCTCAGTAACAGTTAGTTCGCGCCATCTGCTCAAATTGAAACTTTTTGTTTATTTTAGTAAGCTCTACACGCTCTATAATTTGGTCTACAACCCGCGGCCCTTCTCGTGTAATGTTGCGGTCCTAAACTAGTTCTTACCTTAGACTATTTAAATAAAAGTAGGTAACTACTCGTTTATGTTATTGAATTTTGGAAAATGGCACACATCAGATAATTTGAAAACTACAAAAGACTGTGTTTTTTTTTATTTTGAGCATTTATGGTTCAACATATAACTGCGAGGATTCATATACAAAAATGAAGTACGTCAAAAATAAATACCGGAACCGTCTCTCTGACTTCCACCTGGAAAATGGTATTACAAATCGCTTGTTCAAGAAGAGAGGCGAATATTAGTGAATTGGCGAAAACCCGGCAATATCAAAAATCACACTAATTATCTGTTGCTAAAACCAATATCTTTGTTTGACTTTGATTGAATAAATTTTGTTATATTATGTAAATTTTTTTACTCAGTTCTCCACACTTGCGGCCCTTTGAGACACTAAATCTTTTTTATTTGGCACTTTATATACCTAAATAAAAGGTTTAAAATCGCTGCTCTATATGTTTGGACTACGTGCAGCCAAATGTATATCTATGTAAATATACAAAATTGAACAGCTTTAAAAACCGCTACTAAAATATAATAATAGTATTCATTTAACAACTTATTAAATAGCTTTTAAACAATTGATTCACATATTTATTCAAATTTTACAATTTACTGTCCAAGGTTTGATTAAAACAAAAAAGTTTCTTCTTTTTATAGCTCCGTATATCTGAGATGAAAAGTCAGATCCTACGAGTATAAAGGATCACTCTGGTGTCTGTCACAGCCTGTTTTCTCCGAAACTACTGGACCATAGACATTGTAATTTGATACAAACATAGGTGCAGCGTTAGTAAACCCCATCACGGTCGTATAGCGTAAGCGAATTCTAATTTTGGGGCCAAAATTAGAAAGTTCAAATTAAAACCTTTTTCAAGTGTATCATATGACACCAAATAAAAAGACTCGTTATGAGAATTATAAATATAATTTTTTTATTTTAAAATCTACAGTTTAAAATATATTAAGGAATACATACGAAAATTAACTATTTCTGCCTTACATGTCTCCTGACGGTTTGTCAGTTATTGCCTGATATGTAATGGAGGCGACGCGCCTTTGCGCCTCCATTACTATACCGCCTACGCCTAACGAGCGCCAGTACGCGCCAAAAATTCATTTGCTCCGCGATTTTTCAATGTGATGAAATAACAATTTATGCATAATATATAGATATTTTCTTTTTAGTGAAAACGTATGGATATTATAATATTGACTTTTATATAATAGTTCTAAATATCAACAAATTTAAAAAAGATTTTTCTATTATATATTTCGAATGGTATTTCGATAATATATTTGGTAGGGAAGAAGGAAGCGGCCAAGAGGGATAACAGGACAAAAAGGAAAACGTCGCTGCTCAGTCAGAAAAGTAAATTAAGAAGCAACCAAACAATCCGAACATGCTGCAAAAAAGCAAGAAAGACTATTTTGCACAATAATAATAATAATAGCTGAGACATCTCACACAGCGCCATCTAGTCCCAAACTAGCAAAGCTTGTATTATGCGTACCAGTCAACTGATATATTATATATCCTTAATTCATCCTTCAATATTCTTTATAATATATACGTATATAGATATTTTACACCCAGATACGGAACAAATAGACATGTTCATGCAAACTAATATTTGTCCCGGGTGGGAATCGAAACCGCCACCCTCGGCTCCGCAGTTAGGGCATCTAACCACTCGGCCAATCGGTCAGTTAATGTGTAAGATATATACATATATCTTTCAACAGAATATTTAATTCATTGTGACATTTATCAAGTGTGGAGGCAAGACGTAATCATCGTAAATGAGACTTGCTTATATTTTTCTGATAATAGTTTGACCTATATGAGCATATTGATAATAATAGCATAGAGCACAGAGATAATAGTGGTAACTTTATTAACAAGCGAATTGGTCCTTGATGTGTTACATTTTATGCACTTTTTGTAAAGTCTAAAAACTCTAGATTCCCTGTCACCGAACAACCGATGAAGCATTACAATGGCGGCCACGCAATGTATCGGCGAGTGGAATACCGCAGCGTACTGGCAATCGGTAGACTTACTATGGTATGGTATGACTTACATAGCCAGCTCACTTACTATGGATACATTGGTAGTTCGCTCGCGATATTACGTTCCTAGGTTCATCATTCTTAATTAAAATAAAACTGATTATAAAGAATGCTTAATTTTTTTTTTCAAACCAACTTAGGTCATTCGTCTTGCCCGCCCATCTTCCCCATGCTTCTAATATCGATGGTGCTAGACCGAGACCTTCCAAAAGGGTAACCATAACACAACAGAAACTAAACAAGAAACATTTAATAACATTTCAATAGTAATCATTTTGGTCGTCCTTATTGGTAACGTTAATATCGTATTTTAGACATCTGTTCAAAGACAAAGGTACTGTGGTAGATCGGCCGCCGGCGGACGTGCCGCGGCGCACCGGAACCGGTTACAGCACTAATTTGGGGATTATCCGGCAGCGCGTGGCCTACGAATACGAATCACGAGATTATGGAAGGAGAGGTTCGTTCGAGTTGATTTAACGTGTCCTCTATTGTTTCAGTAAATGTATGAAGAGGGCCGATGGTACCCCGGTCATGCCACACGACAATTATTCTACACAATCCAAGGGAATATTACCGGATGGAGCGCTTTCGGCTTCCCTACGTTTTGTAATAACATAACATTTAATGTAGCTATTATGGTCTAGGATTCGGTACAATATTATAATGTTGAAATTCCTATTCGAACGGTCTGGCAAACTAAGCGTCCCACAGTAACCCCATACAAATGGCGTTGATATAAACCGCGCACAACATAAAAATAAAAATATAAGTTAGTTAAACAGAGGATAGCTTGTAGGACACTTCTAAAGAAAGTAGTAAATTATATTATTCTATCTTAATTTTTTAAAATAGAGTACTTTCCCAAAGTTTTAAGTTTCAAGAATGTGTGTACCTACGTAGAATGTGTAAATAATGTAATTTTATTTAAAAAACGAATCTCATGTTTGCTCCGTACATTTCTATCACGAACGTAATTATTTCAAGAGGACAATTTGAAAAGAGATGGTTCATCGACAAAAACTAGGCATACAGTGTCACTGCAAGAACAGTCATTCGTTGTCGACGGCGCTGGACCTCGTTAAGTTATCGACGGAACCGGAAATACTTTTATTCCGACAAGGAAAGAACGACTTGAAGCAGCGGCGAGGACTTCTTGTTGTTGTTTTCTCTGCTCTCTAGTAAAACGGGGTCGGCTCTCGTTGCGGTCTACTCGCTATTTCCGTTTTTCCTCTACCGGTTTTCATTCAATTTCTTAACGCTGTTGCCCGAGAAATTATATACTTCAAACTTTTCTTCTAATATTGATGAAATGAACACGATTTTTTCATATACCTTAACATTTTATTATTATTAGCTATTTAATCTAAATATTATTTGTTGCTGGATAAAGATACAGAACTATAACAGCGTCTGAAAAAGATTCAATTCAAAACTGAAAAATAAAACACAAAGAATGTACTGTGGGTATTAAATTATGATATATATGAAAAAATACACGGTAGGTATCACTAATATTGTCTCTTTTTCTTCAAATGTGAAACAAATCAATGGTTTACAGATTTTTTAAGCGACTTCAAAAAGAAGGAGGTTACTCAATTCGACCGTATATATTATGTTTTTTTTTATTTTATGTGTGTTCAGGGATAACTTCGTTGTTTATGAACCGAATTGGATGATATTTTTTTTGTGAAAGGGAGATATCTCCGAAATGGTACCATGATAAGGAAACCAGGATCTGATGATGGCATCCCAGAGAAATCGAGGGCAACCTTCTAAAATCGTATTTTAAAGTATCGTATTTTAAGTATTTTGATAAAGTACTACTATTAGTACTATTTAATGAAGGTCGGGAGTTGATCTGATGATATAGCTGAAAGACAGTCGAGGGAACTCCTCAACGACTTACAGCAATTACCTGGTGTTTGGACTTGATTCATTTCTATTGATGAGATATTTGCACCCATATGGATGATAAGTGCCATTACAGGTCTGATGATGGAGACCATACACAATCGAGGGAACTCCTCAACGATTTACAGCAATTACCTGGTGTTTGGACTTAATTCATTTCTATTAATGAGAACTTTGCACCCATATGGGTTACAAGTACCGTTACAGGTCTGATGATGGAGACCATACACAGTCGAAGGAACTCCTTAACGATTTATAGCAATTTCCTGGTGTTTGGACTTGATTCATTTCTATTGATGAGATCTTTGCACCCATATAGATTATAAGTGCCATTAAAGGTCTGATGATGAAGACCATAAACAGTCGAGGGAATTCCTCAACGATTTACAGCAGTTACTTTTTGTTGGGCTTCCGTCATACGGTTGAATATGCCAAAATGTTCAGTTCGTACAAAAATAATAATTAAGATTGAAGTTTTACATAGGAATACCACTACCTACTAGGCATGCTGATGCGTCAATTTGACACTGAATTTACGTTGCGTAATCGCGGTGCTGTCTCATTAGAGTAGCGCGTTTAGAAGCCCCATTTATACTAAATATACAAATAAGTTACAAATGCGTTCAACTAAAAATTGAAAAATAAAATAATTTTCAAAAAAAAAATAAAAACCGACTTCAAAAACATAAACTAAAAAGTTAAAAATAAAATTTTCACTTTAAAGAAAGGAGCATTAACAGGCGGCATATAGTTAATAAAGTCGGTGCCAACTCAGACACTTTAAATGGGTACTTACCAGGTAATAACAATTACAACAATGATATATTTATAACTATAACAAAAATAGAACACAATTTAAAGTGTCTGAGTGAGTAAGCACAAGCACCGACTTCATTAACTATATGCCGCCTGTTAATGCTCCTTTCTTTAAAGTGAAAATTTTATTTTTAACTTTTTAGTTTATGTTTTTGAAGTCGGTTTTTATTTTTTTTGAAAATTATTTTTAGTATGATTACTCAGATGCAAATATATGTAACAAGCCATGGTAAAAATCCTATCTCACAGATCAATCAGGTGAAATATGCAAGTGGATTGCGGCAATAATTTAAACGAACGACCTGAAGTATAACAAGCACAAGGAAAAAGTAACAAAATAAAAGTACGTCTCAGAATTAAATGTAGCACGCGCGACAGACGTACTTGTATAGATTTAATTCTAGATAGGTATCCAGCTCGGCGTAATTATTTCCCTTGAAACAACATTTTCATAATGAACTGCGGCGACAGACCCCAGCTCTAGTACCCTTGCGTGTATTTGTTACTCGCCGACTCCGTCCCAACCTACAACCCTCCGTTAATCCGACAAATATATATTTGCCTTTGAATACTAAATACATCCAAGATTTGAACGAAGTGAAAGGTTCGAAACCCGAGTAGAAATGGAAAAATCTTTTACGCGGCTATTGCCCTCCCTGAAGACTTGGCTAAAATCAATGAAATGATATTTTTTTGATTAAATTATTTATGTTGGCAATGCATTTTTCTTCGACATTTTTAAAACTATAAACATTTGTCCTTCGTTGTCCATAACATAGAAGTTGAAATCACGTTCATAATTAGCTATGCTAACGAACACAAACAAAAGTTTAGTTGCATATTCAAATTCAGGTCAAATTATAACTTTAATAAAAAGAAAACTTTTCCAGGAAACAGTGATCATCGCTTCGTATAGTAAGTAATGCATGACCACTTTCAAGCTGACTCGTCTCTTACCTGCCCTCCAACCTCCAACATATGTTTAATACATTTTACCTCTAGGAACGCCTAAATGGCGACGCCGGACTGTTACGATGTTTGGTTGTACAAGCGCAAATTACGTAAACTTTCACCCGCAGCAAATACACAGCCAGCACAGCTATTTGACGATGACGATACCCTTATTGTACTAAAAAAATCGGTTGACCCTGCAGACCCTGAAACTTCCCGCTACTTTCGAGATCAAAGCGCTCGAAAATATCCCTATTAGAAAGCAATTAAGCTTGAAAACTATTGCTCAAGCTCAAAATATCGATGTACATGGTTTTTTGAGCAGTAAAGCTCACAATAATTATTTTTTGAGCTCTCCAAGCTCAAAAATTGAATTTCTATAAATTTAGAGTTCTTCGAGCTCAAAAACCAGGGACATATTCAAAGAAAACGTCATTTTGAAAATTTTCGTTCCTATTTATTTCACTGCAATTTATGGAATTCTATGCAATTTTGTAAGCATAATTTTTTTACGTAAAGTCACAAATCGATTGCTCGTAAAATTTCAAATTTATGTTAAAAAAACACTTTTTCGGGTTTTATAAACTGCGATATTTTTTTAATGCGTCGTTTGATTTTCATTTTTTTGGAAGCATTCAACGCAGTTTTTATGCACAAAAAACGTATAGGAAATTTCAAGTAGATCGGTTGGAAAATCACAAAGTTATCTAAAAAAACGTTAATTAATTTTTTAATTTTGATTTTTTGAATACTTTTGAAACAGCTCAACCGATTGCCTTCAAAATCTAATAAGACTTCGCTTGTTCCGACCCGAATGATAAAATAGATCCTTTATATTTACGTCTTGTCCGTTTGTCTGTATTTACTTTACAGGCTTTATATCTGCACCATCTTTCTGTCGATCTTAATAAAATTTCTTAGGCGCTTCACATAATAATGGTGCTGCTGCTGTATATAAAATTGAAAACTCAATTATTTAAAGATGAATTTAGTAACTAAGGGATACATAAAAAAATCTCGCACCCTATCCTGTGAGATATCGTTTATAGACCTATAAAAATGCAATGAAGATTCTTATGTGACTTTTTAAGTGAAGTTTTCGTGAGATGTTAACAATGTGTGGGTCCCTTTAACTTTTTAACCGTGGGATTAAAAGTTCAAGGAAGCACTTAACATTTTTGGCGAAAACTATTTTGAACAAGATACGTTAATAAGCTTATAAAATACATTAAAAAAAAATAAAAAATGTACTTTTTGTGCTTTTTGTAGTACACGCTACAGAGCTCTAAGTCTATGCGTGTCCGACACTTAGTTGGCTGGTTTTTTAAATTGGAAAATAATATGAGTAGGTGTAATGGAAAGTCGTGTTCGTTGAGACACAAATAATTGAGAACAACACTTTCGAAGCCATACAGATGTCAATTGCATCGTATCTTGTCAGTCAGAGAAAGGCGAGGCGTCGATAACGTCCCAAGGGATGTGTCAGGGGTACGCCGGAGCCTCTACGCTATCACTGTGCGTCTGTCTATCGAACCGGTTCCGTCGTGTATTCCCACGCGAGATGTAGATGAAACCCCACGCCGAGCGCCGCGATCTGAAATAATACTGCCATTGTACATATTGAAGCCGGAATTTTCCGGGAAGTGAATATCTGAAATTCCCAAACAATGGGGTGATTACCGAATTAACTAACCGGAGGCCGGAGGCTGGCCCCCACCCCGATCTCTCTGCTCTGCTCAAAGGCTCCGATAGGGTTGCCACCGAAATCTTCTAAATAACCAACGACTTATTAAACTGATTCTGTTGCTACTAAAGTATTGATAAAGTTTGTTACGCAAATTGAGTATTTCTGTTCGATTGTTTTGCTTGGATTTATCACAAAGTACAGACAAACACATACACACATACGCACGTAAATAACTAGGATTGTTAAAGAACGCTAGATTTATGCCTACTTATTTGATTTACATGACAAATGTCTCACAAGAAACCATTTTTGACCCTATATTTAAAGAAGATAAAAGTGAGTAAAAATACAAGTTTTTTCTAAATACTTACCTGTCTCTGTAGTAAGGATAGATTAAAGCTAAAACGCCATTTTTTTAATAAAACCTAGTAGATTCAAAAGTGAGTCCTTGAGAAGTAGTTAGTTCAACAGAGCCTGCAATATTTGGGGTTCATAAGTGACTTAAATGGTGAGTAACATGCACTCATTGAATTTTACTTTATAACAGAATCTTTTTTAATTCGTGCACAGATGTATGGCTTCACTCGTGTTTTTTTGAAAATCGAAGACTTTCAAAAAGATCCAGATTACATACTGTGAGTATATTATGAGATTACGTTGAATTTCTGCTATGAAATTTTCGATGTGAAAGTCAAATATCCCGGAAACATTTTAACATCTTCTATTTAGTATCTTTAGCTTCATTTATTAATTTCAAAAGTGTTAGAGAAACATTTGTAAATAGATCAATCTTGTACTGTAGTAGTCCGATGTGGGCCTTATCCGGCTCGAAGGACCAAATGTTTAGATTGGGTTGTCTATCTCTTCAAATTAAACAATTTGTTTTGGTATTTGTTTTTATTTTTAAGTTTTTACAATAAATTGTGTGTTATTTTCTAATTTTGAAATCAAGTAAATTTTTACGTCTATTCCAATAGGTGGCAAAGAGAGGAGCCAATTGTGGTGAGAATTACCATCGATTGAGATACGGTCACCTAAATCAGTATAATTCTGAACAGAATCCATACATTTTTTTGTGAAACTCATTTCGTGCGTATTTATTTATTTATTTATTATTTAGCTTTTAACAACAGGTACCTACATTACTACAGTATTTAAGTACAATCCAAACTTTGCATGTTTTAATGCCTCATTACTTACAGAAAAAATTCTATTTAAAAAAATTAAGAACAATTCAGAAACAAGATTAAAATCTTAATATTCCAGGAAATGTCTATTTCGTGTTCTTCATACAACGCGTACTTCCAGGACAAGAGAACTGTGTTTTCTCGGCTCTTCGAAGGACAAAGAGTTTTCTATTAGAACGTCTCGGCTAATTTCGAAATATATTAAATGAAATTTTGCTTCATAAGGCTTCACAATGTCATTTCTAACGATGTCATTTCAAAATGTATTAATTTGTCTTCACACGAAATGAGCATTAAATTATAAAATAATGTATGAATTTAACAAATTTGAAAGAATAGGGAAAGGAATAAAACATAAATTTTACGAATGTTTTTATAGCAAATATTTTTATTAGATGATAAAAATTGTGAAAACTATTTATAATAAATACTCCACTAATTCATAATTTAGATTTTCATTTTTTAACTCATTGATTTAATAATTTCTTGAAATTGTAGTTCTAACAGATGTCTACATTTATATGAATAATCTTCGTGACCAAGTATTGAACTCTTTAACAACAAGCGAAAAATATAACACAACCGTTTTCACCACACACAATCTCAATTACAACAAATACCTATAGTAGTATTAACCGTATATTAGATTCAAAGTGCTCTATTATATTGCTCCGATTCTGTTTAGTAGCATAGTTACAATTTAATACCGTAGTAGCTGTAAATATTGTTACAGGCATAACATCCTATCCTGAACATGGAGTGAGGGGGGTCGGGAGAGGGGCACGGGACGATACGTAATACTCTCCTGTCGAAGTTCTCATGGGAAACCTTACAAGTCATCGGAATCAAATTAATATTCTCAAATAATTATATAGCGGCTCATAATCTGAAAGCGCCGCTTTACATCTTCGCATATAATAGTAGGTACGTACTCAATTGACACTTCAGACGTAATTAATAACTTCTTGATACCACATTGTTGAGTTTGACGATTCAATTCCGTCTGGCCAACTTTTATTAGATGCTGTACTCGAGGTTAAATCGTCATGATCAGAGAACTTAAATTGCGTAAATATTGAACCCCGAAACGGCGTCACAGCCTGTACCTCGCGGTTTTCAATTTGGGTTCCTTATTGGCAATATTGGCTCGATAGCCTTCCAACCGCAAAGGGCCTCGCCCTGGCGAGGTTGGGTACCGAACTCACTTTGAGATCGAAAACGGGACCCACATTACGTGCTCGGGTCGCTCGCGGCCATAAATAAAAATTATTGAAGAAAATACGGAAAACATCCTAAGGTCAATAGCGAATTAAAAATAGTGTCATTTTCTGAACGTGTACCGCTCAATTAACCAATTAATATATAAACAAATCTAATATTAAACACAAATTATTTTTTATAACACGTGTCCCAGTCGCCACTGCCGTTAGTCACTTATATAAAGTTAGTTTGAAGAGAAAGTCTTTTAGTATTTTATACGAATTTAAGGCGTTTTCATTTTTTCATAGTATAATTATATTTTACGGAATTCGTTATGTATTTTGTTTGTATGAAGTCGTAATCCAAACTCATTGGTTGTACTGTTTGTAACTGGCTAGTTATATTACAATTAGAAAGGTGACAATTAAAAAAAAAATACCAAAATAAAAACTAAAACTTCCCTACTAATTACTAGGGAAAAATTATTCCTAGCCGACTTACAACTGTTTTTCTAAGAAAATGACCGAATCCAATGAACAAATTTGATATATTTTGAAATTTCATTACAAAAAAAAAAAAATACGACACCAGACGCAATTACCTCTGGACGCCCTGGTATGAATATAGTTGATGCTTTTTATGGAAAAGTAGATCAAGATCGGCTTATTCGTAAATACGACATTGTTGAAGGACTGGGCATTGATGACAAAACTGTTTTTACTCATTTGAAAAGTTTAAGTGTGCAAAAATGCTTGTTGTTTGGGGGCCACACAAGCTCAGCGAAGGAAACCTAGTGGACAGTGTACTCATTTGTGATTTATATTAAACCATATCTAAAGCGTCCTATTTTTGAAAAGATTGATCACTGATGATGAGAAGTTGATTAGTTACGATAAGAACATACGCAAAAGATCATGGTCTAAGTGCGGCTAAGCTTCCCACTACTACGGCAAAACCCGGATTAACAATAAAGTGATGTTGAATGTATGGTGGGATTGGAAAAGCATCATGCGTTATGAGCTTCAATCGCCGCCCGGATATGCAATTCAGAAAAAAACGACCAGAATCGATCAATAGAAAAGGTGTGATCTTTCATGATGATAACGTGGGATCACACACATCAATAGCTATTCAGGAAAAATTGAGATTTTGATTGAGAGGTTTTAATGCATCTGCCTTATTACCTTGAGCTAGCGCCTTCAGATTATCATTTGTTTCTTTCTCTCCAGAACTCTTTAGGTAATGTAAGGTTAAAATCAAGGGAAGATTGTCAAAACTACTTGTAGGCTTTTTTTTTACCACAAACCTCAAAATTTCACCAACAATAGGATCATTTCACTACCTACAAGATGGCAACAAGTTGTTGAACAAAATGGCACGTGTAGACTTAAATTAAACTACGAATATAAGAAGCCTTGAATTTGTATGCAAAATACTAAAAGATTCTTTCCCCAACCGTACATCACTTGACTGGTATCCAATCCATAGTACAGGCTTTGTGTAGTTTGAGACCAGATACCAGTAAGATGTCCTAGGCGTTTATGTTGTATTATTTATTATAAGCTCGGTGGTGTCATTCGTGTTTATCGGAATCACGGTGAGTACGCGCGTCGCGCATCGTTAAACAGCCCCGAGGTCGAATGCCCGAGGGGTCTGGCTAACTACCTTTGTTTGTCGAACAATAAGGCCACTTGTCCAAACTCATTCACAGTGGCAACGGCCGCGTCCACACGAGAACGTTCTCTAATTGGTACACCAGAGCATTACAACCATTAATTGACTAATGAATTCTAATACAAACACAAGATTTATTACAAATACTAAGCTTGAAATCGCGCGGCCACCACCAAGCGAAGGACGCAACACGTATACGCAATTAGCAACACGCGCCGAATAAACGTACCGGTACGTGGAGGGTTAACTTTATTACACGACGTTCAAGTGTATACCAGCGGCTTTTTCGCGCAAAGCTCAATCTGCATACTATAGCCATACCATGTTTGTCTCGTCTTTAAACCAAAAGCATCATAATTACTTGTATGGAGCCGATCTGCGTTCTGCATCGCGTCTATCACCAATAAACTGTCCAATAATTTTTTTTCCTGGATCACAATATTTACGTGATTAAATTTTCGCAATAAATAATAATAATACCTAGTACATCTAATGCATAGCCATCTAGTCCCAAACTAAGCAAAGCTTGTATTATGGGTACTAGACAACTGATATACATACTTAAATATTTTTTATTATACATACAGGTATTGTACACCCCATAAAAGTGCTATCAAATTTATTTACTCTATGGTAAATAAATAGACATATTGATTGACATAACCTTTGATTGTGAAGTTAGGGTCTATAAGCACTGTGTCAATCGGTGAGTAATAATAATAATACCTGAGACTATCTACGTGCATACTCGACAGTGGAACAGCGCGGCGGTCTATTTCCAGTCGGATGACGTATATAGTAGCGATGACACTTAAAGCCCGCGGGACGAAGTGGGAATTCGTTAATGTCGTCGTTCTGAAGTTTTTACGCGGGTCCCGACGCGACGCCCCGAAGCCATCGAAAAAATAAACAGACCTCTCGTCCGGTCATCCGTATCCCTCCGTATTGCGTCGTCACTAAGCTTGGAACATTTCACAAGTAGCATGTGAAAAATCACATGAAATGCGTAATCATACGTCGCACCTGCTACTTTCTTTCACATGGTCTGCTACCTGCTACTTCTACTACAAATAACACTCAACGAAATAGCCTATCAAGTGAATATTAATCGTTTTGGATGAAATTTCACTTTTTCACAGATTCATTGTGATTTCACTCTTTCACAGTTTCAATGCTTTCAATGTGATTTCACTTGTAGTTTGGGAGTCGTGAAGGGCGATTGTGTCGCAATTACGTAATTTACGTATTGTATGTGTGCTGCGATTTATGTAAAATAAAAGTTGGATTTAGCTTTAGTGTAAATAAATATAGATTAGTTAAGTACTTGTTAGTACATTTGAATATAGGTTTCCTATTTTTCGTCATTGGAAATGACTTTCATTTCGTTGGAGTATAGGGGGTCATTTGGGAGTTTTGTGAGACAGGCCGATTGCGCAAAGAGTTTTCAAGATATCGGGATGAACGTGGTGTCAAGAGACGCAGCTTGGCGAGCTCTACAATATAGCATAAGACAAATTTGAAAAAGTTCAAAAACAAAAAAAATTGCAATTTTTTTCCTCGATTTTCATTTTGGGAGCCCGATATCTCAAGAACTAGGTCCGAATAAGAAAAAAGTAAAAAAACAGCTCGGGGTAATTAGACGGGGGATCGATTGAGACTAAAATTGTTAGAATCGGACAACCGGACGCGGTGGTTAAGGGTGCCCTTAGTTGGAAGTCGGATATGCGTCGGTGTTACATTTCGTACTAATTCAGTTTGTTCGATCGAAATGTCTATCGAAATATAGAATGTTATATTTCGAAGTTTTAAGGTCATTCAGATACAGTTGTGTTATTTTTTTTGCGAAAAAAATTTATTTCGAAAAATATTATCCAAAATATGTGTGTTTACTTTATTCCGTTAGGTTCATTTCCAATGTCGTAAGAAGTTCGTGCGAAGGCAGGAGATCCGTTGATTTTTTTTAAATGTCCGCTATTTTTAACTTTTTAGTTACTGGACCGATTACTTTCAAAATTGATATCTATGGGTGTGCATGGACTTTCATCACGAATCTGTTGTTAAAATTGAAAAAAATTGGCCGTTATTTGGTCGTATAATCGTAGTAATCATATAACTCATATTTGAAATTTAATTTTTAGTAGCAAATGGTATAATTTGTGAAATTGATATTGATTGATTGATATTGAGTGACTGATTGATATTTATCGATTGATATTGGTTGACATTGATTGAGTGATTGATAGTACATTATGAGTGTTAAAAGCTCATAAAGTTTAAAAATCACTGTCTGTGAAATTTCACAGGTGAAATCACTGTGAATTAAATTAGTCATTTCATCAAATGAAAATGAATTAAAAGTAGCAATCATTTCCATGCTTAGTCATCACCCCTTCCACGCTCCGCGAACAAGTCGGAGTCATTTGTTACTGTTCCATTTATACAAGCTGAGCTCTCTTCAATATATACATACACGAAGCCCTAATCCTATACGTTACGGGTGTTCAATTCAAATCGAGGCATTGTATGCGGAAGGGCGGCTTCGCAAAGACACGGCTTAATGAATATTAATGCTTCACACCGAGTCCACGGTAAACAAACTTTGGCTGAGCAAAGAGCGATTCTGTTGACTCACGATGTAAACTGGCCGCGGGGGTGGTCGAGCTTCGTATTATTTTAGCGGTCGTATACTTTGTCACCGTCATTTGACACGTTATGTAGCGAATCGAGCGTGTTGTCAAATTCGCGATTTCGTTGCAGCACCGTGGCCGTCCTTGCGCGCGATCGACGCATGGTGACATGAACTCTCCAATGTTTATCGTAGAGGAGCGTGTGTCGAGCTAGCCTAAGGTGTCGCCCCTTCATGTACCTAATTTGCGTTCCGAGTTCTCTCTGTTGATGTTCGTCGATGAAGTTTACACATTTACTAGTCGGAAACAATGTAGTATTTACTTATACTGTTTACAATTTATGAATTTAACGAGCATATAGTAATATGATCTAAGCGTTTTCTAACAGTACACATAACTTAATTTTCCGCCCCCATCCCTGTGTCAATGGGCTGGGTGCAATATTTTTAACACATCATTTTTATATACTATTTCCAAAATGTAGACCACAAAAATAAAACTGCGTTTTTTAGTAAGCAATTTTTTTATAAAATTTGAGAAATAAAATATCCCTGTGACGTAATTTGGACAGATGTTTATTGGTTGTTTTATCTAAAATTCAATAAGATCATAAATTTTAATTGATCGATAAGAATTACAGTTTCATTTTATACAGGGTGTTTGGTGCATCGTGTGCCAAATCGAATTTGGTGACTGGAGGGGTCTTTGGCTACCTCTTCAGCCCCCATAAAAAAATCTTGCTCAAACTGATTTTTTTAGAATGATTTTAAATTGTTTTGGGTGAAAATTTATAAAAGTCTGCATTTAAATTTTAATAAAAAAAAAAGTTGTCAGGAATTACTAAATTTTCTTTTTAATCTTTAATTTGTAACATATTACGCTTCTTTTGAAACTAAAATTACTTACCAGCGACATCTAGTTTTTTTTTACAGCTCAGAAAAAAATTTGTTACTTAAAAAAATAGGCTTGTACCTAAACTTTCCATTTTAATAAAAAAAAAACTAAAAGTAATCATGTTCTTCCAATTTTTTAAAAACATCTCTGGGCTATACCCTTTCTAATGGTGTGCAATATGCCATTAAAAGTAATCAGTAACATCACTAATTTTAAAATTTTCTAAACTTAGTCGTAATTTTCTAATATTCCACAGGTGAAATAAAAACAAGTTTTTAATAAAACTCACAAGCAAATAAGAATTTTAAATTTCGTAGGTTTCACTTGAAATAAAAAAAAATGCATTTTAAACATTTATTTCGTAATTTTTACAAATCTTGCTCAAATTGTTCACCTCTTTTGCGAATGCAGGCACGACATCTTTCACGTATTTTTACAGTTGTAGTCCGAAGCCGCATTTCGTTCTTAATTGTATTAAAGGCCGCTTCTATGCGTTGTATTAGTACCTCTCTCGTTGGGACTTCTGTGGCGTATACTAGCTCTTTGGCACGTCCCCAGACATAATAGTCTAACGGAGTTAAGTCTGGGGAACGTGGCGGCCATGCAATAGGCCCATCGCGCCCAATCCACGAATTGGGGAACACATTGTCGAGGTATTCCCTCACAGTTAAACGCCAATGCGCGGGACAGCCGTCGTTTTGAAAGACTATGGGCACATCTTCATTAAACACGGGCACCTCGGCCAACAATTCCGGCAGATCATTTTGCAGGAATTCCAAATAATTATTGCCATTAATGTTATCAGGCAGGTAATGCGGTCCAATTACCTGACTCCCAATCACTCCCGACCAAACGTTCACACTAAATCGTCTTTGAAAAGATTTCTGTCTTTTGGCATGTGGGTTTTCCCGTTTCGGTGCCCAGTGGTGTAAATTGTGTAAGTTGAGAATTCCTTCTCTGGTAAATTTGGATTCGTCCGTCCACAGTATACTTTTTAAAAAATCAGGATTATCCACATCTGAGTGTAATAAAAACCGACAAAAGTGCACTCGTCTGGCAAAGTTCATTGGCAAAATTTATGCAAAAACTTGTTTTTATTTCACCTGTGGAATATTAGAAAATTACGACTAAGTTTAGAAAATTTTAAAATTAGTGATGTTACTGATTACTTTTAATGGCATATTGCACACCATTAGAAAGGGTATAGCCCAGAGATGTTTTTAAAAAATTGGAAGAACATGATTACTTTTAGTTTTTTTTTTTATTAAAATGGAAAGTTTAGGTACAAGCCTATTTTTTTAAGTAAAAAATTTTTTCTGAGCTGTAAAAAAAAAACTAGATGTCGCTGGTGAGTAATTTTAGTTTCAAAAGAAGCGTAATACGTTACAAATTAAAGATTAAAAAGAAAATTTAGTAACCCCTGACAACTTTTTTTTTTATTAAAATTTAAATGCAGACTTTTATAAATTTTCACCCAAAACAATTTAAAATCATTCTAAAAAAATCCGTTTGAGCAAGATTTTTTTATGGGAGCTGAAGAGGTAGCCAAAGACCCCTCCAGTCATCAAATTCGATTTGGCACACGATGCACCAAACACCCGGTATAGTGACTAAGCTAAATATTTTATACTTATTTCGTGAAAAGAAAAAAAAAATATATATTTTAAGAGATTGTTTTAGAACTTTATTCCTTTCAATATTTTGGTACAAACTTAATAGTGTTCAAAACATTCCTTGAACTTTATAATATATAATGGACATAATGTTGTCACTGTCGGTTAACGTGGGGCGTCCGTCTCAACGGACCGCCCAACGACAAGGGCCGCTGACGGTGCAGGATGTGCGGTCCCTTTTAACTACTTGTTTGTTCGATGACCGACGACATAGCACGGCGCAACGACTGTGTTTTGTGAACGTCGTACACTTTAAAGGACATTTTAATTCGTGCGTATCCGCGTACACATATGCGATAGTAGAAAAAATGCACAGCTGACAAAGGGCGGACAACGATTAGAGCCTGTATAAAATATATCCAACTTAAATATTATTCAGTATGGAAGGCTTCGTATTTATTAAAAAATTTAACATGTAAACTTTTTTTTTTAAATAGACAGTATCATATACCTACATGTTAGTGCAATTACGCTATCGTACACTTACGTCAACGAGTGGGAGGGGGGTCGGAGAAGGGCCTCAAGATACACTTCTTGCGAACAAACAATTAGTCATAATTCTGTAACGGAAAGGGAAAACAAGATATTTGTTCGTCGTCGCGTGAATTTTGAGGTGGTCTAAAAAGTAAGTCGACCAGAAAGAAATACAAAATTTTTTCTTAAATTTTAATATTCTACGAACTTGGAACCTTTCATAACTATTGATCGTATATATGATCCTAATTTCAAACTTCTTGCCTCCTTCTTGATACCCAAATTTTTGTTATCACAATATGGATATCGAATAAAACCTAATAAGTCACACTTTCATCCAGCCATTTTAACACAAAGTATAAAAAGTACGATTAATGTAACGTAAGGGCATTACGTTAATTTTTTGTTGGGCTGTATGTGTCTAAAATTTGAAAAACACTACACTGGATCGGGCCTTTGTTGTGGACCTTAGTTCACATATCTTCGAAAAGCTTACGTAGCTATCAGCTAAATAAAAACATTTTTTAGGCTATATTAGTATCTTTGATCCCAAAGAGCGTGAGATTGTCCACACTATCAAAATTCAATTGAAAAATTTCAACGTCTATAGTATTAAAACTCAACAAGTTGATGTACTGAAGTAGCTTAATCATGAAACAATAAAACTTCCTGAAAATTCAATCTAGTGACTTCCATTTCTCTTATTTTCTAAGCCCCTTATATAATTAACCTTACTTAACCGTACATAGAGCTTTTGGGTACTTGCCAATACTCAACTGAAGAATAGTTCTAAATAAACAAATTTATTAAAAAAGAAACAAAAACCCGGCAGCAAAAACACTGAGTTGAGAAGAAAAAAAACAGCCAACAGCGAATAACAAGCTTTTTATTATTTGGAATTTTGTTTAGGTATTGTATAACGTTCAAAGAAATTTTTCGTTTGATTCCTACTTTAGCAAATAATAAAATATACTACAAGAGAACTTTAACTTAGAAAATTACACGGTATTGCAGGTGGAGCCAAACAAATATTACAGAACATATTTATTAAAAAAATCTATATATAAATACGTGAAGGAAAAACTTTAGACCCCTTTTTAAGCATACTACGCGCCCCGAGGAATGTGAGATTCGGCATAGTTAAAGTTTATGTGGAAAGCTAAAATCTATATACAGGTTGAGTTTTTGAAATGAGACTGTATGGCCAAATTCTAAACTATGAGAAATAGTGAAAACTGTTCAAAGGAGTCACGAGCTCGATTTTTGAGAAAATAAAACTGCATATTAACATTTTTGAAAAATTTGTTACTTTAATAGAAAAACAAACTACTTGATTTGATAATCTATATATTAATACGCGAAGGAAAAACTTTGTACCCCTTTTAAAGCATATTATGGGTACAGAGGAGTGTGAGATTTGTCATAGTTAAAGTTGGATATGGACAATACGGAAAAGGAGTGCCAAAAGCTAAAATCTACCTGTACCTCATATGCGTTACAAATACTGTCAACCATACGAGTTTAATAATCTGTCATTTGATGCAGTTTGAATTGATTTACTCTCGCCTATATATTATTGGTGGTTTCAAAAAGTGAGTACGGTCGAACTTCGACCGCTAGCGACCACTAGATAAATAAAATAAATTTTCATTTAAATACTACCACTGAACAAATTTAGCTTTTTTATTTTAATATTTATAAGTGATGCGACGCTGAACAACACCTTGAGCAACTCTATGCAAGCTGATCAACCCTTAGTAACGCTGAACAACGCTGAGCAATACCGAGCAAACGTGCCAGTCAATTTTTTACTTGAAAAATGGATCTATTGTTGTTTTGTCATTAAAACATAATATCTACAATAGCGTGTTTCATATAGAGGGACATTCGGCGGGAGCGAGTCGGGAGCGAGTCGGGAACGAGGTCGGGCGTCCTTCATTTAAGGGCATAGTCTTTCTCTCCACGGCTTCGAATTGGCATCGCTATCACCGTTTCTCTCTCTCTTCCCCGACCGACAGAGATGAACGACAGCAACTTCCCAAAAATACCTATAAAATACCCATCAAAACTGCTTGCAGGCCGTGACTGTTTCCACATCTGACATGTGTATAAATTGGAAACAAAATTTGCAGGGTCATTAAAAAAGGATGTCCCTAGAACGATACGTTTAGTATATATATATTTTTTAAGTTCGCGTTACTAACAAATTTATGGCTTATTATTTTAAAAAATCAGCCGAGTGCGAATCGAACTCGCACACAAAGGGTTTCGCACTACCATACAATATAAAAAGCGCTAACGCGACGTTAATCGATCTTAACCATTAATCATTTTTATTATGTAATTTAAGAATTATTGTACAAATATATTTCATTTTTATTTCGTTAGTTATTTAGAAAGCGTTCTATCCTCTTTGGCTAATCCGAAAAGCAATAACATGAGTGCACTGATAGCTAGATACAATTTTTATTACTTATTTGATTACAGTGTACCTTTGACTTTTAGTATCGATTGTGAAGAGAATAAACTCTGCAAAAGAAAGCTAAATTTATAGTACCTAGTTATACAATGTAATTTTCATCATAAAAGATTTTTTTTTAATTATCTTTTAAATTAACACCACAAAGATAAAATGCATTTAGTTTACGCTCATTGGCTAAACGCTGTCTTTTTCTATGGAATTTTTTAAAATTTTTACTTATAAAAGTACATTTTATAAGATATACAAAAATTAGGGCTTTAGGAATGCATATCTCAACAACTGTTGAATTAAACAAAAAAAATTGTTTGAAACCTTGACATCATTTTTTAAGGCCCATCGTTTGGTACCAATGGCGACCAATTAAAAAAAAATTCTTAATTTCACTACGTCGTTGTGTAGCGGTTCATAGATTACACCTACCTTCCACATTTTATCTATATATTGCCAATAGTTTGCGAGAACAACCACCGACAGACAGATAGACAGACACACGGACGGACGGACGGACGTGGCGAAACTATAAGGGTTGCTTTTTTACCATTTGGCTACGGAACCCTAAAAACAAAGAACCAACGGAAATCATGTTATTCAAGAATTTATTCTTCTTAAAGAACTACATAAGATATCAAAAAAATAAAAACGTATCGCCCTGTGGCGTTATTTCTCCTATTACAAATATTTTTTCTGTAATTATTGATACAGAAATACAGTGAGGATTAGACACGGACCCAACCTCCTTTTTAACCCCCGACGAAAAAAGAGGGGTGTTATAAGTTTGACGTGTGTGTGTATCTGTGTATCTATCCGTGGCATCGTAGCTCCCAAACGGATGAACCGATTTGGATGCAAATTTTTTCGTATGAAAGGTGAATTAGTCGGTAGTGTACTTAGTTATGTTTGATGAAAATCAGTCCAAGTTGGCCGCCGCCACAATATGGCGGATATAATATTTTTTTCACTACTCCATCAATATGGGTATTAAGTGAAAGGACTTGACTAGTAGAATACTATACAATATGACAAATTTCAAATCCAAGATGGCCGCCAGCACAAAATGGCGAATTACATTTTTTTCACTACTCCTTTCACTATATGGGTATCAAATGAAAGGAATTGACTAGTAGAATACTATACACTATGACAAATTTTAAATCCAAGATGGCCGCCAGCAGAAAATGGCGAATCATATTTTTTTTCATTACTCCATCAATATGGGTATCAAACTACGTGACGTGACTAGTAGAATACTATACACTATCATCATCATCATCAGCCCGTGTCTCTCCACTGCAGGATATAGGCCTCTTCCAAGGCTCGCCCCACACACGATCCTCCGCCTTTCGCATCCAACTACCTCCGGTATGGTGCTTCAGGTCATCTGTCCACCTGGCCGGGGTGCCGGGGTCCAACGCTTCGCTTTCCGGTACATGGCCTCCATTCTAGAACTCGTCTACCCCATCGGTTATCAGTTCTTCAGCTTGCTGATAGCTTCGGCTATGTCGACAACTTTAGTTCTTTGACGGATTTCAGTGTTTCTGATTTTATCCATCAAAGAAACACCGAGCATAGCCCGCTCCATAGCACGCTCAGCGACTTTAAATTTATGGATCAGCCCTGCCGTGAGAGTCTATGTTTCGGCACCGTACGTCATTGTAGGTAGGACGCATTGGTTGAAGAACTTGGTCTTCAGACATTGTGGTAGTGGCGACGAGAACAGATGACGAAGCTTCCCGAAAGCAGCCCAGCCCAGTTGCATTCTTCGGTCGGCCTCTTTGTTGAAGTTGTGTTTGCCTAACTGGACAGTCTGTCCTAAATAGACATAGTCTTGCACAACTTCTAGAGTCGCACCCTCTACGGTTACCGGTCTCGGGAGAATATATTCGTTGAACATGACTTTCGTCTTGTCCAAGTTCATCCCGAGAACCACCCGCCGAGAGGCGACATTGCGACCGTTAACCATTCCGCTGAGCTCCTCCAGCAACTCTTCCATGATGACTATGTCGTCAGCAAAACGGAGATGAGAAATGTATTCGCCGTTGACATTAATGCCACAATATTTCCAGTCCAGCGTCTTATAAACATCTTCCAATGCATTAGTGAACAGTTTTGGGGATATAACATCCCCCTGTCGTACTCCTCTTCGCAATTGGATAGGTTCTGTTCGCTGGTTCTGGACCTTGACAGTCATTGTCGCGGCTTCGTATAGGCACCTCAACACCTCAATGTAACGACAGTCGATTCGGCATCGCTGCAAGGATTCCAGAAAAGCCCAAGTCACGACGGAGTCTGAGCTGAGGAGTGAGATCGGTCTATGATTCTTAAGAAGCGTTTTGTCTCCTTTTTTGAAGAATAGGATGACTGTACTCTCACTCCAAGCACTCGGCGCAACACTACTATGTATGACAGAGTTGTTGCTGTGTGGGAACGGCATAGAATACAATTTCCCACCGCCACCGGGAAGCATGTCGTAAGAGACGACTAACCCTGGTTAGCAGAAGATGGGCAGCAGCATCTCTCTGTGAAACCATTTACTGCTATCACCAACCCGCCTGCCAAGCCTGGTGATTATTGGCAAACCCTCCCAATGCAGCACAGCAGGCGGGACACCAGTCTTGAAAGAGCTTAAGAAGCTATTCAACTATACACTATGACAAATTTCAAATCCAAGATGGCCGCCACTACAAAATGGCGAATTACATTTTTTTCACAAATCCCTCAATATGGGTAGCAAATGAAAGGGCTTGACTAGTAGAATAATGTACACTATATTGAAAGGGAATGAGGAATATTAACTTACGAAATGATAACTAAAAACTTGAAAATTATTTTTTGTCTGATCATGTACGAATTAGTTTAAATGAATAAGTAAGTTTAAAAATTTTGAAATAAAAATAAAATTTTGAATTTAATAAATCCCCAACACCAAAAAAAAACTTTAAAAAGTGTGAAATAATACAAGTTTGTTCAATGTCTAATGATTTTTGATCCTTAAAAGCCTCGGCGACCGCTAAGTAAACTTAAAATACCTACTAATTAGCGGTACCAGACGCTTTTAAGGATCAAAAATCATTAGACAATGAACAAACTTGTATTATTTTACACTTTTTAAAGATTAGTTTTTTTGTGTCGGGGTTTTTTTTAATATAAAAAGCCTACCTCTTTAAGTGCTGTACTTTTTACTGCATTTTTTTCGATTGGACTGATGCTTTAACAGAAGACCTAATATAACATTATCATACTAACACTGACCGATTGGCCGAATGGTTATTAAATCCTAACTGCAGAGTCAAGTGTCGCGAGTTCGGTTCTCGCCCAGATCAATTTTGTGAGCACGAACATATCTATTTGTTTGGTATTAGAGGATGCAAATGTATCTATGGAGAGTGACTCAAAAACTTCTGTTTGCAATTCACACGATTTCATCTTTATTTCGCTTTGCAGTTGTATAATCAGTGTCTATACCCATCACAAGCCACTTTGTCTGAAGACTCATGGCGCCCCAAAATTGCGCTTGCTGAGATGTTATAAATAAGATAAAAAACAAATTCATAGACAAAAATAACTAACGATAAAAGAGTTCTGTTTTAATATTATTATTAATTATTACAACAATATATTTTATTAAAAGTTTAACTGTTTATTAATCCTAAGGGCTGTTATTTACTAAATGAAACATAATTTAGTGACACATATGTAATACAATACCTAAGAAATACCTACCGATTAAAATGAAATAAGTGTAACAAAAATATTGATATTACAAGTTGTTTATTTTTTATTTTTCTTTGCCCACATCAACATCATGATTGTCATCAGTAGCTACCTTTGGATGCCGGTATTGGTATTGAAGAAATATCAGACATAAATTCCTGCCATACATTTCTTTTTATTAAAAACTTTTTACTTCATTTGTTCACCTTGAGTTAAATGCTCGTAGGTAGAGTATCTGGAAACTTTAGATTTTGGAGAAGTCTTCATTGGTGGCGATGTTACTGTGTTTCATGTATGTCTTTTGTTTTATTTTACATTGCATTTACGAGAGATTGTATTGCATATAATTGTGTCAATACCCAACCTTTACAATTATTACATGGCGGAATTTCAATAAAGTATTGACTTATAATTATTAATAATAATATTAAAAATAACAATTTTTTATCTGTTATGCATGCATGCATGCATGAATTTATTTATTTATTTAGTTTTTTTCATATCTCAGAAAGTGCACTTTTAGGATAACATGCATGTTTAAACAAAGTGTAGCATTTAATAGGTAGATACAGATTATAGAAATCGCAAACTAAACTAAGGAGAGAGTCGTGAAAAACAGAAGTTTTTGTGTCATTGTTTATACTAAGGAAACAGTTTTATTACATTTACTACTAAGCTATGAGTCCGATATAATTCAAATAAATACATCTACTGCCCTTAAATTAATGTCTACGTTGTATATTTATTTGATTAAATTTAACATTATTTATTTTTAGGCTTCTACGTCTGTTTTGTACGGAGGGCGGACTACTGTGCGCCGTCGGAACCCGTCACGAAGGATATCGGGATGGTTCGAGCGTAAATTTAAAAAATAGGGCTTTCCCTATTAGCACGAATATGCTACATCCATGATCAGTATCGCATTAAATATGTTAAATATTAGTTAATAATAATAATAACGTATACATCACAACAACGTCTAGGCCCCAAACTAAGCATTAGCTTGTGTTTTGGGTACCAAGCGAAGACACCACATACATATTATATTATATAACAACCAAGACCCGGTAGCAGTAGGTACCAATATTCATCATACAAATACTGGCCCGACCGGAGATTCGAACCCGAGACCTCCAGCTTCGTAGGCAGAGTCGCTACCCACTAGGCTAAGCGGCGTCAAAAGTTTAAACGTTTTCTTAACATCTTGATCGCGACTGCTATTTCAAAACGATTTTCGAGTTGATTTTGCCTGGGAAAAAGCGCTATGATCAATAATATATTTTATTTGAACCATAACAACGAAATATTTTTCCAGTACTAATATCGTCTTTTTTTTGAATCAAATACAAAAATCGTAAGTAGCGAGTTTCACTACCGCAACAGTAATACGTTTTTTTCTAATGAAACACATGAAAGGTTACGATGTCGTAACTTGAAATAAAACACAAGTCTCTGGGACCCACTAGAAGCTTGGAATTATTTTAAAATCGATGCAAGGGTTGATGGCGACCGGAGTGGGTCAGCTCGCGGGTCGCGGGACGAAGTAGCCCACTGGACTGCCCTCGATAGCTCGATGGCCGACCATCTCCTATGTTCGTTTAAGCTCTAAGGTGTTTGATTGTACACGATAACCAACTCGACCAATTCATACTAATCCAAATCCACCAATATCATTACAGTGCTTATGAAGCTTTATAGATAGAGCTTTGAGTCACTACTTACCTTTAATGACGTAAAGCTTGGGACCTCCGTCCATATACTATAATAATACATCGATAGCGGGTTGAGTGAGCACAAGGTTTTTTACGTGTAAAAATTTATTAAAATACTAGCTGACCCGCGTAACTGTGTACCGCCTCAGAATTAAATAATGTGTCAAAGTTCAATAACCAAAAAATAGCAGAAAACTAAAACAAAAAAAAAATATACAAAGACATTCTCCACAAAAAAATACATAAACATACCAATTTTCATGGTGATCGGTTGAACGGTGTTGGATATATATAGACATCCATTTTTATATAAAGATTACAATACAAACTTTTTACATATAAAGTCCACATTACACAAAAAACCCAAAGATTACAAAGACTACAAAAAGTGATAAATGGCTACGCAGGTGCATACGCATGCCGACTTATGGTACATATGAAGACAGTTTAGTAACCAAATCAATGACGTTTACCGAGCGTAAATAAGCGAATTCTGATTTCGGGGGTTCATTTTGGGGGGCAAAATGGTTTTTTTTATTTCCCACAAAACTTTATTCCATTACATCATGTGACATATGAAACAAAAGAGCTTGTTGTGAGAAATACAAATGTATTTTTTTCTGTCGTGTTCAAATTCTAGCTTTAACTTGAATTGGAATAAAAAAAAGTTATATAGGTACATTTAAGTCGGTAATAGTAGGTAATGATATGTTTTATAGTACTTACTGCACGGTCAACTCTCCACGCCATTTCGACTCACACTTGACCGGTTTATTTTTAAAAGCACTCTTCTTTCAAGTTTTAAGCCTATTCAATTGAATTGAAATACGTTGGTTGGTTACTGAAATCTCATCCTGTATAGGAAAGCTTGATTTATGGCAGTTTTCAATTTATAAAGAAGTATGTCATATCATACTTTTGTGTCTGTGTGTATGTGTGTCTGTGTGTGATTCAACTGACCATTTACTACGATATGCCATACTAATCATATAACCGTTTCTGTGTGCGTGAATTATAATTGAACTGTAGGTGATATTTTTATCTACGATTTTTGACGCCGCGCCGACTCTAAATCCACATATCATATAATCAAAGCAATATACATACAATGCAGATAGAACGTGGCTTTAGTTTCACGCTTAAGACAGACCGCGGAAGACAGTACTCGGGACACCGCTTTCGTCACGAATAAATGATCAACAGACGTATTAGATACGGATTGCTCTATTACTCCACCGACCACGGCTTGATCCTACGTGACCTAGAGGTGCCGTTAAAAGGCCTAATAACAATAAAAGTGCGCAGAGTCGGCAGCGGGACGAGCGATTACTCGGTCGAGCCGTGACCCACGAGATACGTGATCAGCCTCTCAACGCACACCATTAATATTGAATTTGTTGGAGCTAAGCGAGTTACCGGTCGCGCATCGCCGCGCTCCAGTCCCGGCTCGCCCTGCGAATACCGCTTGTATCGTTCACGGGGACCGCCCGAGACCCCTTTAAAAGTCTGATAACCTGTGGCCAAAAGTGGTAACGACTTTTTAAAGCTAAAGTTTTAATAATTAATGATATTTACAGTGTCCACGACGATACGTATATAACGCATAGAGTTCAATTTTTTTCCTAAAGTACAATAAAAGACATAAAAATTAGAAGTTTTTTTATGTAGCTACAAGAGCGTCGCGTCCTAACCAACCCTAGTAACATGATCGCATTCTGTATATGGGCGCTATAAGTACTTTCACATATGGAATACTTCAACTTTTAGAAAGCGGTGACTATTTTTAGTCACTGGCTCCCGGACTATTAGTATCGCTTCGATTCTCAATCGGTTTTGTTATATAAAGTCGACGCAATTGCATACTTCTTGTTATGATCTATGTTTGTGTGGAAATGCCAACGTGCTTGCTTTGCTTGTGTTAATGTACGTTCAGTAAATTACAAAAGCTAGCTCTACGCGCCGCCGCCGCGCCGACCGAATCTTCGCTCGCAGACCGTTTGTGTAATTTATTGCCAATATTATTTTTTTATTACAAAAATCTTCGCTTCATGAAAATATTATAGATATAGATATTTCACTTGTAAAAAATGTTTCAGAACGTTTAACCTGTTAGTGGTCGAGACTCGAGTTGTTAATACTCTTTTATTTACATCTACTTTTGGTGTTACCTAAGGCGCTAAGTTACACTCGTAATGATTGGAACAAATATGAAATAAGCCTTTTTTCCTCCTTTTCCAGACATAGAGACGACGTTTATTATTTTTTGAACCTTTAGATTTTATGAGATCTTAAACACATTGAGATATATGTGTGTCAACTTAGGCACAAGACAAAATTTCATCCCTATCCCCCACTCTTTTCAAGGGTTAAATTTCCATACATTCTGAAAAAAAGTAAAGTCTCATATAAAGTTTTATTTATACTGCCTTATACTCTCTATTTTACTACCTTTTAAAGGTTGAATTCCCAAAAATCTTGATTTATGGCATATTTCATATTTGATCCAAAGGTCAACAATTTTCGTGTATGTGACATCAAAACGGACGGATTTTCGTACAAACTTATATCCCATATTTCACTCCCTTAGGCGTGGGATTTCGATTTTGATGATTGAGTAAGTTAATGAGTGATATTTTCATTTCAGATAGAATATATATATATCGATTCGCACCCATATAATTTTTTATACCGCCGACTGTTATATATCACAGAGTTTTACAGATTACATTTCGCGACCACCCGCGGGTTAACGTAAACAAATGAACGCAATTATTTTTGGGCGTACCTCGAAGTAAGATTAAAATGTTTCATTAAATCCGAAATTAAATTGGTAACCTTTACGTTATTTATCCTGGAGGTTCGAAACATTCGCGAATGTAAACAAGAGCGGTACTGAAAGCTTCGAAACTCATTTGGAGAACTACGCACACAGAAGTCTATTTAAATGAAACTGCTTATGGCTGAGCGGTTTGGGATACGGCGTTTCCGCAAAGTAGAGGGGGCTACATCCTTTTAGATCCTGTACAGAGATTTCAGATATAGGCCAGGCTAGACACTGTCTCACTGATCATTTGAACACCATTGTAGGCATTCTACGTTCCTTGTTATGAAAAATCCGCGCATAATGGCTAATCGCTTTCAACCGCTACACTATATTAATCCTACGCTATTACGAGTTGTTTGCTCTGAACTCTCATTTACTACCAAACCTATCCTCAACTTATAACAGAGTTCAGAAGAGTGAACATATTGTGCATACGAAGGAATAATGTCTAAAGCGTCAATAATACGCAATCCCTTTTGTATTAATTCGTCGTATGCCGAATCACGTTGATCTTTCTGAAGCCCTTCCTTCTATATCTAGCGGTTTCCTACATTGGTTGTTAGGAAGCAATTTTTAACAGATCGTTGCTCGATTTACCTTCCATTTGTTTTTATCTGATAGCGGAAGGTAAACCTTTTCGTGTGTATATATGTATTCTAGACATTTCGTTGGCACGCCCTGTAGCCTAAGGGCTTCGTGGATTTTAGCTTATGAGGTGTGGTAAGATTCGTCTTAATTGTAGGAGTAACATAGGATATAAGTATATAAAATTCCAATATGGCGTTTGCGAATAAAAAAAGGAGAATAATTTAAAAAAAATTAGAACAATGTGGATGTTCAATAAAAGCTGACAAATAGCTAGTCACAAATATATTCAATTCATATTATAACACTTTCTTGTTACCATTTCGACACAAACATCAAACCAAAGCATCACACTGGATCAGTCCGTTGTGGATATTATTAGCTCACGTATATTTGAAAGAATGAACATTGTATAGCCCTTAGCCGAGAAAAAAAACTAGAGAATTTTAGTTATTTTAATTTAAAAAAAAGGATATAAAAAAATTAAAAACCTGACTGCGTATAGTAATTACCGAAAAGTAGAAAACAAGCTGTATAATTTGGAATGTGAATAAAATATACCATTATATCGTATAAGTATGACTGTAATTTTACATAAGGTATTGAAATCATATCTATATATATATATAGGTATCTAATTGAAATGAAGCTTGTTAGTCTCACTAAAACTCAAAAACAACTGAAACGATTTGGCTAATTTTGGTTTTAAAATATTTCTGAAAGTCCAAGGAAGCTTTAGAAGGTGATAAAATATGAAGAAATTGTAAGGGAAAACTACAATACAGTAAAAATAACAACTTAGTTTTCTTATCCAAATTGTTCGTACCACTCAAACAGGGTGCTTTCAAAAATCAATTTCTTTGCTCTTTTATAAGCTATCTCGGACACGGCTCTAATTATTTATGTGAAATTTTGTATTTAGATAGATAACATTCCAAAACAGATTTCTAAATATGTTTTATGGTTATTAAGCACCAGGAGGCGCTGTAGTAAATGCGTATCTCCGAAACTATTGAACCGATTTTAATTCGGTTTTTTGCATTACATGAGTGTCGCCTGCGAATAGACAATTAAATATGTTGTGCAGTTATGGGCCACCAGGGGGCACTACAGTAGATATGTATCTTTAAAACGGTTGGGACGATCTTGACGCGGTTTTTTGTGTTACATGCATATCACCTAAAAGTAAGTTTTTAGGTAAGGATTGCGGCTATGAGCCATCAGGTGATGTTACAATGAATATATTTACTCTAAAAGGCTAGGAAGATCTCTACACTGTTTTTGCGTTATAAACATATCACCAAAGAGCATGTTCTTAGACAAAGTTTGCGGTCATGAGCCACCAGGGGGCACTGTGATATATATGGTTTTCTAAAACAGCTCTGAGGATCTTAACACGGTTTTTGTGTTACATAAATATGACCTAAGAGCAGGTTCATAGATAAGGATTGAGGCTATGAGCCACCAAGGGGCTTTGCAATAAATACGTTGCTTTGAAATGGCTCGACCTCTACACAGTTATTGCGTTATATACATATCATCGAAGAGCGTGTTTTTAGATAACGTATGCAGTCATGTGCCATCAGGGGACACTGTAATAGACATGTTTTTCTGAAACAGCTGGGAAGATTTTAACGTGGTTTTTCGCTTTACATAAACATCAAAAATGAAGTTCTTAGATAAGGATTATGGTTATGGCTACCACGGGGGAGGGCCTACAATACGAAGAGAAGGCGAAGAGAAAATAAATGGGAAAGAGAAGAAGAATAAAAAAAAAGTTTCAATTACAAAAAGCTGCTAATTAGCTACGCGAGTAAGTAACAAGCAACACTGAATAAAGAACCCCTTCCCTAGCTCAATGATGGGCGAAAGATGTAATCAAATATTGGAGATAGAGATGATGATAACGGAAAGCAAGAGAGCGTTTTTGAGCATATACCGAATTTTATAATAGATCAGAAGAAGTTTAAATTTGTAACATTCTTTCACGTCAAACTCATTTTCAATTTCATTTCACTTTCATTTCAATCAATATATTTTTTCTTGTGAGTAAACATTGATTATACTATAATATAATGATTGAACTACAACCTAACAAAAATGGCCCACATTTTCGAATGTCAAGTATGTTTTTCAAGAGGAAATGAGCCGCCCGAAGCACGGCCAGAACGAGCCGTGCCGACTTCCCCCGAGCCTCGGAAGTGGGAATTCTTTTTAAGTTGTTATTTAGTGTTATCGAGTGGGCGAAATGTGGGGCCGCGGCAGATTTACCGGCGGTCCCCAACTTTGCGAATTACCCACCTTCCGCGAACTTAAAACAAAGTAGAGTTGGCGCCGCGTAGCGAGTGTCCCAAACAAAAACCCGGCTATAAATTGTGGCGTACGGAGTAAGGCGTCTCTTCTGCAATCTAAATGTTAATTCCTCAGAGCTGCACCCCCGCGCCCGCGCCCCTCTCGCTGCAGATACGGCGTTTTTATGAACTCGATGCGGTAGTACATTTTAGTAAAAACAAGTAAACTTTGTTACGACTTTACAAAGACGAGACGCTGTGAAGTTAACCGCCCAAAGTTTGAACGTTAAAAAGGTTTTATTAAATTTCAAAAACGAGTCGAGGGACGAGACTCGGCCGTGGCTAATGATTCGTAATGTATTAGAACGATGGCATGGGCGGAGTTAACGGTGCATCGCCTTCCCACGGGTGCTGAAATTTTGTCTCCGTTTGCCACCCACGAGACGTGGCAGGATTCCCAATCGCGACGTGGATAGAGTTCCAAAATCGTTAAGCTCTCTCCGGAGGCAAAGCCGCCGCCGCCGACGCCGGCTTAACGCACTTAGGTACATGCACGACATAAAACGTTTAGCGAGAGCCGACGCCCCCTCCCGCCCTCCGCGTTCTGCAGTACTGCGAGTTACGACTATAGTCTATAGTCCTCGGAATTGAAATAAGCAAGACGTATATTTATTCGTGAGATAAGATAAACTGGGTCGATCCCTATGCGCGCCTATTTACGAGCTGCCTCGCATGACGCATTAAATTTAAGCGAATTTATTCATGGTATTCGAGCTTACATTCGAGCTGACGGAGGAATGGCGCCACATACGTTGCTAGAGGTTGCTAAACTACCATGGTCCGGCCGATAGCGGGTCACGCAACATTGAAATTTCCTCGCGTAGGCCGTAATTGCCGGTGAACGCCAGCGGAACTTTTATTATTTTAATTAACATGATCGATGTGTTATAATTTATTTACACAGAAGTCCTGATCATTTAAAAAAAATATAATTGTAGCACACATGATATTAAGACTTCTAACAACGTATTGGTACGTTATAAACGGCGACGACTACTATATTGCCGAACCATATTCACTTTGACACTCGACCGGGTGACTTGAAAGCATCAGAAGAAGACCTCTGGATTCAGATGACTCTTTCGGAGTGGAGTTTATTTGGAGAGGTCTATGCTCAGTAGTGGACTTAGAAAGAGTGATGATTATTGTTAATTCTAAACTTGGTATCATAAGCTTCTCAAAATTGTTCACAGAAGGCGTGATGGGAACTATCTCTCGTCGTTCGTATTTTTTACTTTTCGTCCCTGTTTCAGTGAATCCTTGGTCGCCAGTCGCTAAATTAGCCAGCGGCCACGCAATTTAATTTCATTTGGCACCCGTCGACAGGCGCTGGCCGTACGGAATCCCCGCCCGGTCGCGTCCAAAGAAAAGCCTGTAATGATTTTGTTTTAATTACTTCTACGTAAATGTCTCATAGATTTGAAATCAGCATAAATTGGGACGAAGGCTTGTCAAGGCGTTAATCGCGTCGACTGAGATTTTAAACCTTGGGTTGTCTTTATACACGTAATAATAAAATTAATAAGGAAAAAGTCTGCTTTGGGTAGGTACCCATTGCTCACTATCACTAGTGTGGTCACCTCTTCCACCTTCACTACGTACTATGGTGATGGGCTTCAAAGACACAATATATTCGGAACTATTATTTTGTACACATTTGTATAGTGCGTTTTTGCTATATTGTTAAAAAATATTACTACAAAGATTGTGGCGGCAGCGATTCCCAATGTGAACTCGCTAAAGCTTGAAACTGAAGAAGATAAAAGAAAATGTCTCTCTAGTGTTTCAAATAAATTATTAGTCCATTTCACTTTAACATCCCTAACGAAAAGACAATCCTAGATTTGTGCGGTGATATTGTTTGAACCTAAAATATGACTTTCAGAGTTAATATTATTACATCGATGTATGTTACTAATGTATTAATCTACTATCAACCACAAAATAATTTAGTAGTAAACACTTTATGAATTTAAATACATTTTTTTTTCATTTTCTTTGACATTTTCGAGAATATTTATTTAGGTACTACCAAAATCATTCAGTATAATAAACCACAATCACAGTACATTTACGTTATGCTCATCCGGCCTAATATCAATCACAATGAATATCAAATGTCAATCATTCAATCTCAAAATATAATTGATTTATCAGCATAGAAAAAATCAAGGCATACATGATTCATCGTAAATTAGTCATGTAATTCATCGTAATAAATTATAAAATACATTTTAATATAAAATACTGTATTAAAAAAAATTATAATCAAGTTGCTTAAGAACTAATATCCAATTTTAAAAATACTGTCGGCCATAGCCAAAATTTCATCGTGGTATTGTTTTCATCGCGTAATTCACGTTTAAATACTTTTTAATTACTATTCTTTCCTGCAATGATTTTATGGTACAAAAATATATAATACGGATTAATTGCAATATTTTTTTTTATATATAGCTTTGATTGTTGGACGTTATAGGGATATTTCAAGGATTGTCCTTTAGACAAATAATTTTTGTTTTTTGAAAAAGCTATACAGGAAAATTATCATCGACGCGACGATCCGCTATTATTCTTATCATTTCATCGATGCAGCTGTTCCGGATTAATCATCCCAGACACATTAAAAAACCCTTTTGATGTGAGTTGATTAGGTTTCCTTTCAATTTACTTCAGTAATGTAATGTAAACGACCGGTCATTACCGACACAAACATCGAATATTACTTCGTAAATGTGTTTACTGTAAATAAATCCCGTTTCGGCGCCCTTCCGTCTTTCAGAGACGCAAAGTGTCGTGTCCGGTTTAGGAAGGTGTCCAATAAGGAATATAGATATTTGATGGGATCACGAAGTCCCTTGGGACGAAGAGAGGGGTCGGGCGTTCTCAAATGGATACTGCAAAGAGCGGCCATCACTCGCGTAATCCCAACATTTTTTATGAATTCACAAACGACCGTACAGACGAGTTACTACCCGCCCGGCTCCGTTACATGACGGGAATTCCCTGATCCGAATGTCCTCGTATAAAGCCTTTGACACCGATACTTTATCGACACTTTCGGGACTATGTAACTATGAAATTCATAAAAATTATTTACATAAAAATGGGTACTTCGATGCTCATCCTATCTAAATCCTACATAAGCTTTCTACTTTTTGTTTAACCGTACGATGAATATATATTCAAAACGCAAAAGCGTAGGTGTTCGCCCTTTCGTTGTGCTTTCATCGCCTCGGAATATAGCATATAATAGACATTATTTTTGCATGAAAGTAGCCGATGGAACGAAGAAATAAGCTACTATTTTTCTACTAAATATAAATAAGCTACTACTTTTAATGGATACATTCGGGTTTCGAAATGAATTATACGAGCTAAACTGCGATGTATGAGATGGAATTATGATGATGGAAACTGCGATTAGTAGAAATGGAAGACAGAAAGCCCAACAGAAGAAATGGCGCAACTGCAGGTACTTGTATATATCCAGACGAATGAGTCGCGGACACAAACTATTCCACATTAATATAACAAAGTGGTGTAGATTGTAAGTTTGTTTGAATGTAGGGGATAATCTTCGAAACCATTCATCCAATTTCAAAAATTCTTTCATCGATTAACCTTCAGATAGGCTGTATACGTGTGTCATTTTTATGATTTAAAAATAAAGGATTCATTTCAATATGAGGTTATTTACCGCGGGATTCTTAATTCATTTTCGAGAAGAAACTGATAAATATATGATAGGACGATATAAATCGATCTTCTCCTTAGCCTAATAACATATGTACAACTTTGATTACGTGATATACAAACAAGTAGTCCACGCGGGCAAAGAAGCTATCTAAATACAAGTAGCTATTTACTCGCACAATCAAAGTGTAAACATTTCACAGAGAGATCTAAGACGAACGACTTTTGTATATTTAAATTCAAATAAAAATAAATTAAAGGGCTTTACTTAGATACCTATTTGTTACCGTTTAAACTGTCCAAATTTCCCTTTTAAGACTTAAAATCATTGTTTTAACCTTTTACTGATTAAACACGAGGCTAAAATTGTTAAATAAATTCATACGAATGAATATAATGTATTTATGAAAATATAATGTATGTTCATAATTTGACGACCGCTTAGCCTAGTGGGAAGCGACCCTGCCTACGAAGCTGGAAGTCTCAGGTTCGAAACCCAGGTCGGGTCAGTATTTATATGATGAATATTAATACTGATACCGGGTCTTAGTTGTTATATTTATGTGGTGTTTTCGCTTGGTACCCAAAACACAAGCTAATGCTTAGTTTGGGGCCTAGACGTTGTTGCATCGTATATCTTTATAAAGAATTTTAACATTACCCACTACTAGGCTCCTTAAAATAAGTAATTATTTCAAGGGTCATTGTATAAGATTTTATAATGAACTTCCGAGCAATGTTTTACACTTGTCAATAAAAAAATTCAATAATTAAGTAAAACGGAAACTTATGCCTAAAGCATATTACAATTTAAAAGAAATGAATTAATTATACGTGCTAAACTGCGATGTGTGAAATGAAATTATGACGATGGAAACTGCGATTAATTATTCCACAAATATTTAAAAAAGTAAAGAATAAATACATTTAAAACTTTAAAAGAATATATAAATCATAAAAATGCTTTTGATTAAATTGTTTAAACCACTTTAACGCCGTCACTAAAAAAATAAGCCACTTGAAGTTTCTTGCACTTGTCTACTTATAGTTGGTCACGTCTGAACCTGCGTAAAATTAGCCTTATGACGTTCAAAAGTGACAGCAGGGAATCCTATTTGAAAATTAGTGATTTTTTTAAAGTTTATATGAATGTCCTTCTTCATTATTGGACTAAATGTTCCAATAGGTACAGAACCACAATAACCGAGCCTTATTCACACTTCTTTCTTATATTAAAATGTAAATATAGAGTTGAAGCAGCAATAAAAGGGTCCGTCCATGATTCGGGTCAGAATACCGAAACCTTGTAAATATTAATCATGAATTGGTGATTTAGGGAACGTTCAACATCGAAGGTGCAATTTGATTGTGCCGTTAAAACCGTAGCAGCGGGCGAGAATGGCCCAGTATTTTGTTTTCGTCGGTAAAGTCGGGTAATTACCTGAATTTCAGAGGGCGTAAACGGGCAAGAGAATAAATGAGCCCAAGCGTAAAATAGTACCGCTCTCGGCACTCGATAGAACCGCTCGAGCGCTCGCGACCTCTACTGGTCGGCGGCCGCCGCTCTACATTCTGTGGAAACGTTTCTTTAACGTTATGCAAATTAGGTAAACTTTTCACTTTCCACGTAAAAGGATCAAGTGTTTTGTCACCCAGAATTTTTTTTGCGACCGCTTTATGGTCCAAGTGCAGAGTTCCTGACGTTCCTGTGATAGACAAACACACAAATAAGCGCCTTTAATCTTTCACAACCACTGCGTGGAACCTACGTACACAAATTAACTTATATATATCAAAAATAGTCAAATTATTTGTGATAAAATACTGTTAAATTTGAAATTTTTATTTTTTTACTTTTTAATGTTTTTAATTTGAAATAAGTTTATATAATTTATGTAATATTTCAGTCGTATCTTGTCATTGAACTCATTAAATCGGAGAATACAGCGCTATCCAACGAATTTTTATTGAATTGAAAACTGTTCCAAGATGCAAAGCCACAACCGGAAAGTGCAGTGAGCCCGGAAGGCTCGGCCTTTTGACAAACACGATTTCGGTGGTGTCGTGCGAATATACGTATGTGTTATTGTAATAATGCAATCGCGATTACGAAATACAAAATCTTTTCTTTCAGCGTTCATATCTTTTGTTTCGGCTCTATTGAGCTACGATCCCAGATAAAAATATAATTAATTGAGAAAAAATATACGAGTGAGATTATAAAAATATCTTTCTCTACAATATTGTTGATTTTTATCGTTTTATAAAAAGGTGAAAAGATATTTTAATTTGTTTTTTACCGATATTTTTTTTTAAATTTTATTATTACTTTTAATAGCCGGTAAATATTTGAAATTTTCTTCTTTAGGCTCGTCGAAGAGGGAATTTTAATGTTCAAGGAAAAATATTTCTAGCTAGTCGCACTTTTACAATAAAAAAGAATAAACATTACATGCTTTACACATAAGTATCCTTTAAGTTTTTTATAACTTGTTAATATCTTACTAATCAGTGTTATTTTGTAATAAATTAAAGGAGTTATATTTATACATTTAATCCGTTCAATTAGTAAAATTCAACTGAATAAAAGGTTCACCTTTTAATGTATTTTTTAACATTATAGGAATAATTAGTCATAATAATTTTAGGTTTACGTTCGAGACGAACTAATTGAGCGATCGCCGCGCGCTCTGCGGGGCAACGGAGGACAGAACGACCACTTGCCGTTCGCACACTATAACGGACACACCATTTAATTTCTTGTATTCTATTATTAATAAAATTCAGTTTTTATTAGAGTCCACTGTTTTATTGGGGTATGGGGTTCAGTTCTACATAATCCTTAACTGGATACTGGCTACGTCCTCAACAGTTTATAAAGGTTATTGACATTAATCTCATTTTATGTTTATAAAATCAATTAATATAAAATTTCTTCAATAGCAATCCCAGTACTCGTATGACGTGTCTCACATTAAATTTCGAAACGATCGAAAACCCGAGCAGAACTATAGGGGAGACTGGCCTCGGAAAGAGCCACTTTAAAATAACAGATAAATGAAAATATTTTAAAACAATAAAACGAAATTATAAATTCACTAATTAATTTTTTATTCTTCAAAAAATGTTGCAATACAAGCAAAACTTCAAAAAGTTAGATCGTTAATAGTCAAATAGAAATTTTAAAAATTAATCAAATTTAGCTCTTTAATGACACGTAGGTTTTGAAAAGGCTACCAAATGTTATGAAAGAGCCAGGAAGAAAACTTTTCTTAAAGTTAGCACACCATAACATCTAAGCAAAATACACTCAATTTAGTATTTATTATAATACTGGACAAATAATATATGCGATCGAGATTCTTCTGGAAAGAATAAAATCTAAAGTTATGTATTACTACTATTATTCTTATTTTCATACCGAATTTAAATGTCTTATCAAATGAGATTTATTATAGACCATACACCATTTTTTAAACATGTTAAATTACACATGAATTGTAATTTCAGAATATTTGTTTTTCCATACGATTCAAATTTCTGCGTCACAATTCAGCGACTTCACAGGCTATGTGGCCAACCGAATAGGTGGGCCATCAGCACTCCGTTATAATTTACTATCCATAGTTCATACGAGAGGTGCTCTATTCATACTTTTAAAATTGAATGATTAGTTGTGAAATAAAGTAAACTGTTAATTAAACAAATTTAAACAGGAACTAGAGAAATGTTACATCCATGATCTGAACACGAAAAGCTATTTGTTAAATATATATTAAAAATATAGAAAGTTTATTAAGTTTTAAAATAATTTTACTAATAATTTAAATATTAAAAATGTGTATATTTTTTCCAAATTATAAACGGAGTAATCTTTCTTGTGCGAGATTAAAACTGATCGGAATCCGTCTATCCAATTCCCCAATTGCGTATCATTTTTTTTTAAGGTAGATTTTAGACATTGTAATTTACATGTACATCTTTTTCTGGTGCCAATAGTAATTTACTGGATTTTTTAAATATTATATGGTTGAGCTGGACCACGGATAGAGAATGATCAAGAAGACTTGAAGTGTTTAACATTTTCGTGGTCACGTCACGGGTATTCCCGCTGGCTTATATCAAAGATATAATGAAAGGATCGGCGGTAGAGGAGTGTCGCCCGCCCAAGTTAGGAGCATGTAGTTAACAAGGCAACGCAATAAAGGCTCGGCGACAGCTCAGCAATTTACTCCATTTAACTCTTTCCCCTTGCGTGGATTTATTTAATTTGGAACTTGTTGTTTGCCGGATCAAATTCGCCAACTTTTGTTGTTCAATGTTGGGCCCGTGTTAAATTATCTATAATAAGGAGTTCTTATTATTAAATTATTATAAATGTGTTGGGTTGAACAAATTTAATAATTCACCAGAGCCTTCATCCTTTAACGAAAAGCTTAATACGTACAACACTATCAATATTAATCCATTAGTTTGCCACGCATTTGTCATGCATGAATCTCGAATATTTAATCTAGTTCGCTAATGAACTCCAAAAACTGTAAAATGGTTCGTAAATTAAAATCTGTGTTATTATCGATTATGTCTTATTAAATATAATCAAAATATTCCCGACTTCACTTATCGACACTTCCCGTCACTAAATTTTACAGTCAGATACAGACGACCAACTTATGACGGTTAGGATGCGGATAGGATATTCTTCTAAAAAATGTTAGAACAATTAAACTCTCTAATATTCAAGGTGCAATGGACTGGATTTAATGGTGACAACAAATCCAAGGTAGAAAAAATTAAACGAATCGGCAGAATTGTTAACGTAGAAAGAATTCGCCATGCGTTTCATTAGGCACTCAAAGAACCGCTGTCGCAACATAATACACCGATATATTTATATATATAGCCACATATATATATATGAAGCCAAAGAAAGAACCAAAGCGGAAACAACTATACCTAGGCAGCAAGTGCATGAGTACATGTTGAAAAAATAAAAGTAACCATATAACCAGAAGTCGCCACGCTAAAAGTCGGGGCGAGCCGTTAGTCATCGAAGGGACGAGGAACCCTTATTATTTTTTCATCTCTTCCGCTTGTCATGGTCATGCAATTCGCAAAGGGTAAGGGTCCGTTTCGTTCTTTTTACCCGACTGCAGAGGGTAATGTTTTTTTACCTTATGTGCCTCATTCCTAATGTGAACACTTGAAACGACGATGAAGAAAAATTTACATGCTTTGCAATTTCTTTTCATACCCGAAAAAATAATTTAAAAGGCTATTTAAATACTTATTGACGTTTCATCACCATCATCAGCCCATGTTACCCCACTGCAGGGGCTTATGCCTCCCCTAGGGTAAGGAGGGGGTTTGGAGCTTAAATCCACTACGCTACTCCACTGCGGGTTGGGGATTGTAACGACCGCCATCTATTGACAGCGTCCGAGACCGACTGTTCAACGTGCTCTCCGAGGCACGGAGTTTGTGATAGTTAATGTACTTAAGTCAGAAAAACTCATTGGTACACGCCCGGATTAGTACCATGGCCCTAAGACCTTATAAATTTGAGACAGGTTCGTTGCACTCTGGACTATCACGACACAATACGCTCGACGTTTCATATTTTGCTTATTTTATTGATGTTTCATCGTAGCATTGTAAAATAAAACTGACTTAAACATTAAGAATATTGATTAAAAGGAATCCGACATATCGCCGACGGTCTGGTTATTTTTCAATCCCAACACCATTGGCATGACGTCATTCCTGTGACGCTTTCCTAGGTAGAGAGTTCCACTAAACATTTCCAAATTTTTCAATGTCAAAACATGACTAACATTTTATGCATCGCCCATAGCATCGCCCCATTTACGGACGGCTGAAATGGGAAAAAAATGAAAGCGCCTTCTTGAATTAGTTACACTTGAATGAGCCACTGGAATTTCCAGTCAATACTTTCCCATTTGATCTCACCGGTCGCCCGTCATGAACTTCCTAATTAGTTACCTATTAAGTTGATTAATTTGTTCAATGAAAAATAATTAATGAATTTATATTCGCTAAAACCTTACAATTACGAAAGTTGTGTTCGCTGGGTACGCCCATTATGATACCGGTAAAGCGTTTCCTTGACGTGCATATTAGCCTAGTAGCAAGGAAATTCACGAATTATAAATAACATTGTGTATACTTTATTGACGAGACACGATATGACTACAGTGATAAATTACAGTGACTCCATAGTGACTCGGAATTATATATTATTCCAAAGTCGCTTAATATTAAAATTACTGAAATACTTTGCACCTTTTTTTGTTTTTGTATTTTGTACCTGACAGTGTCAGGCAACAATGGTTAATTTATTTTTAATAGACTACTGAAAGACTTTAGTTTTTTCTAACTACCGTTTCGTCTACAGCTGCGTCTAGACTTTGGTTATAATAACCTAGCTTAATAATACCAAGGCAAAAAAAATCTATAAAGCAACAGTCTTCATCGAACCAGATGAAGATAAACGTGACACCTAAGAGCAACTACTCTGTTCCTACACAACAGTACAGGAGTAATGAGAATGATTGGAGAAGATTGAAAGATGAAGAAGAGGGTAAACATTCAGTATGGGGAGAAAAGACTGCAGACGAATGTGGTGTAAATGTTCTAAACAATAGCCACACACCGACTTTTGAAGCAATTAAAAACAGGAAACACTGTTCGTCCGTAGCCAAATAACACTATCATCAAACGCGATAAGACAACAACTCTTATCGAGTCTTATCGTATCTGATAATTTGGTAGCACTATAGCATCGAAATAGATTTTTTTGTGAACACATGTCCAAATTCGAACCACAACCAGGATATATCTCCACTCGGAAATACAATCTAAAAAACAATTATTTTTTTTGGGATATACTGTGCAACATACTGTACTGTAAATTACTGTAAAATAAAAACTAATGTTTTTAATTTATAGAATGTTATCCAAGCTTTTTAAGCAAGTATAGTTTTATAAACATTATTTAAGTACTATTCAAAAAAAAAACAACTCATTTAATTTAAAAAAAGACTAAAGGCGAAAAATTTAACCAAAAAGAAATTAACATAATAAATTTGAAATAAATAGAGGCTCTTGAAATATAGATAGATATCATTCTCTGACTCTAAACATTAATTCAGCTCTTGGTGTTTACACTGAACGGCTTAAAGGCCATCAAAGTACGCTACAATTTACACAATTTGAAAGCAAAGGGTAAATATACGGAAGGGGCTAACAAAGAATACCAGATATTCTAAACACTTGACGACCGCTTAGCCTAGTGGGTAGCGACCCTGCTTGCCAAGCTGGAGGTCCCGGGTTCGAATCCCAGGTCGGGTCAGTATTTACATGATGAATATTAATACTGGCACCGGGTCTTGGTTGTTATATGTATGTGGTGTCTTCGCTTGGTACCCAAAATACAAGCTAATGCTTAGTTTGGGACTTAGGCGTTGTTGTGATTGTGTGTGTTATTATTATTATTATTATTATTGTTATTGTTATTGTTATTATTATTGTTATTGTTATTGTTATTGTTATTGTTATTGTTATTGTTATTGTTATTGTTATTGTTATTGTTATTGTTATTGTTATTGTTATTGTTATTGTTATTGTTATTGTTATTGTTATTGTTATTGTTATTGTTATTGTTATTGTTATTGTTATTGTTATTGTTATTGTTATTGTTATTGTTATTGTTATTGTTATTGTTATTGTTATTGTTATTGTTATTGTTATTGTTATTGTTATTGTTATTGTTATTGTTATTGTTATTGTTATTGTTATTGTTATTGTTATTGTTATTGTTATTGTTATTGTTATTGTTATTGTTATTGTTATTGTTATTGTTATTGTTATTGTTATTGTTATTGTTATTGTTATTGTTATTGTTATTGTTATTGTTATTGTTATTGTTATTGTTATTGTTATTGTTATTGTTATTGTTATTGTTATTGTTATTGTTATTGTTATTGTTATTGTTATTGTTATTGTTATTGTTATTGTTATTGTTATTGTTATTGTTATTGTTATTGTTATTGTTATTGTTATTGTTATTGTTATTGTTATTGTTATTGTTATTGTTATTGTTATTGTTATTGTTATTGTTATTGTTATTGTTATTGTTATTGTTATTGTTATTGTTATTGTTATTGTTATTGTTATTGTTATTGTTATTGTTATTGTTATTGTTATTGTTATTGTTATTGTTATTGTTATTGTTATTGTTATTGTTATTGTTATTGTTATTGTTATTGTTATTGTTATTGTTATTGTTATTGTTATTGTTATTGTTATTGTTATTGTTATTGTTATTGTTATTGTTATTGTTATTGTTATTGTTATTGTTATTGTTATTGTTATTGTTATTGTTATTGTTATTGTTATTGTTATTGTTATTGTTATTGTTATTGTTATTGTTATTGTTATTGTTATTGTTATTGTTATTGTTATTGTTATTGTTATTGTTATTGTTATTGTTATTGTTATTGTTATTGTTATTGTTATTGTTATTGTTATTGTTATTGTTACTGTTATTGTTATTGTTATTGTTATTGTTATTGTTATTGTTATTGTTATTGATATTATTATTATTGTTATTTTTATAACAGACTACGTTAAAGAGTTGTAGACTGCATCAATTGAACATTTCGTCGTTTTGGTGGTGAAGTGAGCTAACCTACATTTTTCGTTAAACTGAGATATATGCATAAACGTAAGGTAGACTGGGTGCGGTTGTGACAATTTTCATTTGATCGCCCATAATTTGATTAGTAAGCTAGTTATGTGGAAGAAAGCTGTTTTTTATTGTAAAGTGTACATTCATCTACGTTAAGTATCAAACTTTGTCCCTAAATGCAAATGGCTAACTCAGAAGAGCAAATTAGGGAAAAAGGTAACAACCGACCACATTCCAAGGGCGGTTGTGACAGTGCTTGGGGTCGGTAGTGACAGGTTCAAAAATACACCGAAATGGTCTAAAATCACTTATATTGCAAGTAGTATTTGATATGACACAACATAATCTTTTTCATCATAGCTTTAGATTTAATTTAGTAGTAAGTTCAAATGCTGACTTCCGTACCTCTTCGGAGAAAGGCTAAAATATATTTCTGCGCACCGTGTTATTATAGATCTTGCCAACTGCTGTTCTTGCTCCTCATTGAAAATTTTATTATGAGCGACATACCTCATGTTGTGGCCCGTTTCATACGCTGAATGAAGCGGTGCCCTTAAGGTAGTGGTCGTCAAAGGCAGTAACACACTGAAGCATCCTCAATGCGTCCGGTCCGCGTCCTTGTCAGGCCCTATACGCTCTTCGGAATATAGGTTGAGGATATCATTTAGCCGGTTGAGCTGCACCTTCAGTGTTGTTTCAACCCAGAGGTATCTGCGCGGTAGGTCGGGTGCGCAGGTGTCTGTATGAAGATTCAGCGCTCAATAAAAAGAAGCCGGCTCCGTCGCGTTCACGAATGTATCGTAACAAAGACATAACAAAGACATTCGTAAAGATTCCCGCGTTTCACTTCTGAACTTTTTAAGGCGTCTCCCGGTTTAGTTGTGTCATAATGCCCTCTTCCGCTCTTCCTAAAGCGTTTTCTAGACATCTAAAAGAATGAAAAATAAACTTTACTTGTGTCACAACCGTACCCAGAAAATATGTTACTACCGTATCCAATGCACTCCTTCACAAAAAAAAAAAACGTTTGGTATGACAAAACAAAATGATCACTTTTGACTGTTAAAAAGTAATGTTGGCTTCTGCTACTGTTAATTTCGTGCGGTGACTGAAACAATACTGTGAAACATGTTCGGACGGTCACAATGCTCCTCTTTTCCCTTGCACCCACCCCAGTATGCCTTATAGTTTTGCTAATATGACGACTGTCACAACCGTACCCAGTCTACCCTACTCAGAAACAAAAAACCTAATACAAAAACTTTTTTTTTAAGTTCTACAAAGCATATTTTTTAACATATTTTATAACCTTTTTTCATAAATCCATAATAAAACTTCAAGTTTACAAGCAATTATTAACTTTATTGCTCAGTTTCACCACTTCATACTCATTATCTCAAAACATGGGTTGTGTGTCTTGACTCCCTTCACTACCAAAGCGACGATTTATTTAAGAAATTTTGCAATGAAAAGTATAAAGAAGACGACTGATGGTCTCTTACAAGTCTTAGAACCTGAACGATAAAAAGATATTCAACACAAGGTCCACCGCGAATACTCATTTGCTTATGAATTACTAAATCACTTTTATCCAGACGATACAGACTCAAATGATACCGCTGAACAAAAATTTATATAAGAAGTAAAAGATTAAATAGAAACATATGATGGTCCACCTTCCACAAAAGAAGGAATTCGTGACCATCCAAAGAACATGGAATGGATCATCTGAATTTCGACATTTGCTTAGAATTTTCAATTCATAGAGCCATTTCTAAGTGCTAAATATTAAAAGTTTTGTTCAAACTTCTGCGATATATTCCGTCCAGTAATTTACAATATCACGCATGAAAACTACAATGGTAATTATAATATTTAATTTAAATTCCCGACAATGCGGTATTTAGTAAGCATAATTAAGATATTTGCTAATGACAACTGATTTTACGCCCCAGAAAATCCCAGATAATCACTCAAAAACATAGTTAAAATTACCCTCTGTCCGCCTTGTCTGCCTCTGCTATATCTACTTGTAAGTGTCGTGTATGTTTTTTGTGCGGCCACTCGAGTACTCGTGGCACCTTGTTTATTCAAGGGCCCGCCAACAGACTACAGAAATTCAGCGCAGTGTAGTTAAGGGTGTAAGTAACGCTCCTTTGATAAAATAGGTATTTTTTTTTATTTACAAAAGACATTTATACGATATTTTAACTCATTTATGAAATGGCCTTCGATATCTCGATTTTAGTTAAGATTTATATAAGTTTAAACTTTTTCAAATGAAATTCATATTATTTTGAAATCTTAATTAAATTAGAACACATATTTTTTGTAAATATGGTTACTTTTTTGTATATAAGTACTAATAAACATTAATGTCTTCAAATAATAAATACGATTAAAATTATTAATACCATGCGTAAGTGATCCCGGGACACGACTCGCCTCGCCAAGCACAGAGCTCTCGCCTCTTGTGCTCTGCCCTTTGGCCTTGAGTCTCGTATATTTATCACTCTTTTACGATCTGCAAACATATGCCTGTGCCCGATTCCATTCGAATATGACATCACTTTGTAGATTAGTTAGTTTGTAGTTGTAAGATTAGACAAAATGTAGATTCGTTAAAATATGCCTATCTTACGTATTTTATCGATATCACGATTTTCAAAGCACTAAGGATGCGAATTGGGGGTTGGGGAGGCTTTCCGAATAATTTCGATCATGCTATTTCAAAGCAAGAAATAATCAACAAATTCCACCATTGGAATAATTTAAATAAAATGATAGGTTCAAAAGTTACAGGGGTGGCTACGCTACAAAATCGGGATTAGTGTAACAAATTAGCAACAAATTATGGGTTTGGTCAGGTTGTGGCCTTATGAAGTGGCTACGCTAGCGTAATGCACATCATTTACGCATGGTATTTATAATTTTAATTGTATTTATTATTTGAAGACAATTATTACTGCATAGTGATAGATACAACTAGGTGAGGGTTACTAGTCAGTGAGAGATAAGTATACGAGTAGTAGTAAATAGAGTTTGCATTAATGTTTATTGGTATAGTTAGATTCGTGGAATCGATTGACAATTGACTAACATATTTTCTGATTTTTAATTTCTGACAAAATCAAAAATTAAAATCTTACGTCAACAGAATAAAGTTTTACCTACACGCTCTAAAAGTTTGGACAACGTTCATCCGAACACCGTATAAGAAGCTCTCGATGGATTCAAACAATATTTCGCAATCTTGAAATACTCCGTAACCCCGTATCGATTATATTAACAAAAATGTCTACCTACTTAAAATATTACCGCTGTAGTCGAATGATGACTTCGAGGCAACGTTATTCAGCGTCTATGTATTGGATTCTAATGCATTATAACAAAAAAGATATAATGCAATTAATCTTTGTAATCACTGTAAACTAATGAATAAATGAATAAACATGCAATTTTCCAAGAACTTTCGTTTGCTAAGTACCTACTGCCCAGGAAATTAGAAATTTTTTATGAGATTTTTTAAATGAAATTTCGATAATATTGAATGATGTATTATGTCTTCTATCTTCTTCTATCTTTATACTTTTACAATAAACAGTAAAAAATCGCCTTTTCAATTATTTTTTTTATAGTTTCGCCATCTGCAGACAAATTTTTGCAATTTGCCCAATCCAACACGTTCAGTTACGAAACCGCGGCCGGAATCCTAGTTTTATATAAATAAGAATAGCATTCCGGCCGCGATTTCGCCCGCATGGACTACACGATTGTACCGATACAGCTAATAAGGAACGCGACGCTCCAGGACACTGCAAGATTTTCTAGAACTATTTTTATTTCTATATTAAATTTCATCAAAATTCAGCCATTTTAGCATGAACAATAGCTATCAGACAATACGTAGTTTATGTCACTCCTAACAACCCTCTTTTCATGTATGAAAAATTTCATTGAAATTGGTTCTTCCTTTTCGGAGAATGGCCGATACCGACAGACAGAGAGAAGAAACAAAGCCCATGTCACTCCTGACAACGCTTTCTTCATTTCATGTCTACAATATTTCATTAAAATCGGTTTAACCGTTTTGGAGATTAACTTGAACAAACAGACTGATAGACAAAAACACAAACAAAATGTAGGCCATGTCACTCCTGTTAAGCCCCTTTTCATGCCTTCGAAGTTTCATTCAAAGTTGTTCAGGCGTGACAGCGTAACATACAAACAAACAAATTTCTTCTCTTTTTCATTTTGGAATTAATTATAATAATAAGAGGCCCATACACGGTCAATATTATTGCACAATAATATTGACGATTTATAAATCAATTTCATTCAATAAATGTTAATCAATATTATTCAATGTTAAAGGTCCATATTATTGAGCAATAATAAATATTTTGCAAGAATATTGACCACGTATGGGCCACTTTAAGGATGTTACGGGGTTACGCTAGCATATCCTAAGCATATTTAGCATAAGGCTTATTCTTAAGGTTGCACAAGCACAGATCTATTTTCTTCTATTTTATTTACTAAAACAGCATTCGATATTGTCATATACCCTTGATTCCTCTGTGCAAAAACGTAATCGCCTAATCATTTATCCTAAAACCGTATTTAGAACATCCTTTAGCCATAGATTTTTTCCTTTTCTCGATCCCTTTGTTTATAAAAAAATAAATAATGTTTTTCAAATTTCTACTCTTAATTAATATGACTGTAAGAATATAGTAACGGCTGGCTTCAAACTCTTTCGTACACCCAAACTGAAGACCTTGTAAGTCATGTTTCGTAAAGTACATACTTAAATAGTATATAACACAAAATTCTCATCTCCACACAAATTTACACACTCCGTTTTTAATAATAAATTAAAGTCGCTGATATCATTAACATCCCAGTTTAACAGGTTGACGCTGTATTACCAATTTTGGCATTGTATAATTCTTTTGTAATGTATTGTTGACGCTATAGAACAGGTCTCGACCCATTATGGCATCAACGAATAACCCTAGAGTAACTTAGCCTCTATACCATTTGATAAAAAAAAACTGTGTCATATTTAATGTATACTTTTTAGGTTTTTAAGAAATAAATATGTTTTTTTATATCCATTTTTTATATATCCATCCATTTTATCTCGGAAACGGCAAGAGTTACAATATCGGGAGTGGTGTAACAGATTAGCAACAAATTATGGGTATGGTTAAGTTGTGGCCTTATGAAGTGGCTATGCTAGCGTAATGTACACATGTTCAGTGTTCACCCCATACTGCGCAGCCATAGCGCATTAACGCGTTAGCTGACTCACGAAGTTGCTTCAACACCCCAAATGCTTAAAGTTCTATCCAAGTCATTAATACTGCCATTATTGCCCTAATGGTGTCGTGATCGACTCGGTTTCGTAAATACAGAGCGTCACGTCCACGTAACACGCTCGCAGAAATATTGCGAGGCGAAACAATACTTTTACGCTAGAGTTAGCTTTGTATTATGAATTAGCAATTCAGCAAACAAATGCTGAATATAAAAAATATTTTATATTCAGCATTTGTTTGCTGGTTTGTTTACATGGTTTTCCCAATTTGCTTTATTTAGTTTTTAATCGCTGAGGAAAAAAGGTTCTTGACTGCCGACCATCAATAGAATAAATTAGAAACTTTCTATATTTTGTTACAATTTTATGTCCCTGCATGAAGGGAGTTAGTAAGTATTTTTACGATATTGCCTGTATATCGTGAAGAGCTAAATATCTTTATACATTTATATTTACTTTCTTTTGCCATTCCTGTTTTCCACAAGAGGCGATGCCGACCACGTTGTCCTAGAGATTAAGGGGTGGGGGCTCATGCAGCCGTAGACGTCTGGAGGCTGAAATGTTGACGACTATTTTTTATTGTACGTACATGAGTATTAATTCGTATAACTTGCTTCCTAATATAAAACGAAAACAGTTCTTTTTAGTGCTTTGGCACATCACTGCGCTTTGGTCGTAATATTAGCGAGGTTATAGGTACATATCGTTATGTCGACTCGTGTGAATCATACAGAATTCTTCTTCACAGCTTCACAGCGAATATTCCAAGACATTAAGTGGTGTATATGTATAAGTATTTTGGTTTACGGCGTACAAATATTTCTTTGCTCACATTTTTGCTGTCACAACGCGATATACATGGTGAGATTTTAGTAACCGGCCAAAATTTTTCAAGATGTTAATAGGTATCACCAATAGACCTCATTGCGTAAATAAAAAATATGGGTTACTTTTTCATAATACATTATTTTATCTACAGCGTTATTTCATAACGTTTGGTTGCCTTCTTAACGCTATAGTAAACGTACGCGCCCGAGGCCTTGAAACGGAATTGGGCGGCGGGCATGAATGGTGACTAGAGTTATTTGTTTTTCGGGAAAGGTTTGTGTAGTCATATCCGACGAACGAGGCTGATCGGTAGGTACGATGCGGGTTGCGTTAGGCTTTTCTCCTTTTTTTTCTTACCCATGCGAAGGGAAGGCGGATAAACGTATACAGTTCCCGCGCGCCGGACACGCGGGGTATGTGGAGTCCCACCCACTAATAACCGCCTGAAGCATAATAGGGACGCGTGTCGTTAGCCCGAAAGCTCCAACAACTTCATCGAAGCGGCCAGGAGGCACACTAGGGTGTCACAGAAGCGAAGATGTCGGGAAACCCCTAAGGGTTACTCGATGCGAAGTAATTCCGTTGGCGCGGGCCTCCGGTTAAGATTTACGTTATTAATAAAACGTGAAAAGTGTTTTGGGAGCGCCGACGCTTCGGGTTGGACTTGAGAGTCGCCCGTGAAAGACTCATTAGTTTGAGTTAGCCGTTCGACTTCGAGAGTGAGGTCGTTGGGCTGATCTTACAGTGCATTCCGTGGTCTTCTTAGGAAATGATAAGGAGGAGGTGCCTCGTGAGTGGCAGCTGAAACTATCAATGGGTTGTTATGATTAGTAACTCTAGTGAAAAAACGCTCTGATGCGTCTTTCATGTACTTTGAGATTATGCTTTAGCTTTAAGTCTCGATGTAGAACTGAGTTTCTGAAGTAGCAAGGTACGCCACTCGCTCTTCTACAGAATTTATTTTGGATAATTTGGAGTCTGTATAAAAGATTTGGTGCCGCATGGATGAAAACGGTAGACCCGTAAGTCATCACTGGCCTGATGCATACGGTGAAAAGAGTACGTTTATTGCGTAGAGACATTTTACTTTTAGGGCCTAACATGCCGCAAGGGCGGGCACTATAAAATTTAGCTAAGTCGCAAACACGGTTGATGTGATCTTTGAAATGGAGATGTTTATCAAGCTTGATACCTAGATATTTCTATGAATTATGTAGCTACGGAATGAAATAAAAGAATTAAGAAGATGGAAAAGCTGGTACGGAACAACACTAGTTACTCCAGTTTAGCGGTACCTGAAAAGTATTGCTGCAGATTTTTCTGGATTTATCTCGATTTTCTAGGTGAAACCATCGTGTCAGCTCATCAATGGCTGTCTGGAGACGAGGAATTGTATAAATTGAGCTATGACTGCGTAAATAGAGTGCAGTATCATTCGTGAATACGGGGAGTTGGACGCCGTTTGTGGGTTGCGGTATGTCATTAGTATGTGCCGCGTATAATAAGGGTGATAATTTTGAGCCTTATGGAACTCCGGGTCTATTTAGTCTTTTGGATGAAAGAAATTGTTTGTGTTTGAACATGAAATTTCTATTACTGAGGTAGCTATGAATAATTAGAATCAGTCTGTCGGGAACATCTAGCGTGTATAACTTGTAAATGAGGCCAGCGTGCCAAACTTTATCAAAAGCTTTGGCGACGTCGAAAAATACCGCGGTCGCTTTGTGCTTCCTTTTGAAGCCTTCGGAAATATATTCTACAAGTCGGAGCGCTTACTGGAGGCAAGAATGGTGTGGGCGAAAGCCGAATTGTTCATTGATTTTAAGGCCTTTGCCTAAAAGGTGGTTCCTTAAGCGCGAGCATATGATTTTGTCATAAAGCTTTCCCAATCTCTTGAGAAGGCTTATGGGGCGGTAGCTCGAAGGGAGATCTATGGGTTTGCCTGGTTTGCGGTTTTCTCCTTAAAACGTGTCATATTAATGCTCATAATAAGTGAATCATTGTAATAACAAACGGACGTCAATGTAGCATGGTCAGAGAAAAAAACTATTAAGTTTATCGAAATGAGATCGCATAATTTATTGTGGAACTCAAGAAATGAATTACATAAAATAGATTTATAAAAGCTGCACAAAAGAACACGCCATCGTCGTCCCGTACGTTTTTAATAAAATTAGATAACTCGAATAACCGATAACCGAATGTAAAAGCCGAACAATCCAAGCCGTATAGGTATTACCTACGTGTGTAGGGCGCTTCGTTTTGTCGGGCGGCATAACGCCCACCATTCGGGCTGTTTCGGACAGCCGAACGTTTTACCCTCCACACGTATTCGGTTTGTTTGTACCTATGTACAACTACCTATATACCTACCGCACGGGTATGCCGATTTACGCCAACCCGAACAGATGTTTAACCGCCCCTAAGGTCTGTATTATCTATGCCTAAGGTGTTGCGGCATGACCATCACAGACCATAATCAGTTTAGCTTTTCATCGCCTAGGCCACTAAACATTAAGCATGGAAATGATTGCTACTTTCAATTCATTTTCATTTGGTGAAATGACTAATTTTTTTCTTAGTGATATCACCTGTGAAATTGCACAGACAGTGATTTTTAAACTCCAGGAGCTTTTAACGCTCGTAATATACTTTCAATCACTCAATCAATATCAATCACTCAATCACGTCAATATTACAAAATATACCATTTGCTATTAAAAATTAAATTTGAAATATGAGTTTTATGATTATGACCAAATAATCAATTTTGACAACAGTTTCGCGATCGAAGTGTATGCACATTTTTAGATATCGATGTTGAAAGCAATTTTTAGTGACTAAACAGTCACATTTACACAAGTCATGGCAGACATTTAAAAAAAAATAGAAAACTTATATTCAAATAGACTAACAAGTACTAAACTAATCTATATTTATTTACACTAAGACTAAACATCCAACGATAATTTTACATAAATCGCAGCACACATACAATACTTTAACTACGTAATTGCGACACAATCGCCCTTCACGACTCCCGAGCTACAAGTGAAATCACATTGAAAATATTGAAACTGTGAAAGAGTGAAATCACAATGAAACTGTGAAAAAGTTAAATTTCATCCAAAACGATGAAAATGCGCGTGGTCGGCGATTTCGTTGAGTTGAGTATTATTTGTAGCAGAAGTAGCACGTAGCAGACCATGTGAAAGAAAGTAGCAGGTGCAACGTATGATTACGCATTTCATGTGATTTTTCACATGCTACTTGTGAAATGTTCCGAGCCTACTAAACATAGAGTTTTTAATTAATTTACCAGTGTTCCCACCTTACGGCAATTTACCCTAATTTTAGAGTATTTTTGTCACTAGGGTATTTTTTTTGGTTTGAAATTTGTTATAGTATAATTTAAAGTAAAATTATGTTAATAAAAAAAGAAGAAAATTTAATAATTTTAGCAGATAAAATGCAAAACGGAATGCTGTCACGATGTAGTTATGACAGTAATATTTTACTCTATGTAGTTTGAAAAGACAAAACGCTCACGATTTGTTAATTAAATTAAAAGGTAACTTAATAAAATCAGCTAATTGCTCAACTGACTGTTGGGATGGGTATTTTAACGTAAATAGCGAAACAGTTAAACAGTTACAGGTTTAATTAGGACTTTTTTTTCTATAGATTATCTTTTGTCGACGTGAAATCGAAACACTTTTATCCAAAATTTCACCCAGATGATGCAAAAAACCACCACTAGATATTAAAATATTTTGTAAAGTTTAGGGTATTTTTAGTTCTTTAAGGTCAATTCTATGGTAATTTTTTGTAAAAACTAGAATAAAGGCTTCGAGGTAGCGACATTGTAATTTACGTCAATATAATCTGTGACGTCAATTCCGTCAATTGCCAATGATATTGATTGTTAATGATTGCCAATCTGTGAAGCATGCGGTTGATTGTTTACTCTGGACTCTGGTTTTCTCCGATTTTCTGTAGTAATAGTACTATTTTGAACTAAAAAATTAATTTGTGCCTAATAAACGGCTCAAGACTAAAGAACTGTAATACAGAATGGATGGTAAAAACGAAGGGTACAGGTGCGTGCACTGCGGTGCTTCTGCTGAAGCGCTCTTCACCAAATACGGTCCTTCGGTTTTGAAACTAAACAAATGTGTAAGTTCCATTACCATAGGTTCTAACAAAAAATAACAAGATTGCGATGCTGAGTTATAAACATCTGCTCCAGAATCTTTTCTGCAAACTATGCCTCATACAACTCAGAATTTGGTAGCTTTAAGTTATTTGCTATTTTTCCCCGACTGGAATTAGTAAAGTACTGATTTTATGGGTCGGCTTTCCATTGTTGCCTGACGAAAATTATGTTCATAAGAATGATCAATTTGAAATCTGGCTAATATAGGTTGATGGTCCATCATTTCAAAAAAATAGGTTAGGTTATGGTTTACTTGTAATAATGCGAGAAGCGAAGCGGAGCGACGAGCCACTAATAAGCCTTATAATTTCTTTTCATTTCCTTAAAAAAATATTTACTGCATGAGGTTCCTACACCCCTCCTCCGTAAGCCTGATTATATATTTTGTAACTTTTCAGCAGGCTACATTGGAAAGCGCTACCGATTTTATTTTTCGTGATGACTTGTCTAGAGTTCTTTCTGTTTTGATAATGTAAAAAAACCTGTTCGTTTTCATGTCAAAGAGGCACAGGACCTGGTATCTCTCTTTCATCTTTGCGCATTTGTTGCAGTTGACAAAAAAATTTTTTTTGGATGCTTGACACATCAAAAGCAACTCCCTCTTAAGCGTTGCGCTCTGTCTTGTAAAATTATTTCTGCTATATTTGTTGCATGGTTAACATTTTTTAATATAGTTTTATAAACAGAATATTCTATCATTCCATGAACTTTTTGAAAGGACTGTACAATATTAATTGTTGATTTATGAGTACAGGGAGAAGTGGGAGAGCAAGAAGAGCCTCCAATGTCTTATAACATACATACATATACTCACGCCCGTTTCCCATTGGGGTAGGCAGAAACTACAGATTTCCACTGGGGCGATCCTGGCATACTTTTTTCGCATCAACATTCGTTACTCTTCTCATACACGCTCTCTGGATATCCGGATAAGTAAACTTAAAATACCTAATAAATAGCGGTCCCCGACGCTTTTAAGCATCAAAAATTGTGCCTGTGTTTGTATGTTAGTGGGAATTAAAACACTCCCTTTGAAAAAAAGCATTTTCCTCCTGCTTGACAAGTCCTTCTTGCGAGTATGTGGAGTGAAATGTTTCTAACATATACCTACTGACACCCCGTATGAACAACATCGAAGATGTCAAAATTTCTTTCAATATATTTCCATTACCCATACAAATTTTAACTATTTCCATTCCATTCCAACAAAATCTTATATTATTAATGTAATTATCAGTAATTTTGGTGCTCCAATAAACTGGACTAGCCGGTTAACTAGCCAGAAGTAAACACAAATATAATTCATCATTTACAAGAATATATGTACCTAAATATTAATGTAATTTTAGTGAGTTTTATTTGTATACTATGTTCCAGATTAAATGTGGTGATCATGTGGACAAGTACATTGAGTATGACCCAGTTATAGTTGCCATTGACCTTATACTCATTTCTCGAGAGGCTCAGAGACATGTCATATACAACACAGATTTCAAGGTATATAAACAATATCATAAATTGTCATACATATTTTAAGATAGAAGCGTGAATAGAAAGACAGTAAAGAAAATTATACTATTTTTATTAAATCACATATTTATCACATTCTTGTTTTTTTAAATATATGTGAAATATAATTAAGAATCACTGATCACCAATAAATTAATTAAAAACTTGATATTTTTATGCCTGACCGACAAGAAATTGGGTTGTGCAAATAATCTCTTGGTGGTGAGACATTTAAATAATGTTGACTCATACATTAATATTTAAGGTAACATTTTTTTGAATATCTATGTTATCCTCTAAGTTTTCAATTTGCAATATGATTGGTTTTCAATATGAATGTAACTATTTAGCATAGATATGTTTAATTGTTTTTGGCTATTGAACATATAATTGGAGTAAAATTGAGAATATGGTATATATATTACTAGCGACCCGCCCCAGCTTTGCATGAGTAGCAGAGCATATAAGCCGTAGTGTTTTTTTCTATCATAGTGTCATATCAGATTGGATTTAATAGTAAGTTCATCCTACTTGGAGTATTTTTAATGTATTTTATTTTCAATTCTGCAAATATTTGAAAAAGTAAAGAATATGTATATAAAAACAAACTAAAATTTTTTTTATATACATTGATAAGCAAACCGTCAACTAAAATCAATGAAAACAAATTTGCCACCATTTCTATATGAAAATCATAGATTATGAAGAGTGAACCGTACAGTTTGGAAATGTTGGTATAAAATGTTGGGGAACTATATGACTTAGGTGTAACTGATTATTTATTAGTTTCTTTATTACTCAACCTATTTCATCTGTCTGTCTGTCTGTCACAGCATATTTTTCAGTCAGAAACTAACTAAGCTAATTTTGTTTAAGGGTAAGTAAAGTTTATATCACATTGCAACGATAATTTTCATTGCACTTGGTTCATTTCTTTACCGGTACAGAACCCTTCATGTTCGAGTCCGACCCTCACTTGGCTGTATTTTAATGACATGTTTGATATCAAACCAAATATTGCTTTCAGTCATATTGGAAGATATTCGTAATACTTACTATGCTGGAGACCTATGGAGTGTGGCATGACAACAGCCTGCTCACTATGGCTTTTGAGACTGTGTGTAACCTCCACAATACAAGTTCAGGTAATTATACCGAACCTTTATAAATTATTTATTTTAATATTTAACTATTTCTATAATAAACTCATATAAACTGAAATTATAGCCT